>OU343221.1:318255265-318671923 GCA_910596185.1 Chrysanthemum makinoi
AATTGATAGTAGTATATGATTTGATTTGAAACAATGGTGATCACGGCAACATTTGTTCTTGTCAAAAGTACTTCGGTGGAAGCAAATGAACGTAGCCATGTATCCCCAAACAGCTATGAAACAAGTAAAAGTAGGGTTTATGGAACTCACTCAAAATCCTGAATAATGGCAAAAGGGTACCCCAGGTATAATGTTAACGACCTATTATCAATGATATGATATGTCATGAATTGTGTGTAATGTTATGCATGTATTCAGATGTATGTTATTTATACCATTTCACGAGTTTTGAAAATATTGCACATACATTGTCAAAATACTCTTTTGGCGTCTTGACCAATCAAAAATCACTTTACATGTTTTTACCAAATGTCATCCCACAATGGTTTTATAATGATTTTTAGAGAAATTACCACTTTTCAAGCAAAACAATGCCTGATTTAATTTTTATGAAATTAACAAAAATGGCTTTGGAAAACTAATTTAAAATATGTCGATCGTTAGAGAAGCGAATTCGACTGTTTTGGAAAGTTTGTATCGATATCTAAAAGTTTTGATTCAGAGTTTTCATTCAAAGGTCTCAAACATAAAGATAATAAGGGTTAAAGATGGTGGTTTTGGCTAATTGTGTAAAGAAAATTGTTACGGCAAGTTTATGAAAAAGCATATCTTTGTCGCGTTTCAAATCCGCTTTCACTGATAATACGTCCTTATTTCAGATCAAAGTATACTAATATATTTTTGACAAGTCGAAATAATTTGTGAAGCTTAAGGCTCATTTTGACTCGGACAAAATAAATATAGTATGCTGAAATTTCGGAAAATAATATATTTCATCGTCAAACTTCAAAAATCCATAACTTCTTCGTTATAAGTCCGTTTTTATCCGTTCAAGCTGCCGCAGATTCGTTTTAAAGTATATTTTCTAAAAATCAAGGCCAAAGTTTCGTACCAACTGTAGGTTTTTCCAGAAATTCGAAACAAGGACAGAACCTTTTTATATACGTATTGAAAATAGTTTTTCTCGGACAAAACCTATTCTAATCCCTTCAAATCAACTCCAAAGCTAATCTAATCCTACCACACACCTTCTTAGGGTGTCATGGGTTCCTAATCACCATCAAGACCAAAGAATACCAAGGGAATATTTATAGGATGACCATAGTATATAGATAACTCTAAAATCATGAAATAAAATGGTATAAATCACATATCATGCATACTTGCTTCAAAAATGAAAAGAAACATATGAAATGATAAGGAAACATGAAAATGAAAGAAATATGCTTACAAGTGATAGTGATGAGGTGAAAGTAACAGGTAAATCCTAAACACTCTTGGTTTTTACAAAACCTAATAAAGAGTGTTAACTAGATTGGTATACAGCTGAAAAATTATTGTGATCCCTTGCTAGACACCTTGAAGAACCGGATTTATGGAGAAGAAACAAAGGAGAGAAAATATTTTTACTACTATGTGAATAATGAGTGAAAGAAATGAGATAGTGAAGACTTTATGTATATGTATAATCTAAGCAATCAAGATCCATACCAATCAATAAATGCCCACCCTCTATGACCGGTTTTAATGGATCATGTTTCACATATATATATTTTTTTTTTTATCAAATGTATAATGTAAACATTTACTTGTATATAATTTGTAAGAAAGTGTAGTAAATGTGTAAGAAAATGTACAAGTATAGGTAAATGGAAATTTTTAAGTAAAAGAGATGTTTAATAGATCAAAGTAGGATGTAATGAGATAATAAAAATTGTAAAAATACATTCCTTGTGAAATTTGAGTGATATAATAATTATAGTGTAGTTTTTAAGAAAAACGCCGTAATAATATAAATTTAACAATTTATATACGAAATAAATTTTCAACACAAGGTAAACTCAAAATATAGTTTTTATAAACTAAATGTAAGTTTAAAAATATCGCCGGATCATTTTTGAAAGTAACGGATTAAATATTCAAAATAATAACTCATGCGATAACGTTTATTTAATATAAAAATTACACGTTAAATGTGAAATGAAATGTCATGAATGAACTATCATGATGTAAATGATGTCAATGAAATGTAGACTAATCTTAGTCCATATGAAATGTTCGTGGTGTTATGATCATGAACCAGCTAAACCTTAAAGGTTACGCGAATTTGGAACAAGTAAACCAAGTTTACGGTAAATGTTGAAATAATGAGGCATAAATTGTTTCGAAATGACTGAAAATGGGTTGTCACAGAAGCCTCTCGGAGCCAACATCAAGCTCCCGTAGGTGGCATGTGAGATCTGTATATAGATCAACCATGTGACAACCGAAGTAAACAATGGGGTATTCAATCTCTTGAATCAATCCCGGTTCAAAGTTATGGATTGACGGATACCTTTGAAAAACCGGTCCTTGTGCTTAACAACTCTTTTCTTTAGCACATCGACCGTACTCATTTTTCAAACCAAAAGGTGTTTTTATGATTGATAATTGATTTTCAATAAAACCTTCGTTGTATGGCAAAAACAATTTCTATTGAGCAATACACGATTGTTTTTCAAATCTCTTTTATCAATCGGACTTAAAATTACCGGTTCACTCACCCGTTGTCTTCTTTGAGATGTTCCGTTTGAGAACGGCTAGAGCAACCGCAAACCCCTGCCAAGGAAATTCTTCGTAATTATACGATCACATGTATCGATCAGCGGGAACGTGGCCGTGGTAATACAATTCAACGAAAGTGATCAAAGACACTTTCGATGCATTTATTGCTAATCTGGTTGTATGCGTGTACACCGACGCTTGGTAAAAGATCGTAATGAAGCGGCAATCCATAGCCGCATGCTCACTTAACACATTCATCTCAAAAGAAATCATGATTAGGGCATCAATGACTCTGATATTTTCACTCCATGCTTCGCTACTGCCAATATCATGAATCAACTAAAGCTTCGCAACTCGATGAGAAGATATCATGATCCGGAATGTGCATGTCCTAAAGTCACAACATCACATGATACCAACACCAAAAGGATGTCTCGAGAGATTTTGATAGCGATGATCTCAAAAGTCTCAAATTTATTATCACGGATCGAAAGACCTCCACCGAGTAACCAAACATGCAATGTGAAGAATCAATGACTACGAGCTTAGGAGCAAAGTACTACATCAAGAATGCAAGAACAATTGTTAATGTAATATCTATTTGTATTCTATGTAATTTTAGTACATGATTGAGGTGACCTCCCTTAGGGGGAGATTGTTAGGAATTAGAAATTCCGGTATTAAAGAGTCGGTCACCTCAAGTATATGTAATCGTTAGAAAGCTCATAGTCGTAGTTATTTTAAGTTAAGTAGTTTTAGTTAAGTAACACCGTGGAGGACTTGACGGGTCTTTACCCACTTGTATGCCACGATCCACCTTCCGATGTGGCATTTTATGTAAGACTATAAATACTCTCTACCTTGCAAGGTAGAGAGTTGGAGCTCATAATAATATCTTTCACTTTCTCTCACTAAGTTCCCTAAACCTCTAACTTTCTCTCTCTAGAATTCCATTCATACCACACTTTGTGTTATGGTTTGATGTGTATGTGAAAACTAATATCCTACATTTTCGCTGCAGATCCCACGGTTCTCTAAGAGTAGGGATCTTTCTAGTACAAACTTTGGGATCCATCTCTCTGGCTAGAACCTTTACAAAAGGTATGCAAAGATTTTGACAATGCATCATATTTCAAAGTTATTTTTTCTAAGAGGTTTTAACACTAAGATATCAAATATAAGATGTTTTATTTCATGAAAGAAATCGGATTACATTGATAAAGCATGGATACTAAGGATTGACCCTATTTAGAAAGAAGGCTAAGTTACTTGGCGCTTTTGCTAGTGGATCATCAAATGGTTGATGAGTGTTTGCCGATTCCAGAATGAAGAAAGTCTTCATGAGAGATGCGTTTAGAGGTTCCATCATCTTGTTCACAAGTACGCACAACGGACTTTGAAATTGAGGATGAAAGTACATGATGTTATGATAAAGGCACGTCAAGAACATTCCATAAAGGATTAGTTTATTCTTGGAGCCTTGAAGATTTACAATTCATAAGAAGAAGGCGAGATTGTATGGTTGTTGTGTTAGCAAACAATACATTATGTGAGCACAACAAGCGGGAACGATTTCTCAATTTCCCCTAAGGCTCCAAACATTTACCGCAGGAAGAGTGCAAGAGGCTTGTACTCTTCTCGGATATCCCTTGTATGGATAATGTTTGGATCGGAGTAATGGGGTTTGTATATTACATTCAAGTCTTCGGGAAGGTATGTGTGAACAATATGGGCTATTTTCTTCACGAAAGTTGAAGAGAGAATCAAGAGACCAATCTTCGTTGAAGGCACATTGTCCATGATTTGGAATCCGGAGGATGTGAGCAAATTGCCCAAGGGTTAAAACAAACTTTTGGTTTTGATCCAAAACCAAAGAGATAGAGAGCGATCCTCATTACGAACGAGTTCAACTTGACGGAAGAATTCCAATACAAACCTTGGACATATTTTCTCGTTAATTTCGAGAAGACATTCTAGTCCTATGGCTCGTAAGGAAGTATTGATACCTTCTTCGAATTGTAGAGGGTGTGACAACACGCCCTTCGTGGAAGTGACGGGTTTGAGATTATTGAACCCACGGACATGATTTGGTGTGTGTTGGGCTTAAGGGAGGTGTTAGGAGTGTAGACGCTAGTGAATGAAAAATCAAACTCATATTCATGCGTCATAGTGAAACCTATAGGAAAGAGAAGTTAATAGAATGTGACGTATTACGGGTAAAACAATGATTTAACGCGTTACAAGATGTTTATTAACAATGATATTTAATTCACTTAATGTTTGACATTCTAGTAGAACATTTAGGAAGAAAGCATTTTTGCATGGAAAGCGCTTTCCGTAAGGGACGGTTCCCTTCATCCAAGGATCCACTAGTATACCTACTGTGGATCCTGGATCTGAGTAATGTAAACATATTTTTGATAAAAACATAATTTTTTATAGTTTTATACCAAGATATGTGTATTAGCATACATTTTCTTTTAGCATGCATTAATGGTTTCTAATGTAATACGAAAGGTATAAGTCAAAAGAAATGAGAAACAGATTAAGATAATAATAACCTAGATAAACTAGAGTATTAGTAATATTTCATTTCAATGCTAAGAATGATACAAAGGATTTGGTATATAACCCCAATGTAGATTAACAACACAAAGTATATGTCTCAGAGAACTTCAACTTCACCATAGGGAACACAAGAGCGATGATGAGACAGGCTTATGTAAACCATGTTGATGACGAACCTTCTTGGTTTTGGTTTGAGATGAGATGAGAGGAAGATGAAGTTTTTGAAAGTGAAAGATTTGAAAAAGTGGGGATTTGATGGAGTGAACGACGGATGGGTTTTTATGGGAAAGGAAGAATTTTTGAGATTTGTGTTTTGTTTTATTATTAGAAGGATATGATTTTTGGATTAAATGAAATAAAACACAAATTTATAAACCTTGACTTTAGATCTAAAAAGTAACATCGTATGCGAAAGGCTTCCTAATGAAGCTACATGTAATACATGAATATGCACAAAAGATAATCATATAAATACCTTTGTAAGCATACTTATTTATCAAACTAAGCGTTATTTAGAGATAAGTGGAAAGTCATACCTCTAATGTACTTAGGAATGTCTTTACAAATGACACGACAAATGTCAGAGACAATTCGGCTCCTTTGTGTTTAAGATACCTTCTTAGGGAAGGTATTCTTGTTACCAAGCGATTCTTATGGCTTGGTAGGTATGAGCTTTAACTAAGCAACATGACAAAGAAGATTAGTGCAATTAAATGAATAGTAAATAAAAAAATGTTGTCATCTAATCAACATCCAAACAAAGAGTTTTAAAAGACATGGTGTTTGTTTTTATGAAAAACCTTCTTTGTAGTTTTCAATTAACCATGGATCGTATCAAGTTTTTAAAGTACAATATACTTTAGAAAACTTGGTAACGAAGCTCTGATGCCAATTGTGGAAAACTAGAAGGGGGTGTTGAATAGTTTTACCAATTAAAACTCGTTTTAAACTATTTAGATCGACTTATGTCAATCTATTTGTTTGTGTGTTGGATGTTGATAAACCAAAGATATAGAAATATAAATATGTAATGAAGAGATAAAGAGTAAGAGGCACAAAACCACAACGCAAGTATTTATAGTGGTTCGGCTACAAGGACACATTCCTTGCCCTACTCCACTCCCCGAGTCACTAGAGTTCATAATCACTACACAACACAACTCCTTATGGCGGAGAAGCCTTCACAACGTCGCCTACTCTTTTCCGGTACTAGGCTAACCACCGGGTTCTTTTCACCAAGGTAAACCACACCTACCACAACGTAGCCTACCCTTTATCCGGTACTAGGCTAAGTACCGAGTTCCATTACAATGGAGGAACTACTACCCAACACTACACAACACCTAATCCCAAAGGAGACCCACTCCTTAATACAACATCATCAAGGATATCAATATCCTTGGATTCTATACTATTCTATCTTGTACATCGAAACACACCATATCGAATGTACACCTTAGTCACCCTTCACTAATGCCTTGTGACTTGAATTCTAGACACCCTTCACTAAAGCCTTTAGCATTGACTTCTTTGCACCCTTCACTAGTGCTTTCAATATGGACGTTCGACACCTTTCACTAATGTCTTCGTCTTGATCCGTTAGACATCTTTCACTAATGTCTTCAACACTACACTTCTATGAGAAAAAGAGGACTATCCACAAGAGAAATTCATGGTCTTGATGATAGCGAAGCATGGCAACTCTTGGACTTGAGCTTGCTCATCTTCAAAAGATGATGATCTCGCCTTTAAGAGGAACCTAGAGAATCACACAAAAACAAAACTACATACATAGATCACTTGGATATGAGGTTAGAGAGTTTATAACTCAAAGAGAAAATATGTGAGAAATGGGTAAGAAACAATGAAGAAATGACTCACTATTTATAGAGGAAAATAGCTACTGTTCCCCGGATCCCATGGATCCCTCCCTTTGGAGGGATCCGGTGTATTAACTCGGGATCCGGGACGCCTCCCTTTGCCCATGGGTTTTGGGTCATGGGTCATGGGTTATGGGTTATAGTTTGGTCCATGGGTATTTCATTAGATACAATGTACCTAATAAATGCAATGCATCTAGTCAAATAGATATGGGTCAATACCATGGGTTATGGATATGCTCCATGGGTTGTAGTTTTTACCCATTATAATATATACTAGTTATGTATATATTTGCCCAATATGTAAACACTAGTTGTTGTACATATGTATTGCTAAATCATAAAATCACTTATACTTGTTTTAGTGTTTTATGTGAAAACGTAAGTGTGTTAGAAAACTATTGGCTCAAACCATTTAAGTATTTTATTTGTTTCGTTAAAATGATTTTACGTTTGTTATCGAAAAACATTAGAAGATCGTAAAATATAAATAAACGCTTTTAACGACTTATTTGTATTAACAGTTCAGATTTTGTTGACTTGCATTTTTAATATTTTGTGAACATGACTTGCATTTTTTTTAAATACATATACCGGTTAAATCGAAATTTTGTAGCCCATTGGGCATGTTTTCGTGATTTTGAAGAGAAATTCTAAAAAAGATAAACATCCAAACAAATTGTGTGAGATTGATGGGTATTGTTGTACAAAGAAAAATTTTCATACAATAACATTTTATCAACATCTAAATGTGGCTATTTTGATTCATTTTTAAATGAAATAATTAAACCCAGTTAAATACAAGAAAAGGTAAGTGCACTAATATATCATCATAAACTACAACAAAATTTAACTGAAGGCAGATAGTGAGTTTCTATATTTAGATACACAAGAATTTCTTTACATTCAAGCACACAAGAATTCAATTTAAATTCACAAATGCAATAGACATAACTCAAAATAAGCGAAAATAAAAGATTAATGATATACATACTCCATAGATGATCTCTATAAACTTTCTCATTAACTATCTAGAAAACTTAATGGATATGAGATAAATAACGGTAGTAAATTATGGAGTAATAGTATAATACCTAAAGTTTAAGTACAATAAAATGTGGGAAATACCACATCAACCTCAAGCAACGTTTGAACTACCAAAGAAAAAACATCTTTGTGACATGCCACAATCAAAACAACTATCCAATTACAAGAACAAGACACCTATAGGGAAATACCACTTCAAAGCACAAGCAATGCTAAATAATGTCACCAGCAGAACATTATTCTCAACAACCGGCTTATTATACTTCGAGTGTTCTTATATAGAATGTCCCATAAATAGAATTTATCAAATACTTTATGTAGTAGTATAGATTTTATTAAAATAAATTCAACCTTCCATCCCACATTCCCACATAGGCTAAAGAAGTGAAATATTCCTTGCTTATATGCTATGGTATATAAGGACCATACATGTTGAGAATAATGTTATGTTTTCAAGGGCGAGTTGTTTATGAAGTTGATTATAAAGCAAAAAACTTCAGATTCATCTTCACTTTGAGAATTAATATAAACTCTATGCTTTTTAATACACCTTTTAACTTAGAAAAAGTTTGGGTGCTAACTATGTAATTACATGTTTTCATCTTGACATAAACTCGTAACCAATATATATGTAATTACTAATAAGTTTTATGGCGAAAGTTTTATAAATTTATACTCATTGGGCCACCTAAATTTGTTAATTAAAAAAGTTATTGATTGATCAAGTATTAATTTATCGAGTTCATGTTGTACTCAATAACTTATATAAGTTTAAAATATACTTAACATCAACTATAATTCCTACCACTTGTTAGCCGATACAAGAAATCAAATAGAGATGGAATCGTCACATCCTTAGCTATAAACGTTGCATACCCTTTTATCATTGGAAGATGTTAGATATATTTGTTCTATGACAAATTATTATACTTGTTAAATTTTTTACTTTTTTAACTTCTAAGTAACTATATGTAGATGAAGAATAGAGTGTTCAAACATTTTCAACAGAAAAGACGGTCTTAACTTAAAATCACACAAATTTTACATGGTGTGATCAAAATATTCATGTAAAACACAGAAACTTAAGTCTCATCACGTTCAAAATGTACATATACAAGTTGGATGTTTAAATTCAACAAATAAGAAGCCTTTTAAACTTGAAATAATCTAACAATTAAGATAAAATATAATAAATGCTTGGAAAATCACGAACAAAACCTTTTTCTAAATCGGCAAAAAGTTAACAAATCACACAAGTTACGAGATAATTATTGCCTAGATTTTATCCTATCCAATGATCATCTGACGAATAACATAATATTGATATAAACTTACCAATGCAACGTGACTTTAGTATATAAGTTATCAAGTTTTTCGTTTTACTACCAATGTGGGATCAAAACAAATTTCTCCAAGAGAATTCATCAACACATGTAGACTATTCGCTTACTTTTTTTTAACGAAGGTTCTTTTATTTATCTCTACTCAAACTCACCTTTAACTTCTTTTTGTCATGAAAGTATACAGTTATTATTCCGAGTGATAATTGTTAACTAAAAATGCCTTTATGGCAAACCAAAGATTGAACCTTTTCAAATAAAATGCGCTTCTATTGTTACTATTTTTCCAATTTTGATTTGTCACAAACATGATGAGGAACACAAATGGAGAAGACATGGCTTTCCAATATTTGTTGGTATTTAAAAACAAAAGAAGGATTCTTAAATGAAACTGAGAGGTGGACCAATATTTGTTGGTATTAATAGAACATTCTATATACCAATCTGTATGTCGGTGAAGCATAAAATTGAGTTGCGCTATTAATTCAATAATTTTCCAATACCAATTTCTAAGATATTGTCTACTATTTATAACATGTTCCACGAGATCAACGCCTACGTTTGTTTCTTTGCATGGTTTGTATTGTCTTTGTTGGTTCAATTTTTCGAGAGTTTGAATTGCGATTATATTTTACCTTAACATGTTTTATTGGTCAATTGTCACCATACATGAACCTTTAGGGTAGACGGGGAAGGGTTGTAGTCCAAAACTTTGTAGTCCAAAACTTTGAAATATTTATCATAATTGATAAATTTTATGAAGAAAAAATAAACAAATGTGACCCTCACAAACTAAATTATATATCATTCGACTCTCTATAAATTTATTTTAGATCCGTTCAAAACAGGATGAAATCATCACATCCTTAGCTATAATTACTTGTATACCTTTTATCCTTGGACAATATAGTTTTTTTATAACAAATTATTATTCTCTTGAAACATCTTAATTTTTGTAACTTCTATGTAACTATATACGTAGATGAAGAATAGAGTTTTCAAATCATGTCTTTGAAAGAGACAATATTGGCTTAAAATCTAACGATTTTAGCCATCAAGTGATCTAACATTCAAAATATTCATGTAAAATTCGGATGATTTAAATCTCATTACATTCAAAATAGACATATAAAAGTTGGATGCTTTATTTCCAACAAATTAAAAAGTTTTATCCCTAAGCTTATCTAACGATAAAATAACATGTAAAAGTAAGTACTTTTAATATCATTAACAAAACCACAAAAAGTTAATGAATAATGCGAGTTATCCTTCTCAAAGCAAACATGTCAATGTAGTTCTTAACAAATTTGAGTGCACTAGAATAACATAATATTAATCTCATTAAGCCACCAAAGTTTTCTTTCTACTACCTATGTGGGATAATTAAAGACAACTTTCTATCAAGAACATGTATCAACATAAAAAAATATAAAACCTTTTTGTTTTTTTAGTTGATGGTTCTTTATTTACCTCCACTCAAAACTCAAGCTTGAATACCTTTTGATTTGAAACTTGAAAACCTTTATTTTAGCTGATGATGCTTAACTAAAAAAGCCGTTTTAACTTACGATTTGATTTAAAGTAGTATTGAATCCAAATAACTAACTCGCTATATGATTTTTTTATTCTTTGTTTTCTATCATGTATAATTTTTTCTCTTATTAAACTTTAAAAACTGATTTGTATACTTCTTCTATTACATGTGTGCATATGTATTTTAGATGTTACAAATGTTCAATGTGGTTACAATGATTAGGCGTGAAATAATGATCAAATAGCACACTAATCAATCAGCACTTGGTTTGTTTAACCAAGTGAGAAGCAAGAAATTGAGTTGGGCTACTATTTATATAGTAAAATTTTCAAAATCTACTTGTAAGATATTGTCCTTTACTAACGCACACTAATAATTTGTTCCGAAGAAAATTAAAAATACACGTTGATTTTGATCAAGGCCTATCTCTGGTCTCTTTTGCATGGTTTGTAACTTTGTGTTTAGTCTTTTGTCTTAACTTGTTCAACTTTTACTTATCGATTGATTTCATTATCCTTTCCAAGCAATATTGAATACTAGCGTTACGAGAAACTTGGATAATTAGAAACCTACTTATGTGAGAGGTTAAGATGACACATGTATGTATTATGAGGGTGTTTAGTGCAAAGTGTTTAGTAGTATTTAAGAGCGGGTGAAAGTGATGTTGCTAGATTTTTATTGTTCTTGTGGCAAGCAACAAGTAACTTTATTTCCTTTTTTTTTTACATGTTCATTTTCCAACGCACTATGAACTAGAATTTATGAGCGTTGAGCATTTAGGAGATGTTATTATTACACTTACACCTACGTTACCAAACTTTTTAGAAAAACATTTACTACTCACAACTATATATAACTATTACTCACTGCTTACTCCTACTTTTGCCAAACACACCCATAATCTCCAAATCGGATCATAGGCATAATATAATGGTTGTATAAGAAATCATCACATACTAGCTATAACAATTGTATATAGTGGCGGTACATGGGTGGTTCCTAAGACACTTTTGGACTTTTGTGACATATTGTAAATTTTGATAAGAAAAAACTTCAATTTTTTTAAATGCGACGGTCCTAAAAATAGTATTTGTAGTAATCGATAGTTTATTTTAGGTGTACTTTGTCACTTTCTGTCTTATTTCCGTCCTATTTTATCTTTTGAAGATTTATTTGTTTTACGACAAATTATTATTCTTTTGAAATTTCTTAGCGTTTGTAAGTTCCATGTAACTATATATGTAGATGAAAAATAGAGGTTTCAAACAATTGCTGCAAGTAGACAATATTCGCAGAAAGCTCAATATGAACCAAAATTTACCATAGATGCAATCAACCAATAATAGCCATTCATTTTTTTATTATGATAAACTTTCACCCTTTTTAAAAATATTAAATATCTCGCAAACCGTTAATCGTTATGGCGATAAATTATACAGGATTTAGAATTAAATTATTTTCTATAGATATGCACTATATATTTTTAACAACTTTTTTTCAAAATTTCGTCAACAAAATCATATATGATTTGTGAAAATCATATATGATTCGATTTTTACGACTCACATATGATTTTTGAGAATCATATATGATTGTAAAATCATATGATTCAGAAAATCAATCATACATGATTTTTAAAATCATATATGATTCAGAAAATCATATATGATTTTTTCGACGGAATTTTTGAAAAATATTTGTCAAAATATGTAAAAGTGCATATCTATGAAAGAGATTTAATTCTCGCCACGCATGTATTTTTATATTTTGAAGATTTACCTTTGTAAGATATTTTGTTTTAAAAAAGGTGAAAAATGATTTTATTAATTTAGATAAAAATGGAGAGTTATGATGGTTCATTTGTTCCTATACAAATATGTTTATATTGATCTCAACTCTATTGGCAAAACATCAAACAAATTTTTTAGCCATGAAATGATCTAACTTTCAAATATTCATGTAAAACTTAGATATTTTAATAAGCTTAAAAGCTTTCAATCTCGCATTGCTCCCAAAGTGGCGATCATCGCCCCATCTTAATGAAAGAAACATATTCAGATTATGGTGCAATTCCTTTTCGTTTATTTCATTCGTGGTTTAAAATGGATGGCTTTGATAAGATGGTGGAGGAAACATGGACGAATATGAATATTGATGATAATAATGGCCTTATCCGTTTGAAGAAAAAGTTGCAATCCCTAAAACATAGTATTCGTACTTGGATAAAAGGTGAAAAAACTAGAAGAAACATGGAGAAAGTTCAAACTCAAAAAAAGTTATCGGAAATTGACAAATTACATGATCAAGGAGGTGTAAATACTGAGTCTCTCAATCAACGGATGTACCTTATGAAATCTTTAAATGATATCAATGATATTGAAGCAATGGAAGCGCCCAAAAGCTAAGGTGAGATGGTCTATTGAAGGTGATGAAAATACTAAGTATTTTCATGGTATTCTTAATAAGAAAAGATCTCAACTTTCTTTGAGAGGTGTGCTGGTGGATGGCCAATGGGTTAATGAACCTGGTAATGTAAAACATGCTTTCTTTTCGCACTTTGCTAATAGATTTGACATAAACCATCACTTTCGTCTTAAGCTTTCTTCTCGGTTTCCAAAAAGGCTATCCAAGGATCAAGTGGAAGAATTGGAAAGGGAGGTTTCTTATGAAGAGGTAAAAAAGGCGGTTTGGGATTGTGGGGAGAATAAATCTCCAGGTCCTGACGTATACGTCAATTCTTTCGTCGATTTTGGAAATTGCTTGACCGAGACATTTTTGATGCGGTCAAATGTTTTACTTCTACTGGTTATTTCCCGAGGGGCTGTAACTCGTCATTCATTGCCATTATTCCCAAAATTCATGATGCTAAACTTATTAAAGACTTTCGGCCAATTACGTTGATTGGAAGTGTGTATAAAATTATCTCCAAGATATTGGCTAATAGGTTGTGTTACGTGATTTCAGATCTTATTAGTGATGTTCAATCAGCCTTCATTGCTAATCGCCAAATTCTCGATGGCCCGTTCATCTTAAACGAGCTCATGTCATGGTGCAAATCCAAGAAGTACAAGGCTATGATTTTTAAGGTGGATTTCAGAAGGATGATTCAGTTAGGTGGGATTACTTGGATGATATTCTTCACCAATTTGGCTTTGGAGATCGTTGGCGCATGTGGATTAAAGGTTGCCTTAAGTCTTCTATGGGTTCTGTTCTCATCAACGGTAGCCCTTCTCCTGAATTTCAATTCTTCAAAGGGCTAAAACAAGGAGACCCCTTATCCCCTCTCCTCTTTATATTGGTTATGGAGAGTTTACATATCTCTTTTAGTCGTGTTATGCAGGCCGGTCTCTTTTCAGGGGTTACTATTGGTGACTCATTGCAGCTATCTCACTTATTCTATGCCACGATGCAGTTTTGTGGGGGATTGGAATGATTCTAATCTTTCAACAATAGTTCACGTCCTTAATTGTTTCTCGCTTCTGGTCTCAAGATTAATATGCACAAAAGCAAGTTAATGGGCATAGGAGTTGGTACGGAGGAAGTGTCTAGAGCAGCGAACATAGTTGGATGCTCTACATTATTCCTCCTTCTTCTCATACTTGGGAGTTAAGGTAGGAGATTGTATGTCGAGACTTCAAACATGGAACGACGTTATTAGTAAAATTATGTCTCGTTTATCCAGATGGAAACTCAAAACTCTCGATTGAGGTAGATTGACCCTTCTTAAATCGGTTCTTGGTTCTACTCCGTTATATCAGATGTCTCTTTTTAAAGTGCCTAAGGGTGTGTTAAAAAAATTGGAATCTCTTCGATGCAACTTCTTTCATGGATCAGAAGGATCGGATAGGAAGATGAGTTGGATTTCTTGGGATAAAGTGCTAGTTTGAAGCAGAAAGGTCTCTTGGGTTTCTAGTTTTTGGCGCTAAACCGGCTCTTTTGTTCAAATGGGTTTGGAGGTTCATCTCTAAAGATTCTTCTTTGTGGTCGAGATGTATTCAAGCTTTTCATCAACTTTGGGTCTTTGGCCCAAGTAAAGGTTCTCATAAATCTCTTTGGCTCGATATTGTTAAGGAAGTGGAAGTGCTTAAAAACCAAGGTATAGATCTTATGGCTTATTGTTCCAAGAGGGTGGGTAATGGTGAAGACACTTCTTTTTGGGAAGATGTTTGGATTGGAGATTCAACTTTTAAAAGTTCTTTTCCAAGGTTGTATGCACTGGAAACTTGTAAGAATATTTCTGTTGCTGATAAATTAAGGCTAGATTCTGTTGATTCTTCTTTTCGTCGTGTGCCAAGGGGAGGTATAGAAACTGCTCAATACGAAGAATTGGGAAATAATGTAGTTCTTGTTCAGTTGGTTCAATCGAAAGATAGATGGGTTTGGACTTTATCGGGTAATGGTGAATTTTCTGTTAAGTCGGTTCGCAATTTTATTGATGATTCTCTGTTAAGTTCTAACCTGCCTCCTACGAGATGGGTAAAGGAGATTCCTATCAAAATAAACGTTTTAAGCTTGGAAAGTTCAAAAGATAAGTTACCTCTGTTGTTTAACTTATCTCAGTAGGCATTGATATTCATTCTATTATATGTCCTATTTGTGATATGGTGTAGAGACTGTGGCTCATCTTCTTTTTTCATGCTCTATGGCTCGTGATCTGTTAATGAAGCTCAATCGATGGTGGAATATTTCTACTCCAGATTTTCAGTCTTACGATGAGTGGTTTCTTTGGTTTTCGGGTTTACGTTTGAGGAAGGAAGTGAAAAATGTGTTAGAGGGTATCTTTTATGTGATGTGGTGGAAGATTTGGAACTTTCGGAACCAGATGATTTTTGGTAGTAGAAATCCAAGAAGGGCGGATATTTTTGACGACATTGTGGCAGATTCTTATGCTTGGTGCTCTTGTAGATGTAAATTCAAGTTGAATTGGATATCTTGGTTGAAAGACCCGAATCTTTCTTTCTTGTAATCTTTTTCTAGCTTCGCGCTAGCGTTCTATATATATTAGCCGCTCAAAAAAAAAATAACTAATTTCTATGGGTTAATCATTAAAGTTATTCATGGTGTGGATATCGGGTTCGATGAGAAAAGTTGCTATACAAATGGCACATGGGCTTAATATTGTGGGATCTACCAACTATTTACACTCGCGTAACATCATTCCAAAAGGTACTATTTGTCTTAAGGTGGGTTGTGGTAATAATATTCCTTTTTAGAAGGATATTTGGATTGGGGAAGAGCCTTTATGTACTCGGTTCAACAGGTTATTTCGCTTAGACTTGGATGAAAACTGCACTATAAACGAGCCCAATTGGATGTCGGGTTTATCCCCTAAGGAGAAAGGTTCGAGGCTTGCAGCACTGCCCAATTGGATGTCACGTGGGCTCGGATCACTAACTACTAACTCTCCCTCAAAAAAAAAAAAAGCGAGCCTGTAGATCAATTACCTTTGGACGTAGAGAGGAAATGCTTCGCATTTTATCAAATGAGCTGCGCCATACTACCTTGTCGCATGACCCAGATGCATGTAGGTGGAGCTTAAGTGATGATGGATTATTCTCAGTGGCTGTAACTTCAAGACATATACATCGAGCTATCCTTCCTTTTGTAAACATAGCCACAAGATGGAATAATAGTTTACCAAAAAAGGTGAATATTTTCATTTGGCGGTTATGTTTGGATAGACTTCCTCATCATTTAAATCTATCAAAACGGGGTTTAGAAATTGAATCCATATCGCGTCCGATATGCAATAATCATGCCGAGTCAAACGACCATGTTTTTTCACTTGTGACGTTGCTTCAAGCGTTTGGAATTTGATTCGTACATGGTGTCATATCTCTGATCCTCAGCCTTCTTCTTGCCAAGATTGGCTCACATGGATTGACAACAGGTCGGGTTCAATCAACACCAAGAATCGTCTCTACGTTATCGTAGCCTCTATGTTTTGGGTGCTTTAGAAATACCATAATAGTGTCACGTTTCTCTCCCAACCAATGAGGAAATGTGACATTTTTAATTTTATTCGTTTATTTTCCTTTTCTTGGTTAAAATATAGAGGTAGGAAGATTTCTAGTTGGATAGATTGGTTTTATAATCCTTTGTTATCTTTCTAGCATTTTGCTAGTTTTACTATCAATCATGTCGTTCAAGAAAAAAATAAACATGTAAAAGTTGGATACTTTAAATCCAACAATAAAAAGTTTTTAATCATGAAACGATCTAACGATAAAAAACATGTAAAGTAAATGCTTGAATATCATTAATAAAACCATAAAAGTTAATGAATAATACAAGTTATCTTTCGTGATAACGCATGCCATTTTATCTATTAGCTTATCGCGTCACCAAGAATAACATAATATTAAATTACCAACGCTTACTTTCTACCTATGTGGGAATATCAAATACAACTTTCTATCAAGAGAATGTATCAACATATATAAGCTATCTGTCTTGTTTTTCTTTTTCATAATGATGGTTCTTTATTTACCTCTACCCAACTCAAGCTTAAATACCTTTTGTTTTGAAACTTGAAACGTTTATTTTGGGTGATCATGTTTGGGGTAAAAAACGCTTTTAGCTTACGATTTGATTTCTAGCAGTATTGAAACCAAATGGACAAATGATAGCTTTCATATCATTTGTGTTCCTTGTTTTATCATATTAATGAATACTCCCGTGTGCTTTTGAAATGAAATAAAGTGTGTTTTTTAAAACTAATATAATGTGTGTTTTATAAAAGTTGCCAATTTTAGAATTAATCAAGAAAAACATAATTGAAGTTGTCAAGATTTTTAAAAAGTGATCAAGTTTAAAGAGTACTTAAAAGTAATTTATGAAAACTACATTAATTTAAGTTTTAAAATTCAAGTTTCAAGAAAAAAGATACACTTTTTATAAAAAGTGGAGATAAACTTTTTCTCAGTTATTAAACTATAAAAAACTGGAGTTGTATACTTTTTCCATTACATATCTGCATGTATATGTATTTTAGATGTTACAAGTGTTCTATGTGGTTACAATGATTAGGTGTGAAATAATAATCAAATAGGAAACTAATAAGCTATTATTAAATAGCATACTCAAGTTGTGGTCAAACATAATTGATCATGTTGAGTTTATTGTGAGGGAAAATAAACGCGTGGACCCTTTATTTTATTTAAAATGAAAAAGCTTTAGCATCTTATTTATAGATTGGTAAACATGATGTATCATGTTTGACTCAACTTGAGAAAATTCTAATCATTTGTTAAATAGTTCGCTAACAGTGTTCTAAGAAAATCTTAGATTAGACAAATCTACTATGGAGGCTTCACCTATTTAAAGGTAAGATTACACTTTCGTCTTCTAACAATGTATGATTTTTCACAATAACCTTATATTCAATCGATATGACTTGACCAATGATCGAAAATAAATTAAGAACCAAATGAAACGACACGGCCATTTTGGTCGATAGTCTTTTCTAGTTTGTGACACTCCGATCCGTTAAATCTCATTATGTTCAAAGTATACATATGCAAGCTCGATGTTTAAATCCAACAATGAGAAGCTTTTTAACCATGAAATGCTCTACGTAACATTTAAGATAACTATGCTATACATAAAAAGTTAATAAATCACACAAGTTGTTCGGGTGAGATCAAATGGTTAGATTTATTAACTATCCAATTGTTATCCCCCGAATAACATAATACTGATATCAACTTGCCCAGCTAGCAAGTCTTTAGTATATGAACTAGCAAGTTTTTCATTTTACTAATCAATGTGGGACAAAAACAAGTTTTTTATCAAAAAAGTGCATCAACACGTGTACACTATCTGAGAGTTCTTTATTATCTCTAATTAAATCAACTTTAACTACCTTTTTGTGATGAAATATATTTTTATTATTCTAGGTGATAATTTTTAACTAAAAACCGCCTTTATGGCAAACTAGCATTGAACCTCTTCAAATTAAATATGTAGGTTCTATTGTTACTTTTTTCCAATTTTGATTTGATACAAACATGAGAGTAGCCCAAATGAACAACACATAGCCTTCATATACTTGTTACTTGTTAGTATTTTTAAAAAATTGCTTTATTTAAATGAAAATGAGAGGTGGATTGGTAAATTTGTTATGCACATAGATCGACTAGAGCATTATTTATATCTAGAAGACTTTTGTTGAAAGATCATTGCGTCAACTGAACATTTCCTGAAGCTAGTCAATGGAGAAGGGTAGGGCTAAATAAATTGATTTAAAAAGATTGCACGTAAATATGTCCTTTTTACAGAGTACTTATTTCGATCATTCTAATGCTTCTCATTAATTAATCCAGTGACGGTCTCGAGCAAGAACACACACATACAGATGATTTTTTATTTTTTATTTTTTGATAAATGGAACAAACTTGATTATAGTCCTATCAGTTACATACATATTATTTGGGTTTTGCTATTATTGTTTTTCTTTTAATGATGTGTATCGATAGGTTGAATATATTGGTGCGTTTCTAATATAAAAATTAGATTAGTCCAAGATATATACGTGGAGTGAAACCTAAGTTTTGTTTCTTTACATTAATTTTCGTTTATGCTATTCATTTTCTATCCCATTTGCTCTCTTCTTTTAACTAATTAATATTGCATTTTGCATTGTCACTTCTTTGACGATTGATCAAACCCGTTACCATCGATGTTCTAAAACAACATACAACCATCGCATGCAAGTGAATGATCAATACCGACCAAAGGCCTCTTAGCCCAGCGGTATAAGAGTGACTCATCAACCTATAGGTTGTGGGTTTAAGTCTTGTTGAAGACATGTAAAATAGAATTTGTGAGATAGGTGGTGTAGCTTATAATAAATTGCCGTTCTAAAAAATATATATATATCGTACCCCACCAAATAAAGACCTCACAACCCGATGTCACTTGAAATAACGGTCTTTAACACGGCTTCACAACAATAACGATTTTAGCGTGTTTCATCGATAAGTTGACCAATGATTAAAAATAAGCGTTCGAGAACCTAGTTGGTGCTTAAATCCAACAATAAGGCAACCATGAATGTCACATTCAAGGTAATTATAAATGCTTTAATTTTTTTTATTTTTTTTTCCAAATTGAAATGCTTTAAAAAGAAGTGGATCAAGAAACTAAGCGTGTGAGAAAGAAATGAACGTGAGAGAGAAATCTAGGGTTTCTTAGAAAGCTGAGTACGGCACGAGGATCTAGAGGGCAATACAATGGCAAGCAACTAGGAACTAACTACACCGGTGGAACACGTAACTCGGCAATATCGTTCATGTTTTTCAACTTCCCATAGAATGGGGAATGGGTAGATTGTGGATGGTTTTAAGAATATGGGACCATATTTGACATGTTCATGGCTGGCAGGACTAATTACGAAAAAGATATGGGTTGGGACGACTCAAGAAAATCAAGATCGGGGACAAGTGGTTGAAAGTGTTCGCATGGATGATAGAAGACTTCAGTGGTAATGTGGGTTCAAACAAGGGACATGAAAGGCATGCTAAATGGGGTAATACTACACAGAATGGTGATGGTTTCAGAAATGATGGACTTTGGTACAACAAGGACAAAAGAAGATTTGTGGATGTGGTAAACGACGGGAAGGTTAGAGACGAATTGAAGAATGGTGAAAAGGAGCATGGAATGCCATCCGCCATAAGGAAGGTTTTTCTTTGGTCAAGGACGGAGGCGGGTAGATCAATCAAGGTCGAAGAAAACAAATGATTGCATTAATGGACGGAAGTGTGTTAGGAGAAGTAAAGGCCATGTGTTTTTCTGCCGAAACTTCTGCTTGTTCGGAGAGCAGGGGCTTGGAGGATTCAAGTTAAGCTATTAGGTGGGCTGGAAGTAATGGGGTGATGGAAAGCGAAGCACGGTAGATAATGTTCTTAAAAGAGCACGGTTTGAGGCGGTGGCTACATAAGATGAGGAGAGGAAATAGCTTAGTAAGAACTTCAGGAAGGATAACGTGGATTATCGGGATTCCTATATCTTCTTGGAAGGATGAAAAGTTCAAAAGTTAGCGTGATTGGAATGCTAATTGGATTGGAATCAAAACCGGTGTATGGAAGGGTACAAGTCTACACTATCAATAAGGGATTGATCAATGAAGAAGTCAGTATTATTATAAGGAAAAGCCACAAAATAAATATTGTGGAGGAAGTTAAAGACATTCTTATCACTAATATACAAGAAGTTAATAAAGTAGGGGAACAAAAGTGGATGGAACATAGGTGACAAGATGGATGGGCGGGAAGGTGAGGAAGATGACGCTGGGAACTCGATGATGAGAGGAGTCTAGCGAGGATGAAGATGACGCGACGGAAGATAGAGGCGAGGTAGGTTGTGGTACAACAGCTTTTCCTGGCGTGAACGGGAGGGAAGACGAAGGGTCAAGGTTCTCGGGGGAGACAAAGATGGTTGATTCATTCGAAGGAGAGGATGACAAGTCCAAGGATGAAGAGCATAGGGAAATTAAAGAGGCTCTGGGGAGATAATAGCGTTTTTGTTGATCACGTAGGGTAACAATTATGAATTAAAGGATACGTGGGGGAGGAGATGATTGGTGCACATATTGGAATTAATGGGAGTGAAAGAAACCACGTCTGCTATTTCGAGTGGGCCAAATCATAAAGGAAGTGGGCTTGAGGATAATACAAATACAAATATGGATACAATTTTGGTATTTGAATAAAATGGTGGACAAATAAAGAATATAAGGAAGGACTAAATGGATACAAAAGAAGGACGTCTCTGTGGTATGGAATTTAAAAGAAAGGGAAGGAAGGATCAAGGACTAAAGAAGATGAGGGGGTAGGGGGTGGAATGGAGGGAAGTGGAAAAGAAGGAATGGACAAAGTGGAAGGAAGAAAAGAAATGGAAGAAGATATGGATGGAAAGGAATGGAATGAAGAATGAAGGAAGAAATGGACAAAGGATTTTCAGTGAATGGTGGATGGAATGAAATGGCATGGATGGGGCCTGCATGGGATCTAAGAGAGGCAGGAGGTCGGCTGGCGATGAGGAGAAAATGCAAGGGCGGTCTGATAGAGGTGACAAGTTGTCACACCTATGCTAGGAGGTTTGATGTTTGTGTTAATGTGTTTTAGTAGAGATTTTTATGAAGTTGATATCTGAAAGTGAGGTATGGGGAGAGGAAAAAGGTTGGATTAGGTCAATTATTAGGATGGCCCGGATGTTATTGGGCTCCAAGAAACTAAAAGTGGTTTGGTTGATGATATGTGGGTTGAAAATATTTGGGGTGGGCAAGGTTATGGGTATGCTCACCTTCTACCGAACTCGGGAGGTATATTATTGATGTGGGACACGAGGATTTTCAATTGTATAGAAGTGGTTGGAGACGAAAGGTTTATTGGTAAAGGGTCGTGGAAAGGAAAAATGAGGATGTATTTTTGGTTTGTATTTATGGGCCCCATGTGAGTAGTCAGAAAGCATCGTTGTGGGAAAGACTTAGTGGATTGATGAATAAATGGCAAGGTGCGTGGTGTATTTTCGGGGACTTAAATGTGGTTCGGAGGAACGAGGATAGGCTTAACTCTCGTGTGAATTTTAGGGAGATGAGATTTCAACGATTTTATTAATAATATGAGGTTAATTGAGATCCCAATGGGGGGGGAGGAAATTTACTAGGGTTAGTGACGATGGAATGAAATTTATCATCTTTGGATCGATTTTTGTCGAATGAAAACTTCAATGAGCTCTGGGTAATTTATCGGTGGTCTTGGATAGAAAATCGGATCATTGTCCAATTGTGATGAAGGATATGGAGCTGGATTTCGGTCCAAAGCCATTTAGAATTTTCAATGTGTTGATGGATGAACCGGACTTTTATAATATCGTTGTGAAGCGTGGGGAAGAGGTTAGGAGCCGGCATATATTTTGAGACGATTAAAAAATGTTAAGGCAACTCTTAGGGTTTGGAGCAAGGAGAGATTTGGCGGTCATAAAGAGAAAATTGAAAGTTTTAAAAATGAGGCCACGAGATGGGAATTAGAGGCGGAGAAGAGGGCTTTATCCGAAAGTGAGAGATCTTCATGGATGGAGGCTACAAAACAATGGGAGGATAAAGAAAGAGAATATGGTAATATGCTTTGTCAAAAGGCTAGAATTAAGTGGGATGCCGATGGCGGATATGGCGAGGTGGATGGGGTGTGGTATTGGGAATTTCCGTTCACATACTTGGGGCTGGGGAGAACATGAGGAGGGTTAGTGTGGGGTCCGTGGTGGAGAAATTCAAGAATAAACTAGCGGATTGGAAAGCTAAAATAATGTCTTTCGGGGGGCGTCTAACATTGGTTAAGTCGGTTCTAGGTAGCTTGCCATTGTATTATTTTTCGATGTTTTAGCGTGCCCGAGTGTTATAAAATAATCTTGAGCGATTAGAAAACACTTTTTGGGTTGGAGCGGGAGGGTAAAAGTCTTTATTAGGTCAAATGGGATATAGGGTTCTACTTTTCGGGAGGGGGGTCTTAATATTGGGTCTTTGGCTAAAAATATGGCGTTATTGGGTAAGTGGTGGTGGAGGTTTAGGAGGGAAGGTGGGAGTTTGTGGGTTAGGGTGATTAAAAGTATCCATGGGAATTGTGGGGGTTTGGGTAATGGGAGGGTTAGGGGGGGGTGTGGAGTGTGGAGGATATTGTGAAGAGAGATAGATGGAGTCGATTAAGTTTTCTTCGTCTTGTTTGAGGTGTTGGGTGATGGGAGAGATATTAGGTTTTGGTTCGATAGATGGGTTGATAGTCGGAGGTTATGCGATAGATTTCCTAGGTTATTTCATTTAGATATGGGTAAAGAGGTGGGATAATGGGTGGGTTAATAACGGTGGGTGGGAATGGGAATGGGAGTGGGTTAGGGCGGGGTAGAGTTAAAGAGAGAGTATATGGGTTGCAAAAATATGGTGTTGAATTGTAGGGATAAGTGGAAATGGACTGAAGACGGAGATTTCACGGTTAAAGAGCTTGCAAGATTGATCGAGGAAAAGTTAGTGAGCGTGGAAAGTGGCGGTCGTGAGACATTGTGGAATAAATTGGTACCTAAGAAAGTTAACATCTTCGTTTGGAGAGCACTTAGAGGAAGACTCAGGAGTTGAGCTAGATAAAAGAGGTGTGGATTTGGATTCGGTTCTATGCCCGTGTTGCAACGATAGTGTGGAGACTTAAGCTCATAGCTTAGTCACGTGTGATTTAGCGATGAATGTGTGAGTCAAAGTTTTTAATTGGTGGAAGGTGGGAATTGTTAATTCGTTCACTAGTGAGGAAATGATCTCGCTTAATGGAGGAGTTAGCATTCCCATTTTTTAACGTGTTTGGCAAGCAATTATATGGACTTCGGTTATTTTATTTGGAAAAAAAGAAACGCCGTGTGTTCGGCAAAAAGGCTTCAAGTACTAATAAGATTGTGCAAGACATTCAACTCAAAAGCTTCGAATGGATATCAAGAAGATCTAAGAAATTTAAAGAGATAGAGTGGCAACAATGGTTGTGGGATCCTCAAAAAATTCGGATTCAGTAAGTTATAAGTCTGGTATTACTACAGTTTTCTCCTGAGTTTGCTGTCACAGTACTTGTTACTGTGTTTGGATCAGTGTTTTTCTTGTGCAAGAGTTCTGCTGCATAATATTTGTGTGAGCCAGATGGTCTTTTTGGCTTGTGGTCCATACTTGTGGTCTATAATATATGTGTGACTTGTATATTTGTGGACATGTCATGTCATTGTTTGTTTTGTGTTGTCAGTGGGGCTTGTCCCATTATTTGGTTCGTGAGATTTGATTTTAGTTCTAGCTTAGTACCTTTAGGCTTTTTATCCTTGTGTCATCTTTTGTCTATTTTTGGGACCCTTTCTTTTTAATTTCTCTGTTAAAAAGTTGGGTTGCCATTCCTTTGTAATTGTTTTTGGCTCCTTCAATGTATATTGCCTTTCTAAAAAAAATGCTTTAAATATCGTGAACAAAAAGCTATTCTTAAATCCACAAAAAGTTAATAAATCACACAAGTTAGCAATCGATAGAGCTAGCATAGCAGAATTATTATTCTATTCAAGAAGTCTCCAACGAATAACTTTATATTTATATCCACTTACCCAAACAACATGACTTTAGTATAAAACTATCAAGTTTTTCTTTCCATTACCTGGGATCAAAACAACTTTTACCAAAAATGCATCAATACGTGTAGACTATTTATTTACATTTTTTTAACAAAGGTTCTTTAATTATCTCTACTTTTTATCTTGAAACTATACAATTATTATTTCAGATGATAATGCCTTTAGGGCAAACAATCATTGCACCTCTTTAACCAATTTTGATTTGTCACAAACTTGATGAGTAACCCAAATGGAGAAGACAAGGCCTTCCAATATTTGTTGGCATTAAAAAAAATACATTCCTAAATGAGACACTGAGAAGTGGGTTAGTTTGTTTTGCACATAGACTCGAGCATTATTAATATCTAGAAGACTTTAAACATATAATGGAACATTCTATGTACCAATATGTATGCCAAGTTAGACGCGGCACAAAAACCGTTAACCGAATCAGATTCGAAAACTAACCTAAAACCCAACTACCAAATAAAACGGTTTTGACCCAAACCGTCCGTTTTTTCCTAACCACGGTTTGGAACCGGTTCCTCTTTTCTAAAAAATGCTTTTGAAAACCGGTTTTATTAACGGAACCAATAACCGGTTCGGTTAACCGGTTTGAAACCGTTTTTAAATGAGCTGGTTTTTAAAAAATTTTGAGTTTTAAAAGTTTGAATTTGAAATTTTGAAAGAGGGAAGGAGCTTGGGGGCGGATATTATTATATGTTGTTAAAAATTACCATTTTGCCATACAAATGTTAGTATAAATAGATGTGTTATGTATTTGGTTAATTACCACTTTCAAACAATCAAAAAACACTCAAAAAAATCAAAACCGAAAGTATTTCACTAAACACTAATGGAAAGTTCAAACACCCACAACACCACCAACACCGAAGCTGGTTCAACAAGTGCAGCGACGGTTGTCCTGACTTTACCATGCGTGTAAAAGATCTAGGGAACACTTCAACTACGCCCTAATGCCGGACGGTAAGAAAAAGGCTCAATGTAAATATTGCTTGAGTATATTGTCTGCCGGTTCCAACTCGACGCTGAAGGCTCATATCAACCAAAAGTATTGCAAGGCACTCAAATCGGTTCCGGAAGCCGGTCAATCGTCCATGGCTAGAGACCTGACTATTTTTGCATACAATCACGATTTACTCCGTCAATAATTGGCCGGTTTGGTGATTCAACGTGGTTTGCCGTTCAACCACTATGACAACGCTTTGACGACGGAGGTGTACCAGAAATATATGCAACCGCAATACCATCATGTAAGTCGCATGACTCTAAAACGCGATGCTATGAAAATGTGGAAAACGGCTAAACAAGATTTAAAAAATATTTTTTTAAATTTAGATGCTTGTGTTAATTTAACAACCGGTGTTTGGGCCGCTCCTCATAATTTGTCATTTTCGTACCTTTGTGTTACCGCACATGGGTGGATCCCAGAGTTGGCAAATGATGAAGTGAGTCGTAGCATTTGAAGACTTTCCGGTTCCTCACTCCGAAGAAGCTTTATACAACTTGTTGAGAAAAGTGTTTCATAAATTTAACTTGACAGAAAAAAAAATTCAATAACGTTGGATAATGCTAGTAACAACACAAATGCAATGGGTAGACTAAAGATGGAATACGAGCCACCTTGTAATGGCGATTTTTTTCATAGTCGATGTGTTGCACACATCATTAATTTGGCCGTGCAAGCGGGATTAAAAGATGTGCATTTGAGTGAAGTGAAAGAAAGTTTTAAAAGAATGTTAACCGATGTTTTTAAAAAGGGTAATAAAAGATATAATGCATACATTCGGTTGTGTGAAAGTGCGGGGAAACCTTGGTTACAACCTAGTTGGGATATTGAAACAATATGGAACTCCACTTATCTTATGTTCATAAGTGGTTTAAAACAAAAGGTGACTTTGCAATATTTTCATGATGAGAAATTGTCAGGAAGGGGTAGGTGTGCTCCATTTAATGCCGAGCATTGGGATACTATTGAAAAACTAACCCGACTACTTGAAGTTTTTTACAACGCAACAAAAAAATTGTCGGGAGTTTATTATCCAACGGCTCATTTGGTACTCGAGCAACTATTCTTGATGTCTTCACAAATTTCCGCATTTGAATTTCATGATGGTGTTTATACAAGCATGGTTTCCAGGATGAAAGAAAAGCTTTTGAAATATTTTGAAACTTTGCCACCGTTTAATTACTTCCGGCGGCCGCATTAAATCCATGTTATAATGTAAACGGGGTAGAGGTGCTTATCGACTCGATTGTGAGTGATTTGGGTTGTTTCGCGTCAAACCCGAACTATGCTGATGATGCAAAAGAGTCATTTGGCCATTCTTTTAAAAGTTTGTGGGAATATTATTTTGAAAAATATGGTAACCCACCTCCCATCTGTGGATGAAGTCTTCTTCTTCATCATCAAGGGGTTTTAGAGAAAATCCGATACTTGCTTTGCATAAAAAGATAAGAGATAATCCCAACAAACGGTTAAGAAATGATCGTTTAGCGAATAGTGAATATGAAAGATATACCACAACCGATTTTATCTCACATATTCCGGCCGAACAAGTTGAAAACTTTGATGTGTTGGCGTTTTGGAAAGCAAAGGAAACAATGTTTTCCGTTCTATCCCGAATGGCTCGTGATGTACTAAGTGTACAAGCTACTTCGGTAGCTTCAATCCGCTTTTCAACAAGTGGAAGGGTTTTATCAAATCTGAGATCAAGACTCACACCGGCTTCTTTGGAGATGTGTATGGGTTTGAAAGATCACTTGGACACAATGAAGCGAGTGCAAGATAAAACTAATCTTGAAAATGCCGGAGACTTCGAAGGGGAGGTCTACGAGGAAGAGGCAAAAGCGGGTGAAATCGAGATGCTTTCTGATGAAGAAATAAGACAAGATGCACCGCTCAAGCTAGGGGATCCGATGAAGACTATTAGGACTTTTATGCTTACGTATTATGTTTTAAGTTTATGTATTTCCTTTAATGTATTTCCTTTAAGTTTATGTATTTCCGACGTTATAAATAAAAGTTGAAGTTTATTCAGTGTAAGTTTGTTTAAATGTTAAAAACGGAAAAAAATGTTACACCGGTTACAAACCGGTTAGATATTTAAAATTTTTGAATTTTGGACTTGGCGGCAAATTATTTTTCAAAATGAAACCAGTTAACCGGGTCCCAAACCGGTTAAACCGGTTACTAATTTTTAAAAATTCAAATTTTGAAACGGCGGCAAATAAATTTTTGAATTCTCTACGGTTAACCGGTTATAAACCGGTCCGAAACCGGTTAAAACCGGTCAAACCGGTCCGAAATTAAAATTTTAAAATTTCAAATTTTGAATTTTTTTGAGCGGGAAGGCGGGTAAATTTTCAAAATTTGATTTTTTTAATATATACAATTAAAATAAACACTAAAAAATAAAAATCGGAAGCATTTCACATTTTTACTATGGCTGATGCTGATCATGCACCACCTCCGCCACCCCCGCCACCGTGATCGTCAGATTTTACCGTTAAACCGCGGCACCAAATTTTTGGGCTCACTACAACTACGTCGAAATGTCGGATGGCACGCGAAAGGCTCAATGTAAGCATTGTTTTTGTTTATTCAACCCCATTTCAACCGCCGTTGAGGGCTCACACACGGAACTATTGCCGCCAAGCACCGCAGTTAATGCCGATTCGAGACCTCGAGTTGACGTTGAGTAGCTTATCAAGTTATCGATGTTTTATATTTATGTTATTATGTGTTATGTTTTAAGTTTATGTGTAATGTGTAATGTATCATGTATTCTCCGTTCTATTAAATAAGAGTTCTAGTTTATTAATACACAAAACAAGAAAACGATGACAAATGACGACGGAAAACGAAAAAAAATAAAAATAAATAATTGAACCGGTCAAAACCGGTTAACCGGTTTAGACCGGTCCCAAACCGTACCCAAACCGGTTTGGACCGGTTGGGTTTTTCTCTCTTCATATCCGGTTCGGAACCGAACCGGTTAACCGCCCGGACCGATTTTTTTGGGCGTTGACCCAAACCGGTCCGGGTTTTACCAGTCATCAAACCGAACCGGTTAACCGAATGTTCACTCTGTGCCAAGTTAGAAGCATAAAATTGATTTGGGCTACTATTTTCATAATTAGTGATCAATAATAGCTTGTATGATCGATATTGTTCTTACCAACGTGTGTCACTCATAACTTGCACAATTTAAACATATTCCAGAAGAAATTAAAAAATACAGTTGGAGGATATATTTGCTTTACAACAAATTATTATTCTTTCGAAATTTGTCAATCTTTGTAACTCCTGTGTAACTATATATCTAGATGAAGAATCGAGGCTTTAAACAATTTTTGCAAAGAGCCAATATTGGCTTTAAATCAAACTAATTTTAGCCATGAAATGATCTGACGCTCAAAATATTCGTTTAAAATTCGGATGCTTTAAATCTCACTACATTCAAAATAAACATGTAAAAGTTTGATGCTTTAAATCCAACCAAAATAATAAAAATAAATAAATAAATGAAAAAATTAATCATGAAGCGATTTAACGATAAAATAACATGTAAAAGTAAGTACTTTAAATATCATAAATAAAACCAAAAAAAGTTAATGAATAATACTGTATAAGTTATCCTTTGTGTTAGCGTACAAGCCAATTTAGGGTTTAGGGTAAATTGGCTTGAATATAACCCAAAGAATGAAATAATAATAAACACAACATACTTAGACAACATAACCTTAACATATAAGCTACAAACGTTCTGTTTCTATTGCCGATGTGGGATAATGAGATACAACTTTCTAACAACAAAATATATCACAATATATAAGCTTAAATATCTTTTGTTTTGAAACTTGAGAACCTTTATTTTAGGTGATGATCTTGAACCAAAAATAATTGACTTTTAGAGTTTTAAAACAACAATGAGCATTTTTTAGCACCAGGTAAAATGGGAATCTTGGTGTTTAAATAAATTTCATTTTTGTTTGTTTAAAACTTACTACTAATAGCCAAGGTATTATGGCAAAACAATTGGCTACTCGTAGAGAGATGGTTGGGTTAAGCTGGTTGGGTAACGGATCAAAACGGCCCATGTTAAAACAGAGCTTTTTATTTCTGTGGTAAATAGCTGAATCGTTTTTTAGTGAATATAGATCTTGGAATATAATGATCTCGGAGTTTGTATACTTTAAAGATAGACTTTTAGACTTTTAACCTGAACTTTTTTCAGCTAACTTTTATTTGACACATTTGGGATGAAACACAAACAAATAAACACATTTACTGGTAAATGGGTTCAGAATAGACACTTTTAAGTTTTAAACATATATTATTTATGAGTCCCACTTTTTTGGGATAAGAAAATAAGATCTTGAGATGATGCGAGAACCAATCGTAACAGTTTTCTGTATTTTGCTGTAGGTGGTTTACGAGGAAAATGGAATTGCATATCAGATTGGCTACATAACTGAAATACTTTCAAGAGGTCGTGTTTGTGCAACACCTCATTGTGTTCGTGTACGTTCACTTTAATTTTCTATTCATTTATGAGCAATTAACTTTTCGGATCATCATAATTGGTTTACATCTCTTTTAGAGTATTTAATTTGCAGGCCACCAAAAGGTGAGAAAGCAACAGGACTTGAAAGATCCACATTTCCACGAAAATGTGTGAATTGGCGGGAACACGTACCCTGACCCCGGGTGCCTTTTGGCACCAGCCATTGTCCACCCCACAAGGAATAGCTCCACCAACTATCCTTGCCAATGGGGCACCAACTAGAGTGAGCAAGAGCCGAGACTCGAACCCTTGACCTTAATTACGAAATCTCTCCGGTGGGCCCATGAGTTTTTCGGACATGGGTACCAACCGAGCAAAAGCTCTTTGGTTGAAAGATCTACATTTGCATTATTCATGCAACCGGACTGGTTAGCTTCTCACATGCAACAACACGATGAAACCCTTCTATATAACTCAACTGGCTGCTAATCATTCGGTTTGTCTGTCATTTCTCAATTTTCAGGGATGAAAAACTTAATTTTCCAGAAACAGGCCATGTCAATCAGGAGGTATGTAACAACCCTTTTAATGTTATCAGTTAGTAATATCTCTTTGATTAGTTACATGGTTTATATCTATATTATTTGTAAATATATGGACAGAAGACTCACTCCATTTATATGGTGTGGTTCAATTGGTACAGGCTAATGAATCGCTTACGTTTGGGGAGAGATAAGCTTCTTGACAAATATCATCATCTCAAAAAGTAGCTGCAATGCATTTGGGTACAGTTTGATACTTCACTGGATACTTGGCATAAATAAATAGTACTCGATCGTAACATATTTGTATACAATTTCCAATTTTCCATAATCACATACTTATGGAAATAACTAATTTTCTCCTTGTTCTTTATTGGTTCAAGCTAGTATTGTTGTTCGTCGGTCCCATTTTATTCAATGTGTACAGAATAGTTAAAACTGCTGTAGTTGTTTTAACATTTATAATGACTCAACTTGTTATGAAAATCAAGAAAATATAAGCTAAAACCATGTACAGATCAACTAAACCTGGTCCAAACGCTTATTGCTTGAGGCTAAATCCTTGAGGAATGGTCTGTCGGCACCCAAAAGAGTGTACGAGTGATCGAGAGCTTCTCTAAGGAACCTTTATGAAACTTCTATGAGAAAAATAATTGAGAGACCAAAGATGTGTCTTTATGTCTAAACATGAATGACAACATCATGCGGGTTGCATTTAATGGATCTATCATTTCAGAAATTAATAGTACACTGACACACAAATTTAATCACAAAATTTAGCATATCTTTATGTCTTATGGTTAACAAAAATATACCTCTTTAGCCTCTTTATAATCATGATATCTAGGTTATTTGTCTTTATTAATTGCTTTACAGATCTTTAACTAATACTCAAGTCACTTTTAGTATCTAATACATACATAGTTGGTGTGGATTATATAACCTCTTCTGAAAAAGTAAGTAAACACTAAATCAGAAAGATGAAATTTGTAATGTATGCATATCGTTTAACATTAACATAAGATACAACTAGATTATTAAACTTTGAATAATTGAAAGCCGGCTAACTTTACCACTATATATTAAATTAGTGTGACTAGTCATCTTTGGCTAGTCTTCTAGAAGAAATACAAGGTGACCATTAACTAACTTATATAAATTCATACACTAGCGTGCTCTATTGCAAACTCATTTTCATTGTGCTACTACTACAACCACCATTATTCCTCATTGCCGATCACCAGAAAACATAACAAGAAATGAATACCTATTCATATTTGGTCAGATCATCCTCTCAATATCGTAGACGATTAGGAAAGAAGCTTACTTGCTCGCGACGTTGTTTTACTATGGCAAAACAACACAAGACAAGATTTTATATACTAAGACGTTGTATATCGATGCTTATGTGTTGGAATGATAAGTATGATTAATGTTAAAGTGGTTTTGTTTTTAAATTTGTTGGATAGTCATAGGAAGATATACCAATGTTTGATCCAATTTTTGTTGAGAATGAGGTTTTTGTTAGAAGATGTGTAAGAAATAGTCATTTTCTTTATTGTACATATATGATATGAAGAAAGTTTTATGAATCACATATAACAATTGTGAACATACCTATGTGTGATTTGCTATGTTAAGATATGATTTGAAGATCATATTCGGTGTAAATGCGCAGTTGAAAATGGGCAGTCCTAACTCAACTATCGTTAAAAGATCACTGCGTCAACTGAACATTTCGTGAAGCTAGTCATCGGGCAAGGGTCAGGCATAATTCGTCTATTTAAAAAGATTGCATGTAAATATGTAACTTTAGCTTTTCATTTTTACAGAATACTTAAGATAATTTCGATCATTTCAATTGATTAATTCTCATGAACCCGAGTAACGGTTTCGAGTGATTTTTGAATATTTTTCTCTTGGGCTAATAGCCTTTTAAAGCACTATAATTGTCAAAAATGACAGTTCTGCGTACTGAACTAAAAAAATAACTATTTTAGACATTAATGTTGACATTTTTGTCTTTCTTTAAGTATTATGACCATATTATAATCATTTTACCCTTTCTGAAATTTTAGTTCCATTTTTTTTCTGAATTTTTTTCGAAACACTTTTTTTCAATTTATTTTTGAAATGTGTTTTTTGAATTTTTTTGTGACATGCGAAAAAAATTGAATTTTTTTTGTAATATTTTGTAATAAAAAAAATTTTTGATAAAAAATTCACTTGTGACAAAAGAAAAATCAAAAGTGAATAAAAAACATATGAAAACTTATAAAAACGAAGTAAAACTTATAAAAAAAAATTCTGAATTTTTTTTTCGAAATTCTTTTTTTTTAAATATTTTTCGAAAGGTAAAATGGTCATAATACTTAAAGAAAGACAAAAATGTCAATATTAATGTCTAAAAGAGTTATTTTTTTAGTTCGCTACGCAGAACTGCTATTCTTAACAAGTATAGCGCTTTAATAGGTTATTAGCCTTTTTCTTTTTTGAAAAACTGTGATACCAAATGTTTTTATAGAAAAACAACTACTGGTCACAACTATTGCTAACAGTTACCGCTCACAGCTACTGCTCATAGCTCCCGCTCATTTTCCAACGCTCCATGAGTGCTACGGAGCTTTTTGGGGCGGTGAGCATTGAGTAATGAGCATTTTGAACTTTAATGGTCGTTTAGCAAAAGAGCGATGAGTTTTGCTAATTTTTAGAAAAACTAATTTTCCAATGCTTTTTAAGAATCGGTGAGCGATGAGTTATGGCTACTGTTCGCAGCTACTTCTTACTGCTATTTTTAACAAACATAGCCCTAATACTTACTATTACTGCTCATTGCTATGCTACTTTTATCAAGCATACCCATAATGTTCGATCATAATCATAGTATAATCATTTGTTTAAAATCAAATACAGATGAAATATCACATCCTTAGCTATAATATGTTGTATACGTTTTATCTTTCAACGATATACTTGCTTTACAATAAATAATTATTCTTTTGAAAAAATTTACGTTTTGAAACTTCTATGTAACTGCATATGTAGATGAAGAATAGATTTATGTCGCCTTGATCGGACTAAGATGAGGGATTCACCCTCATCCTTTGTACTTCAATGTTTTTTTGGTATAATGCGTTTTACTGGGTGGAAGACCTTTTACCCAAAAAAGATAAAGAATAGAGGTTTTAAACCATTGATGCAAGTGATCTAATGCTCAAAAAATTCATCTAAAATTGGGATGCTTTAAATCTCATTACATTCAAAATAAACATATAAACGTTTGATGCTTTAAATCCAACAGATGAAAAGTTTTTGATCATGAAACGATCTAACGATAAAAAGCATGTAAATGTAAATTATCTTAAATAAAACCACAAAAAGTTAATGAATAATACGAGTTATCCTTCGTGATAGGAAACAAGCCAATTTACTTGCTTGCTGAAATTCTTCACGAAGAATAACATAATATTAAACTCTAAGATACCAAACAAACATAACCTTAGTATATAAGCTACCAAAGTTTTCTTTCACTTACCTATGTGGGATAAGCAAACACAACTTTATATAAAAAAAATGTATCAACACATATAAGTTATATGTCTTATTTACCTTCACTCAACTCTAGCTTAGCTACCTTTCGTATTGAAACTGACAACTTTCGTTATGTTCGACCAAAAATCTCTTTTAGCTTATGATATGATTTAAAGCTCGTATTAAATATCAGTTAGCTATAATTATGCTCAATCTGCAAAGGTGTGGATTAGCACCAATTTATGTTGATTAGCAAGATGTGATTGTAATTCGCTAGAATTAAGGGTAATCTACCCAAAATAAATTAGAGGCAATCACTATATAAACCATGTACATTGTATCATTGAGATCAATCAAATAAAAGAATATACCCTCTATCAGTATCATCATCTGAAGGATATTTTTTTTTTTTTTTTTTTTGAAAATTGACTTTCTATACTACCCTATTACATGAAATCTTATTACATGAAATCCCATCGCCAAGGTTTGAACCTTGGTCTTTTCCCCCAAAGGCAAATGCCTTACCAACTCTGCTAGGCAGATGTTGGCCTCTGAAGGATATTTTCTAGTTATGCATATTTGCTAAAAGGTTCGTTGACTTCGTTCTATGCAAATCTTAATGAGGCTTCACTTGTTTAAAGGTAAAACAACACTTTTTCCTTTTGTCACATTTGCCTTTTTTTTTCTTCTTAATTAATTAGTATTGCATTTTGCATTGTCACTTCTTTGTCAATCGATCAAACCGATTACCATCAGGTTACCATTGATGTTTTAAAACAATACAGAACCATCGTTATGCAAGTGAATCAATATCGTATCCCACCAAATAAATACCTCGCAAAAATCCGACACCACTTCAAATAATTGGTCTTTAACACGGCTTCTACACAATAACATGATGTCCGATCAATATGACTTGACCAATGATACAAGATAAATGTTTGATAACAAGACGAAAAGACACGACCATTTTGGTCGATAGTCTTGTCTAGTTTGTGAAACTCCGATGCTTTAAATCTCATTATGTTCAAAATATACATGTTCAAAATATGCATATGCAAGTTGGAATGTTCAAATCTAACAATAAGAAGCTTTCTAACCATGAAATTATCTAACATTTTAGATAACTATAAATACTTTCAATATCATGAACAAAAAGCTTTTCTTAAATCCACAAAAAGTTACTAAATCACATGTTATGCTCCTAATGAAGAGTGCTTAGAATTCTATCCCAGGTACTAGCAATCAGACAAATAACATAATATTTTATATTAATTTATCCAACCAATATGACTTTAGTATTTAAGCTATCAAGTTTTTCTTTCTACTACCAATGTGGGATCAAAATAAACTTTCTATCAAGAAAATGCATCAACACATGTAGACTATTCACTTATCTTTTTCTTACGAAGGTTTTTTATTTATCATATAGCTGACTTGTGGCTTAAAAGAGTTATTTTTTTAGTTCGCTACGCAGAACTGCTATTCTTAACAAGTATAGCGCTTTAATAGGTTATTAGCCTTTTTCTTTTTTGAAAAACTATGATACCAAATGTTTTTATAGAAAAACAACTATCGGTCACAACTATTGCTACAGTTATCAGCTCACAGCTACTGCTCACAGCTCCCGCTCATTTTCCAACGCTCCATGAGTGCTACGGAGCTTTTTGGGGCGGCGAGCATTGAGTAATGAGCATTTTGAACTTTAATGGTCGTTTAGCAAAAGAGCGATGAGTTTTGCTAATTTTTAGTAAAACTAATTTTCCAATGCTTTTTAAGAATCGGTGAGCGATGAGTTATGGCTGCTGTTCGCAGCTACTTCTTACTGCTATTTTTAACAAACATAGCCCTAATACTTACTATTACTGCTCATTGCTATGCTACTTTTATCAAGCATGCCCATAATGTTCGATCATAATCATAGTATAATCATTTGTTTAAAATCAAATACAGATGAAATATCACATCCTTAGCTATAATATGTTGTATACGTTTTATCTTTCAACGATATACTTGCTTTACAATAAATAATTATTCTTTTGAAAACATTTACGTTTTGAAACTTCTATGTAACTGCATATGTAGATGAAGAATAGATTTATGCCGCCCTGATCGGACTGAGATGAGGGATTCACCCTCATCTTTTGTACTTCAATGTTTTTTTGGTATAATGCGTTTTACTGGGTGGAAGACCTTTTACCCAAAAAAAATAAAGAATAGAGGTTTTAAACCATTGATGCAAGTGATCTAATGCTCAAAAAATTCATCTAAAATCGGGATGCTTCAAATCTCATTACATTCAAAATAAACAGTTAAATGTTTGATGCTTTAAATCCAACAGATGAAAAGTTTTTTATCATGAAACGATCTAACGATAAAAAGCATGTAAATGTAAATTATCTTAAATAAAACCACAAAAAGTTAATGAATAATACGAGTTATCCTTCGTGATAGCAAACAAGCCAATTTACTTACTGGCTGAAATTCTTCACGAAGAATAACATAATATTAAACTCTAAGACACCAAACAAACATAACCTTAGTATATAAGCTACCAAAGTTTTCTTTCACTTACCTATGTGGGATAAGCAAACACAACTTTATATAAAAAAAATGTATCAACACATATAAGTTATCTGTCTTATTTACCTTCACTCAACTCTAGCTTAGCTACCTTTCGTATTGAAACTGACAACTTTCGTTATGTTCGACCAAAAAGCTCTTTTAGCTTATGATATGATTTAAAGCTCGTATTAAATATCTGTTAGCTGTAATTATGCTCAATCTGCATAGTGTTTACACGACTCTCAGATTACTGTGATCCAAATTTCCTAACAATAGCCGATCACCAGAAAACATAACAAGAAATGAATACATATTCATATTTGGTCAAATCATCCTCTCAGTATCGTAGACGAATAGGCAAGAAGCCTACTTGCTCACAACGTTGTATATCGATGCTTATGTGTTGGAATGATAAGTATGATTAATGTTAAAGTGGTTTTGTTTTTAGATTTATTGGATAGTTATAGCAAGATATGGATCTTTGACAAAGTTTTATTAGAGAATGAGGTTTTTGTTAGAAGATATGTAAGAAACAGTCATTTTCTTTATTGTACATATATGGATATGAAGAAATTTTTATGTATCAAAGAATGATAACATCTGTGAACATATCTATGTGTGATTTGCTATGTTAAGATATGATTTGAAGGTATGAGGTTAAAGTAGCTGAAAAGTTATTTTTAAATAAAAACAACACATCGAATTTTAACCGGTAAGTAGTGTAGATTCTTGTAAATGCACAGTTGACCCGGTTAAAGTGAGTCTATTTGAGAAAAAGGGCAATTTCAACTCAACTTTTGTTGAAAGATCAATGCGTCAACTGAACATTTCCTGAAGCTAGTCATTGAGGAGGGGTAGGCGTAATTCGTCGATTTAAAAAGATTGCATGTAAACATGTAACTTCTAGAGCAAGAAATAGCTTTTCATTTTTACACAGAATACTTATGATATTTTCGATCATTTCTATTGCTTCTCATGAACCCGAGTGACTGTCTCAGGCAAGAACACACACGCATACTGATTTTTTTTTTTTTTTTAATCTAATTAGAAATCATCGATCGATTATAAACGAACATTCATGTTTCTGAAAGCATGGACTCGTATTCTTTTTTCTTTTTTTCTGTTTTCTTTTAATGATTGATATGGATGGGTTGAATATATTGGTGCATTTCAAATATAAAATTTATACTTGTCCAAGATATATACGTGGACTGAAACCAAATTTATACTAGTCCAAGTTCTATCCCATTTGCGCTTTTTTTTTATATTATTATTATTTTTAATATTATTAACTAATTAATATTGTATTTTGCATTGTCACTTCTTTGACGGTTGATCAAACCGGTTACCATCAATATTCTGAAACATGATAGAACCATCGTTACGCAAGTGAATTAATACTGTATATATATATCACCAAATAATGACCTCGCAAAAACCCGACACCACTAGGAATAATTGGTCTTTAACACGGCTTATTCACGATAACATGATATTCGTAGCATGTTTCAACAACATGACTTGACCAATGATTGAAAATAAACGTTTGAGAACCCGACAAAAAGACACGGCCATTTTGTTCGATTAGTCTTGTCTAGTTTGTGATAATCCGATGCTTTAAATCTCATTATGTTCCAAAGTAAACATATGCAAGCAGGATGTATAAATTTAACAATAAGAAGCTATTTAACCATGAAATGATCTAACATTTAAGATACCTATAAATGCTTTGAAAATCATGAACAAAACCTTTTCCTAAATACAAAAAAGTTAATAAATCACACAAGTTACTAGTGTAATGTTGTGTGGATAGAATTTTATTCTAACCACTCGTCATCATACCAGTAACATAATATTAGTTTCAACTTACAAAACCAACATGACTTTAGTATTTAAGCTATCAAGTTTTTCTTTCTATTATCAATGTGAGATCAAAAATAAATTTTTTATAAAAAAATGCATTAACACGTGTAGACTATTCACTTATTTTGCACGTAGACTCAAGCATTATTAATATCTAGAAGACTTAGAACTATAATGGAACATTCTATGTAGCAATATGCCAAGTGAGAAGCACGAAATTGAGTTGGGCTACCATGTTTATAAATTTTCAAAATCTACTTGTAAGATATTGTCCTTTACTATGTCATTCATAATTCGTTCTATATGATACATGTTCCGGAAAGAAAATAAAAAATACACGCTGATTTTGATTTAGGCCTATCCAAAGTTTTTTTGTTTACATGGTTTGTAACTTTGTATGTAGCCTTTTGTCTCTATTGGTCCAACTTTTACTTATCAATTGATTGCATTATCCTTTCCAAGCAATATTGATTACTAGCGTTATGAGAAACTTGGATAGTTATAAAACTACTTTATGAGAGTTTAGGTTGACACATGTTTTACTGATGTGTATAAGCAGAGCGTTAAGGATTATTTAAGAGTTGTGAAGAATAGAGGTTTCAAAACATCGGTGCAAAGGGACTATATATTGGCTTAAAATCGAGTATATTTTAGCCATGAGGTGATCTAATGCTTAAAATATTCATCTAAAATTCGGATCAATAAAATCTCATTACATTCAGAATAAAGATATAAAAGTTTGATGCTCTAAATCAACAAATAGAAAGTTTTTTTACTCATTAAGTAACGATAAAATCGCATGTAAAAGTAAATGCTTTAAATATCATAAGTAAAACAACAAAAAGCGATGTAACGATAATATAGCATGTAAAAGTAAATGCTTTAAATATCATAAGTAAAACAACAAAAAGCGATGTAACGATAATATAGCATGTAAAAGTAAATGCTTTAAATATCATAAGTAAAACCACAAAAAGCGATGTAACGATAATATAGCATGTAAAAGTAAATGCTTTAAATATCATAAGTAAAACCACAAAAAGTTAATGAATAATACGCGTTATCTTGTGATAGCAAACATGCCAATTTATTCTCAACAAGTTTGCTTCCGCAAGAATAACATCATATTAACATCAAAATACTCATCCAACATAACCTTGGTATATAAGCTACCAATGTTTTCTTTCTGCTGCCTATGTGGGATAATTAAGGAAAATTTTCTATCAAGAACATGTATCAACATATATAACCTATCTGTTTCTGTGTTTAATGATGGTTCTTTATTTACCTCCACTCAACTTAAGCTTGAATACCTTTTGATTTGAAACTTGAAAACCTTTATTTAAGGTGATGATGTTTAAACAAAAAAGCTCTTTTAGCTTACGATTTGATTTAAAGCAGTATTGAACCTAAATGGACAACTCACACCTTTCATATAATTTGTGTTCTTTGTTTTCTATCATATATACTTTCTCAGTTACAGTATTAAACTATAAAAAACTGGAGTTGTATACTGAAAGGTTTTAATGGATATTTAAATAATAGTATGTCCGGATTCGAACTCGAGACTTCGGGATTGCACACATTACGTATGAGAATTGATGTACATAATTAATATAAATAAAACGTTATTATTATTAATTATTAATCACTAAATAAAACATAACGATAGTTAAATGATTAACGAGGTTTGGTTAACGGTCGTTAAATATTAACTACAAGGACTAAGAATGAAACTAGTGGTCGGGAAAGTTCTAGAACCCCTGTGGGTGTTTGGCGATCGGTTAGGGTATTCCCAAACCCAAACCCACTCAAACTTGTACTTCAAGATATGTTAACTATAAATACAAATCAATGTATTCATTATTGACTAACCTTGGATCAATTTGATAACCTAATTTCTCCTCTCCTCCCTCTTTCTCTTGGCCGATCGTTAACCCCCCTCCACAAAGGGATCGATTTTTCCAAGTGAAAGAAACTAGTGTTTGGTTTATTTGTGATTCAAGGAACTAGCTTTTCCACATCAAGTCGCTATTAGTACGTGTGTACAAGAACGAAGAGCAAGCACACTTGAGCTTGTATTCCTTGGTGGTCGATTTTTTGGGTGGGACGATTTTGTATAAACCCTAATTTAGGGTTTTGGGTTTTGTTACTTGATCACATCATCGTTTGATTACTTGAATTGCTAAAAGGTACGCACTTTCTTGTTTGGTTAATTAATTACATATATTATTCCTATTGTCTTCCGCTGCTTGCTTTGATGATGTTAATTGTTTTATGTATAATTGTTATGAGTATAAAATTCCAACAGTGGCATCACGAGCCGTTAATATGATGTAATTAATTACCGAAACACATAAAAATTGAATCTTTATGATTATTTGCATGCTTTTGATGGTTTCTAGGGTTTTGAATTCGAAACCCTAATTTTATTTAATAAGGGTCGATTACCCTAATTTTATTTTAATTAGGTTTTAATTTTGTAAAACTTGTAGAAACCCTAGGATTGCATGCTAATTTTATGTGGTTAATTAATGAATAATTGTTATGTGCCATGTAATATGCGTATCTTGGGTGATAATTGTTATGCGGAATCCATGGTGGAACATGCATGTTTTGCCATGGAGTATTGTTTATTGTATGATTGATTAATTGTTAAGTGATACACACATGTTTTATTTATTTAATAATTATTGAATTGGGGAAGACCTCAATTATAACTAATAAAATTCGTTATGTGCTAATTGGTATACTATTAACTTCGGCTTACGCAATCGACTTGTCGATGTATGTGGCTCATCTACCTTGCGAGATGAAAGTCCTAGTTAATGTATGCATTAATTTACGTCTAGAATTGTTATTAGAGTTTATTGAAATAATTATGCATGTGGCTAATTGTTTTTACATATGTTAAATTGTTTAGTTATATGTTTATATTATTTGAGTGTGTTTAATTTTTATTAAAGTGCTTTTTGTTTATATAAATTGTTTGACATGTTAGTAAGCAAAAAGGGATTTTTGGAATAGAAAATTAAATGGACTAAATAATGGCGAAACCGATTTGTTATCTAAGAATTATTCTTGAACTTTTAATCGATTGATGCATCTGTACTAAATGGTTAGAACGGCTCACCCACTAGAACAAACTATAAAAGGGTATTTAAGAAGTGAGCACAGTCTCACTGAAAGGATGTCTAAGGTTATGCTATGCGCTTACCGGTCCTCTCGCCTCTGTGAGTTCGATTGGAGCTACCTAGTATAACCATTCAATGTACGAAGCATCTTAGTGCAAAGTTGTAAGTTTCTCAACGCATCGATTAAAACTTTGTAGAATTCAATCTTAGCAATTAAAAATCTAATGTAAGTTTTTTCGAAAAATATTATGTTATAAAGTTGTATGCATGCTTCTTTATACATAAGTTTTGATTACACATCAAAAATTGTACCCTTTAAATTTAAGTTTATGCCATCTAATGATATGAAACACTTGAAGTTGTAATTTAGTTATGTGAGACCTTGATCTAGATTACAATAACGAGGTGAATTATTTTGTTGTGTGAGACCTCAACTTTATGATTTGCAGTTTCTAAATTAGATAACTTAATTAAGTTGTTAGTGAGACCTAAGGCTTAAGGCATGAGATGGGATGAAACATGCTTACGTTTTGCATTAATTGTTTTGGCAAAATTGTAAATCCCATAACTTTTGGAATTGAAAACTTGTTTGTCAATTATCGTTTTTCAACGATTACCTATTCTATACTTTCACCACTAGCAGATCAACTGATGTGGTGAAACTATGATAATGAGGATCCAAAATTCAAGGAAAATTCTATGGTTAATATGAATATTGACCAAAGGGTATTTTATTTTCTTGAATGTTTACTTATCGAAAGTACTAACTTTTGAACTTTTATTTCTGTAGAAATGGCTCAAGCTGAATCTACTGCACTAGCCTCGTCGTTCAAATCTATGTTTGATCGAGAGAAATTGACTGGTAGCGAATTTCAATGATTGGTATCGGCAACTCAGAATTGTCTTGAGGGTTGCCAAAAGACTCAATTATTTGACTACACCTTGTCCTCCTGAACTGCAGTGATGCTACTGCTGAAGCACGAGCTGCATGGCAATCTGAGTATGACAAGTATAATGAGGTCGCCTGCATTATGCTCGGGAGTATGAACTCAAGCTTGCAAAAGCAGTTTGAGAATTACTTCCCTAATCTCATGCTTGAAGAATTGCAAAGGTTATTTGAAAAGCCTGTGATCAGAGAGTCTGTATGATTTGATAGATGCTCTTTATAGTTGCAAGCAAGGAGACGGGAAACCTGTAAGTGCCCACTGCCTGGAAATGATGAGTTACATGGACCAGTTGGGGCGTTTGAACTATGTCTACCCTAATGACATACAAATTGGCCTTATCAACAGATCCCTTAATAAGGAGTTTGATGGTTTCGTGCGCAATTATAATATGCATTGCACGGGGAAGACAGTCAGTGAGGTACATGCAATGCTCATTGATTACGAAAAAGGTTTGCCCAAGAAGGCTTCTACACCTGCGGTTTTGACCATCCAGAAGGGTAGAATTTCTAAGCCTAATAAGTCGCTAGCGAACAAGAAAGAGAAAGGTAAGGGTAAAGCTGATAAAGGAAAACAAGTTATGACTTATCAGCAAGAACCCAAGAAGTACCCTCCCAAGAAGCGTGAAAATCCGAAGAAGGATATGGCTTGTCATCACTGCACCGAGGTTGGACACTGGAAGAGGAATTGTCCATTGTACCTTGATGAGTTGCGCAATAAGAGGTATAAAAATTCTGGCACTGTGGCCAGACTTCGTACTCTTTTGATGATAGAATTATTTGCTTTTCCTCATAAAATAAATTCCTGAGTATATGATACTGGATGTGGTATTCACATATGTAATACACTGCAGGACTTAGAGGAGCAAGGAAGCTTGCCTATGGACAGCAATACCTGCACGTGGGTAATGGAGCACATGCAGTCGTTGAAGCTATAGGCACGTTTGATTTAGTTTTACCTTCGGGTTTAGTACTGTCATTAAACGATTGTCATTACGCACCTTTCATTGTTAGGGGTGTCGTTTCTGTTTCCTTGTTAAAAGATATTGGTTTCGTTCATGCATTTACTGGTTATGGAATTTCTGTTTCTTTAAATGATGTTTTTTACTTTAATGTTATTCCAGTAAATGGTGTGTTTGAAATTGATTTGCATGATAATGTTGTTGATAAAAATAATTCTGTCTTTAGCATCAATAATAAAAGAATCAAAGGTGATTTGAATTCTTCATTTCTTTGGCATTGTAGACTTGCTCATATAGGCAAGAAACGCATGCAACAGCTGCAACACGATGGGCTTTTGCAAAACATCAATGATGAATCATTTGATAAATGCGAATCTTGCATATCTGGGAAGATGACCAAGAAACCTTTTACAAATAGTTTAGAAAGGGCTTCTGATCTTCTTGGTGTGATACATACTGACGTATTTGGACCACTAAGACATGTGTCAAGAAAGGGTGCTAGCTACTTCTTAACCTTTACTGATGATTTCAGTCGTTATGGTTATGTTTATTTACTTAAACATAAACATGAAGTCTTTGAAACATTTAAGGTTTTCAAAAGTAAAGTAGAACGCAACTTGGAAAGAAGATTAAGGCTTTTCGATCCTATAGAGGTGGTGAATATTTAAGCCAAGAGTTTAAAGATTATCTAGCTGAGTGTGGTATTGTCCAGCAACTCACATCTCCATATACTCCACAACAAAATGGTGTATCTGAGAGAAGGAATCGTACATTGCTAGACATGGTGCGATCGATGTTTAATCTTACGACTATTCCCTTATCCTTTTGGGATTATGCTTTAGAAACTGCTGTTCGCATATTAAATATGGTTCCAACTAAGAAGGTTGATAAGACTCCTTATGAAGTGTGGTATGGGAAACCTCCCAACTTGTCTTACTTAAAGGTCTGGGGTTGTGAGGCGTTTGTTAAACGTGACTCTGCTGATAAGCTGCAACCTAGATCTGTTAAGTGTATCTTCGTAGGATACCCAAAGGAAACTATGGGTTACTACTTTTACTTTCCACCTGAAAACAAAGTAATTGTTGCTAGGTATGGAGACTTTCTTGAAAAGGATCTCATATCTCATGAATTCAGTGGGAGAGTTTATGATCTGGAAGATGATATAGAAGATACAACACCTTCTGAAAACACTAGCCAACCTCAAGTAGAACCTGAAAGTCTGGGCGTTCCACCTGAGATTGAAGTGGTTCCCATTCGTAGATCCGCAAGGACTACGCGTGCACCTGAGCGTCTATGTCTCAACGTAGAAGCTGAGGAATATATGTTTGGGGATCTTGGTGAACCTGCTAACTGTAAAGCTGCCATGATGAGTCCTGAAAAGGAGAAATGGCTAGTTGCAATGAATGAGGAAATGCAATCCATGAAAGATAATGAAGTCTGGATAGAGGTTGACTTACCTCCAAATGCTAAGGTAGTTGGAAGTAAGTGGCTCTTTAAGATAAAGACTGACATGGATGGCAATGCACACACCTATAAAGCTCGTCTTGTAGCTCAAGGTTATACTCAAACCTATGGGGTAGACTACGAGGAGACATTTTCTCCTGTAGCAGACATTAGAGCTATTAGGATTCTTATAGCCATAGCTGCGTACTATGACTATGAGATATGGCAAATGGATGTCAAAACTGCCTTCTTAAACGGTCGCCTAGATGAGGACATCTATATGGCGCAGCCTGAAGGGTTTGTGAATCCAAAGTTTCCGAAGCGTGTATGCAAACTTCAAAGATCCATTTATGGATTGAAGCAAGCATCTAGGCAATGGAACAAGAAGTTTGATGAAGAAATCAAGAAATTTGGTTTCACTCAAAATCTTGATGAGCCATGTGTGTATCACAAAGCTAGTGGGAGTAATGTTATTTTCCTTGTCTTATATGTCGATGACATATTGATCATGGGAAAAGACATTCCAAGTATGCAAGATGTAAAGTCTTATCTTGGAGAGTGCTTTTCTATGAAGGACTTAAGGGAAGCAGCATTTATTCTGGGAATCAAGATCTACCGAGATAGATCAAGGCGGTTAATTGGACTAAGCCAAAGTGCTTACATTGATAAAATAATGAAGAGATTTAGTATGCAAAATTCCAAGAAGGGATATTTGCCGATGCAAGTTGAACATGGCTTAAGTAATAAACTATGCGCGTCAACACCTGCTGAGGTGGAATACATGAGGAAAGTTCCTTATGCTTCGGCTGTAGGATCTATCATGTATGCTGTAAGATGTACAAGGCCTGATGTGGCGTTTGCACAGAACATTACCAGTCGGTATCAACAGAACCCAGGTGTGAAACACTGGCAAGCTGTTAAGAACATTCTTAAGTATCTAAGGGCTACTAAAGAAATGTTTCTAGTGTATGGAGGAAATCCAGATGCAGAACTTGATGTTACAGGTTTTTGCGATGCGTCTTTCCAAACTGATAAAGATGATACGAAGTCTCAAACTGGTTATGTCTTTGTCATTAATGGAGGAGCAGTTGACTGGAAGAGCAAGAAGCAAACAACGGTTGCGATGTCTATTACATAAGCTGAGTACATAGCGCTTGAAGCTGCGATGGAAGCTGTTTGGATTAGGAAATTCATTTCGGGACTCGGATTAATGCCCTCAATCGAATTACCTTTAAATGTGTATTGTGACAACTCTGCTGCAATAACATTTGCCAATGAGCCTGGAGTCATGAAGGGCGCCAGACATTTTCCTCGTCGATATCACTATGTTCGAGAACAAGTCGACATAGGTGAAATCAATCTACTCAAAGTTCATACAGATGATAATCTAGCTGATCCCTTTACGAAACCTTTGCCAAAAGAAAAACTTACTGACCATGCTGATGGGATAGGTCTTCGTTTAGCTAGTAGTTTCATGCAGATCTGTGATTAGTATTTGGATAAAGGATGTTATGAACAAATATTACTTTAATGAAATAAAATAGTTGTTATGTTTATTTTTCATTTTCTTAATATTATATCCTATATTTGCATGTTTATTCCGTGAATAACTTATGTTATTCTAAATAGTCCGTTGTCAATCAATGATATGGGAATATCATTGAATTAAGACAAATCTGAGTTTTGATAGAATATACTTTTAAAGTATATTGATGCGTGGGACATACCAGATTCACATGATATTCAATGAATTGAATATTGGACTCATCCCAACTTTACATGATGATACTTTTGGATTTTATCATTAAGTATATCATGAAATGTTTATCCTCAGACTTGAGATACCAGATAACTGATATGAATGTAGTGCATTTGTGTAAGATAGTCTAACGCTATCCGTAACTGGTAGTTATAAGGGCTATTTTCGGAAGTGTTGCAAAATTCATGAGTTATGTTTGTAGTCAAGAGAATTTGTTCCTTTGAATTTGTTTCAAAGCATAATACTATATTTGGGCCCCTCGTAGGGTTGACAAGATGTTTGTATGGCCATACCCAAGATCTATCTGGAATACGTTCAGATGATTTGGTAATCTTGTTCAATCATATACAACGAGAAACAGAATATTAACTTATGAAATGACTTGATCCATATTCATAGTTAATATAGTATTAGTAACAAAAGGATAAGTAAAAATGATGAATCATTAAATGGTTTTTCCAGGAGACCATGCTTGATTCGATCTGGGGGCGTTGGCGTGTGAAAGCTAGACTAACCAATGTCATTACTATATTTAGTAATATCCAAGTGGGAGCTGAAAGGTTTTAATGGATATTTAAATAATAGTATGTCCGGATTCGAACTCGAGACTTCGGGATTGCACACATTACGTATGAGAATTGATGTACATAATTAATATAAATAAACCGTTATTATTATTAATTATTAATCACTAAATAAAACATAACGATAGTTAAATGATTAACGAGGTTTGGTTAACGGTCGTTAAATATTAACTACAAGGACTAAGAATGAAATTAGTGGTCTGGAAAGTTCTAGAACCCCTTGTGGGTCTTTGGCCGATCGGTTAGGGTATTCCCAAACCCAAATGCACTCAAACTTGTACTCCAAGATATGTTAACTATAAATACAAATCAATGTATTCATTATTGACTAACCTTGGATCACTTTGATAACCTAATTTCTCTTCTCCTCTCCTCCCTCTTTCTCTTGGCCGATCGTTAACCCCCCTCCACAAAGGGATCGATTTTTCCAAGTGAAAGAAACTAGTGTTTGGTTTATTTGTGATTCAAGGAACTAGCTTTTCCACATCAAGTCGCTATTAGTACGTGTGTACAAGAACGAAGAGCAAGCACACTTGAGCTTGTATTCCTTGGTGGTCGATTTTTTGGGTGGGACGATTTTGTATAAACCCTAATTTAGGGTTTTGGGTTTTGTTACTTGATCACATCATCGTTTGATTACTTGAATTGCTAAAAGGTACGCACTTTCTTGTTTGGTTAATTAATTACATATATTATTCCTATTGTCTTCCGCTGCTTGCTTTGATGATGTTAATTGTTTTATGTATAATTGTTATGAGTATAAAATTCCAACATATACTTCTTCTATTACATATGTATATGTATTTTAGATGTTACAAATGTTCAATGTGGTTACAAGGATTAGGTGCTAATCAACTGTTACCAAAATATTATCAGAAGGCTAGCTATTTTTCTAGTTGTGCACAAGGACCAAAGAAAAAGACACAGCTATTTTGGTCGATAGTCTTGGCTAGTTTTGTGAAACTCCGATGCTTTAAATCTTAATATCTTCAAAATATACGTATGCAAGCTGGATGTTAAATCCAACAATAAGAAGCTTTTCTACCGTGAAATCATCTAACATTTAAGATAACTATAAATGAGGAACGAAACCTTTTGCTAAATACAAAAAAAGTTAATCACTCACATAAGTTATCCAAAAGACACAACAAATGGATATATTTTATAACTATCCCTTTGTTATCCCTTGAATAACATAATACTGATATCAACATGTCCAACTAACATGAGTTTATTATATAACCTATCAAGTTTTTCTTTCTACCACCAATGTGGGATGAAAACAACTTTGTACCAAAAAAATGCATCAACACATATAGACTATCCGAGGGTTCTTTATTTATCTCTATTTAAACTCAACTTTAACTACCTTTTTGTGATGAAAGTATATAATTGTTATTCTGTGTGACAACTTTTAACTAAAAACCGCCTTTATGGCAAACTAGCATTGAACCTCTTCAAATTAAATATGTAGGTTCTATTGTTACTTTTTTTCCAATTATGATTTGGCACAAACATGATGCGTAACCCAAATGAAAAACAGATAGCTTATTAATATCTAGAAGACTTTGAACCATGGTCATGGAACATTCTATGTACCAGTGGCGGATTTAGGAATTTGTAGAAGGGTGTGCACTATCAAATCTAATTTTTCGGCTATCAAGTTAAGAAAAAAATGGTTTTTCAGGTCAGGCTTTGGTCCAATTTTTTGTTTGTGTTTTCCGTTAATTGATATAAGTAGATATGCAACAAAAACATGATGCATTTTATGATTAACTTTTTCTTTTATCAACAACACTACAACACGTTTTATTTGTTTTAGAAACTTAAAATGCGCCAAACTTTATAAACAATTTTCTTTTTAGTAGCAGACAGTAATTCTAAAACCACAAATCAAAACTTTCAATGAAAAACAAGTAAAGGCTTAAATATTAATTTAAACTAGAATATCAAATACATGTAGTAATATTGAATATGTAATTTATTGTAGTACTATTAAAGTATAACTTTTAGTTTTCCTATGTCCTTATATTACTTCTTTCTTCTTCTCCTTCGTTTCTACTGAACATCTTCTTCTTCATATTTTTATTTGTTTCTTGTGATTCAAAATTTTCAGTTTGACTGCTTGGTTGATTTGAACAAATCTTTGGGTGTGCACCATTAATTTCCGTGATTTTTCTTAGGTATGCACCAAAGGTAAAGTGATTGTATTAACCTCTAGTTTCGATTTTTTTTACACTACGGGGAGGTTCACTACAACATTCGTCGCTTTCGCAGGCGACGTTTCAGGGCTTTCGCCGGGGACATGTCCCCTACGAAACCTTTTCTCGGGGACATGTCCCCGGAAAAAAGACCCCGGCAATACCTTCTCGGGGATACTTTCCCCGGGGGACTGTTTGTCACTTTTATCGGGGACATGTGGGACCCACAGTCGATTGTCGCCGGTCAAATATGTCCAACGTGGCATCACTCATCGCCGGGGGACACGTCCCCGGGGAAACAATTTTTAAACTTTACTTATAGTAGCCTAATTACGTCATTAGTCATGTTTTTACCGGAGACTGGTCCCCGGGGAAACTATTTTTAAACTTTACTTAAAGTAATCAAATTACGTTACTAGTCTGTGTTTTCCCGGGCACATGTCCCCGGCAAAACTAGCTGACCCAATATGCAGAAAATTGCTGCAAAATGGGTAATTTTCAGATTTTTTCTGTAAATTTTCCGGAAAAAATCTACAACCTGTTTGCTAACATAGTATCATATATACCCATCAATCATAACACAAATTCGCTAAACATAATATCATATATACCCATCAATCGCTAACATAGTTATCCTTTTCCAAAATCGCCAAAACGGTTCCTAAACCGTTAACGCATGATCATCTACAAAACTATCCAAAACTACCTATCCGCAAATGGTCCAAAACTATACGTATAATCCATTTACGGGAATCCTAGCACATAAACGACATAATAATCCATGTTATTCTGTACAAACGTATCCAAAATGTGTTAAAGTAACATAAATCGGCATCTCAAACCCCACTACCCCCATTACCGTCCCCGGTATCTCTAGACTCGCCGGATGGAGTAGCACGAGATCCCGACCCACCCTCTCCAGATCCCGGTGGAGTAGCACTTGACCCACCTGGTGGAGTAACACTTGACCCACCTGGTGGAGTAGCACTTATCCTAAGATCTTTTTCATGGCAGCTCGAGCACTCTGTTGGTGCAGAGATTGTTCTTAAGTACTCGTCAAATGCATCCTTCCACATAAAATATCCGCATCCATTATCTTTTCTGGGCTGTTACATAATAAGAAAATTTTAAGATATTACAACCCAATTATTTGTATATTTACATAAATAGGAAATGTATGATTGTTCACCTTTGACAGAGGACATGAATAATATTGTCGTCCAGATGAATAATCTTTATGTGATGTTCTTAATCTTATATTTCCTGCTCCACAAGAACACATAAAAGGATTAAATTGCTCCATCACAGGTTTTGAAATTTGTGTGAAGATCAGATATGATGGTTTTGAGGATATGATAAGAAATTTGAGGATAAGATATGGTATATAAAGTGTAATTACTCTGGATAAAGGTTTTACCGGGGACATGTCCCCGGCAAAAGGTTTGGCGGGAATTTTCCCGCGTACAATTAACACGCTATTGACTATGCCCAATTATTGGTAAATGTTGAAAATACTTTCTGCGGGGACAAGTCTCTGGAGAAACTTTGCGTTGAATTTTGACTATCCGGTCAAAATTTCATAAAAATCAAAATACCCTTCCCCGGGGACATGTCCCCTCGGAAAGTCTGCGTTGAAAATTTCGTAACAAGTCAGCGAATTCATGTGCCACGTCAGATTCAATTTTTTCGTTTAGCGACTTTTGCCGGGGACTTTGTGTCCCCGGAGAAAACCTCCTCGCCCGTCCGTCCGATTGTTGTAGTGGTTGAAGAGGGTATGCACACGGCTGTAGATCCGCCCCTGCTATGTCCAATATGTCAAGTGAGAAGCAAGAAATTGACTTGGGCTAGTATTTCTATAAATTTTCAAAATCTACTTGTAAGATATTGTCCTTTACTAACGCGTCACTCGTAATTTGTGCTATTTGAAACATGTTCCTGAGGAAAATAAAAAAATACACGTTGAATTTGATCAAGGCCTATCCAAAGATTGTTAGTTTGCATGATTTTGTAACTTTGTATTTAGTCTTTTTGTCTTCATAGCGCTACCATTCTTCGGTGTAAATGCGCAGTTGACGTGGTTAAAGTGAGTCTATTTGAGAAAATGGGCAATCTCAAATCAGCTTTTGTTGAAAGATATTGCGTCAACTGAAACATTTCTTGAAGCTAGTCATGGAGAAGGGTCGGGCATAATTCGTCGATTTAAAAAGATTGCATGTAAATATGTAAACTTTTAGAGCAACAAATAGCTTTTCCTTTTTTCAGAATACTTATTATATTTTCGATCATTCTAATGCTTCTCATGAATCCAGTAACACACATACAGATGATTTTTTATTTTTTGAAAAATGGAACAAACTTGATTATAGTCCTATGGGTTTTGCTATTTATATTACTTAAAAATGTGCACTGAGGTGGCACATCTAGTCGGTTAGAGTAGTTAATCGAAGGAGTTGATTGTTTATTCTTATCGTACAACCAATTATTTCATGCCCTGATATTATAATATATACTAACCACCGTTTGTTGGGTGTATACAAAATCGTATACTACACACTATGCTGTCCAGATATGATTGGTCCATTCCATGGGTATACAAACTGTAGTACGTTGTGGCAAATTACTATTGGTTCATGTGTGTTGGAATCGTTACTGTTCATCAGGTTTCACTGTATTTAGACAGTCATATACGTAAAATAATTCTACCGCCGCCTTACTATTTTTTTTTAAAGTTTTTCCCTAGAACCTTCCCTTCTTCCCACCATCAAAACCCATACAATGATCACAACTATTCTAGGCTGATCTTCTCCATCACATGAAACATCCAAAAAAATCTCTTACAAAAAATTAGGTTAGAGAAAATGAAATCGGTGTCGTCAAGTAGATGGTTTCGAAATCAACAATTATTACAGAAGTACGATAAAAAATTAGTTTAAAGAAAACAAAATCGGTGTTAGTCAAGAAGATTTCCAAAGGTATATGGTACGGTCTTTCTTTTGTTTTAATTCTATAGAATTTTTCCCCTTTTGATTGATTTCTGAATTTTATTTGATGTTTTTGATATGGGTTTTGACGGTATTCAAATGAGTTTGGCAAATTTGCTTATTGCGTTTTAAAGCAGTTTTTACCGGTGTGGAGAATGAGAAATGGAGATGAAGATGAAGATGCGAACAACAATGAGATTGATTATAAGAGGTAAATCGTAAGTTCGTAACCTTGATGAGTTATTACTTGGTTTTTACAGAATTTTTTTGTAAAGAACAACCGCTACATGTTGTTCACCAAGTATTTTTAGTAATTTGGAACAAATGGGGTGTTTGGATATACGGTACTCATTTGAATTTGCAAAAGTCATTTGGTTTTGTTTGATGAACACCAATTGTTCAATGAAATGCTTAAATGAAAATTTATAGTAGATGTATATATGAGGACTTTGTGCAATAAGTGAATTGGATATACATTCCATATTTGAAAGCGGCCCGACTGGATTAGTTATCATATTACGTATCACGTATATCCGCACTATCACCACAATTTGATTACCTGATTTCACTTGACCCACTATAAACTTATTGAAAAGACTCTAGCTTCATCAACATGGAATTATTGGTAATTAATGTTTAAGATGTTGCTTTACGTTGTAATTATTTCGCTTGCTCTTAGCTTCTTGCTAAGATACATTTTCCCTTCAAAAGGAAAACCATATCACATTACGTTTTCACACTTTTGATTGTTAGTAGTCTCTATTTGACGTTTATTAGTTCGTCTAACATAGATAGACTTAGTTTTATCGTAGTTTTTGCGCGTTTATTAAGTTGTGATTCTCTAGCACAAACACCATATTTGCTATATTTATATACCTTCTCTTCATTTAAACTAAGTTTTTAATCGATTAAATATAAATATTTAAGCTAAACTAACTTCACGTGCCTAAACATGCATGTTTGTTCTATATATTTAAATCTACGGGTCATAATGTAACTATATGATGATGAATGTCAGATCATATATGTTTATGTATTTTGATTTTTAAAGTATGTGGAGAGGTGTCTGTTTGTGCGTGTTGGTTTCTCATCTAACTTATATTTGTTACCATGCAGTTTTCTGTGAAGATGGAGTATGTGTCTTTGGACCGTGTTACGCGTTTCAAGGTTAATGAGGGCGATGAAACGCTTTCACTCGCACTACACATGTATAATAGGGTTGACCCTTCTTTACTTTCATTGTTTATATGTGGCTATAAGCAGAGTATGTGCAGTTCAGGTAATCCGTTGATTGGTGCTGTCAAATTTGTAACTTTAATAGGCTTTTTGGCCAGCCAAGAACTAATACTCACATGGTGTTTGAGGGAAAAAAACCAACGTGCCCCAACTGTATCACACATGAATAAAACATGTCAGTTGCCCACTATCATTGATCATTTCTTCACTTAAAGTAGTTTGAGAGCCTTAAGAAAAGTCCCCGTCATACGGAATATCTGTATGTTGTTAGGATTAATAGTAATAAACCTATAAAAATCTTTGTTTGATATATGCCACCGCGTTTGAAAGGTTTACTGAATAATGTTGTTTAAGGTACTTGGTGGCTTATATCTTTTTTTCTTTTTCTTTTCATAGCCAATATTGTTGTATATGTCAAAGGTGGATGATAAGTTCAATGTTCCAATGATGGAATCTGCCGAAAAGTGAGAAACTATTGGAAAGAGGGAGTATTTGGGCTGCCATATAGCAAGCTTGACGAGGGGAGTCAAATTTGCACCCTGCGAATATTATTGCCATGTGATGCAGGACGCTGAAGAAGTCAAGAGTTTTTGCGACTCTTTGGTTGGTATGTTTATAACTTGGACTACGTTTGAAATCTACACTTTTTAGCCCATTTTGCGTAAAGAATTTACATGACCCATTTGAGATACATCACAACCCATACCAACTGATTCATAAGTAAAATATATAAGTCAGTGAACATACAGTCCGACTATCTGAAACTCATTAAATTTATCCATGCTTTTGCTAATTTTCTTAAAGTAAACTTGCTTTTGGTAAATGGGGTCTTGCGCAGGTTATAGGTTTGACATCAAGAGCCCCGTTTCACGAGCACTGAGTATACACATGCCTCATTTTCCTTTTCGAGTGCCCTCCAATTCCCATGCAGTTCTACGGTAAATCACACTTTGGATGTAAATGCACATTGCTATTTTTGATATATTAGTATGTAACTATGTTGTAGTTGGTGGTGTATGCTAATATTTTAACAGTGCTAGCGCATAACTCTACATTCAGTTATGTCTTTTTTTGCAAAATGAATACATTGAGTAAAAAGTTTAAAAATAGGTATCACATGTTGGGGAATAAAATCTCAATCTTGAGTCATTCACATGGGGATTACTTGCTCAAAGATGTTCATTTGTACATGTATCCATTATACTTATGAATGTGTCGATTTGGGCTATGTTGGATCTCAAACTGTTAAATGCGTTGACCGAAAAACATATGATGATAGCATTTGATCTATTGTCTTTTTATTTTATTCTTTTAGTTTGACATACAAGTTATAACTTAAGCCTCCGTTGATAAGCTTTGTACACAGTCATATTCAATTGTTGATAAATTTATTAATTTTTTTTCCTAAAATGTGACAGGAAACTATTTCTAGGACAAGGAATTTGCGTCGGTAAAATGGATAGAAGAATGTGGGAAGTCCGCCGTTTGTGAGGCGGTCATCAAATAAGAGGTTGTAAGTAAGGTGTTGAAAACCAATGTTAAACCGTACTCTGATGCAACGTTTGTTTTTCATCTTTTCTTAGTCATACTATAGCGTGAATATTAGAACATAAATAGGTTGATCGTCAATGTTTGAATTATTCCATTCATGTAAGATACGTAAGATACGATTTTTTAGTAATGAATATATTACATATGTTTGAGATCCAACATAGCACAAATCGATATATCGATATAGTATGAGATGCATCGACATAAGGATAGGAATTGATAACGATATGCATCCATATAACTTAGATTAAGAGCTTCAGATACATCAATATAGTACAAGATCATCGACTAACGATGTCAATCGATAATTCAATATATTAGAATGCATTGCTTAAGTACGTACCCGGATTTAGTGCACTTGCTGAATACATGTTCACAACAAAAGACAGTCTTATAGAATTTAAAATCGCAAGCTCACAACCCACTACAAATTGACACCATATTTTAATGTGACTTGAAGCATCTACCACTTGACTTACACCCATTTATTTTGGTTAGGTATTCAAGCATTTGGTCATACCAAACCTAGATGGCAGGAGGAATTGGAAAAGAAAAGAAACACAAAAAACAAGTGGCCTTAACAAGGTAATGGTTTATCTGTAATACTTGGGGGTGTTTGGATTAGCGTTTTAATGAGCAGAAGGTATCCGGTTAATCTTTTTATAGTTATATTATGTCATACAACTGTGAAATATGAACTTCCTATGTTGTGAGAGTGTGATTACTTAGATTTTGAATCTTATGCCATATACTCATATGCAAGTGTATATATGAAGTCATTGGGACAATTATATTTGTTTTCATCAGTTTAGTAGGCTATATATATAATTTATTTGGTTCATAGAGTTGTTATCTTTCCACTAATGAGGTGTGCATTAAGTCCTTTTAAGTGGGAATTCATTGTTTATCATGTTCTTTAACAAAAACGACCATTGGACCTAATATGTTTTTGAATAAATTTGGAGTTGGGAAGATTTGTAACTATCAAGTTTGCATTTTTTGGAATCCCGGTCCAACATTACATTTAAAGCTATATCAGTTTTTCCACTTTTTGAAGCTCTTATGAAGGATGGTCAGAAAGTCATGACAGAGGCTTCATACTTTGCCTTTTGAATCGCTTATGTTGTGAAACATTAATTTATGAATATGTTGGATAATTCAATGTTATAATAAACTAAATACTCCTATGTATTGCTGTAGCACAATGCATTCCAGGTGTGCTATAGTTGGTTACTTGATTTTTATTTTAACAAATTGAAGTTATGTTTGTTGTAAAAAAATGTGAAGATGTATTTGCGACTATAACTACCTTATACAACGAAAAGGCCTCGCAAAGAACGCGGGCAATCATGCTCGTTTTAACTATAGCCAGGCTACGAATAGCAAATTCTACTCCGTATATCTTTGATTTTTAGTTAGGAAATCATCGATCATAAACGAACATTTATGTTTTTGAAAGCATGGACTTATATTATAGTTTTTCTTTTAATGATGTGTATCGATAGGTTGAATATATCGGTGCGTTTCTAATATAAAAATTAGTCTACTCCATGATATATTGAAGCCTAAGTTTTGTTTTCTTACATTAATTTTCGTTTATCCTGTTCATTTTCTGTCCCATTTGCTCTTTTTTATCTTAACTAATTAATATAGCATTTTGCATTGTCACTTCTTTGACAATTGATCAAACCCGTTACCATTGGGTTACCATCGATGTTCTAAAACAACATAGAACCATCGTTACGCAAGTGAATGATCAATACCGTATCCCACCAAATAGACCTCGCAAAAACTAGACATCACTTGAAATAACTGGTCTTTAACACGGCTTCTTGACAATAACCTGATGGTCGTAGTGTTGAATCAAAATCTTGCTACCCGGTCTTAGTCCGGAGGTCCAAACTTCAAACAACTGATCCGAAGGAAAAGAGGGAATCCTTCCTGCACAATGAACAACACGCGTTAGCCGCGTCCCGGATGTTATCCCGGGACCAAGCTCCGGCGTGAGAATGAGCGGAGGGTAATAAATAGAGTAATAAATGCCAGAGTAAATGTAAGTGAACTTGAATGCATAACATTAAATGTGTTGGGGTATTTATACTACCCCAACCTTGAATCATGTGTCTAGGCAGGGCAGACCTACGGCCACCCTATCTAGTAGGTGTCAGGCCACGTGGTAAGGAAATCCCAAGAAATCTGGGTGGCGGCGCTGACACGGTTAATCGCTCTACCTGTTGGATAATAGCCAGTCCGGGTAAAAGGATGTACCGTCCGGACGCTGGGTCCTCCGGACCACTGGACGTCCGGAAACATACGCCAACATGTCCCCCCCAGTATTGTATTACAGAATGAAAATTGGTAATGCAATACTTAGAAATAATCATTTCATCAAGACGATTCATATCGCATCAAGTCCCTGAACTTGGAAGTTAGGCCTACAAGACTTGGGCCGGTCTGATGGGCCTGGTTGTCTGTTGGGCTTGGTCTCTAACCTTTTATCTCTCCTAATGAACGTGGACGTCCCAGATGGGCCCACGTCACCTTTTTACTGACTGATGGGATGTTTTGACAGTCTGCTAGGGTTTTTACGGTATAAATATTTACCTTTCACTTCATTTGTTTTTCACACTTCACACACACATAGCTTGCTTTCGTTTTTTCGGGCGTCCTCTTCATCCTTCTTAAGGTTTGTCTCGTCCTTCTCCTGTAATTATTTGTACATTGTCTGTCGGTATCGTTTAGAAATGGCCGAAAACAGAACCGAGGGGGGGAATATTCCATCCAGAGAGAATGAATCCGTCCACCAGACGGAAGAAACGGCCGAAGAGCCTATCCAACCATCTGTAATCCCTAAGTTTGACATGCATATTTACACTTCTAGATTAAAGCAATCTGAGCTACACAGTATAGTTGTTGAGTATGGTATTCCCGCTGATTTAAGCTCGGTATTACCTCCGGATGGTATGACCATGGATCAATTGCCGGAGGATAAGATAGGGATTTATCCTCGCATGGATATGGAGGGGTTAGAATTCCTTTTTCTTCCTTCTTGTTGAACGTTATTAAACACTTTAAGGTTCATATCTCCCAGCTAGTTCCGTTAGGTTTGAACCACGTGACCCTTTTCGAAATTAGATGCTATAGTCTGAGCATCCAACCTAGGGTTTCGCTATTTCGGGCGTTTTATCAGTTATGCAAGCAGGGACACTGGTTTTCTTTTGAGAATCGAACGGGTAAAGGTTCCTATAAGTGTTTTAAAGAAATTCTCTCCAGCTTGAAACACTGGAAGGAAAAGTTTTTCCTGATTGACCGAAGGGCTATTCCGTATGCCATGGCATTGAGACATAAGGATTCGGCGATTACAGATAACTTCCCCACCGGCTTTTCTCAAGAGGATGCCGTCAAACTTAGCCGGGCGGTAATTCCGTTAAGCAAACCGACCGTGAGTCTCTTGTGGATGTGCCATCTCTCCTCGGTTTTCAAGAATCCTGGCTTCGAGCCCATTCTAAAAGATGCCAGGGGTCTTGGTAATTTTCTGTTTTGTTTAAGTCATTATAGGACTAATGCCAATTTCCTTACCGTTATTTTATGTTTCTTCTAAAAATTTTCACTGTTCTTTCAGTTGTTAGTATGTCGGAGTATCTCGAACTTCCGGATTGGGAAGGAACTGTAGTGAGTAAGGGCTCCCCGTGGATCCAACCGCCTAAACCGAAGAGGACTGTGGATCCTCTAGCTGTTGGGGAGTGATAACATCAAATAGTCCTGAATATTTAGTGTCAATTTCCCCCGATAATGCTCGTTATTTATATCATTTATATGGATTTACGCTTGTTTTCCATTGTTTTTCACTTTCAGGTAAATTACGAGCATTGGAGCTAAAGAGACGCGGAAATGGAAACATTACTAAAGATTTATCACATTATGCCTATTTTGAAGAATTTACGGCTTAACTCCCCTCTCACATTACGCCGTAACTATTGCGTGACCCAGAATACCAACTTATCAAGAGGTTACGGCGTAACTATTCCCAAAGGTTACGACGTAACTACATTAGGTCAAATGAGGATCCACGCCGCTGATACTTACGCCGTAACTACTGCATCACTTACGACGTAACCGTGTTTATTGAAGACTACGGCATAACCACTTATTAGGTTACGCCGTAACTAGCAGATCTAGTGCATTTACGACGGAATAGAAGGTTACGGCGTAACTCCTATATTGGTTACGCCGTAACCCAGAACTGGCCTATAAATACCCCACGAATTCCAGCATTTCTAATCATCCCATTCCACACACAACTCTCTGAGAACGTGGGAAAAAGCTCAAGGCAAGTCTAGGGGAGCATACGGAGCTGTGTCCAAGGGAGAAGTCACTCCATTACGATAAGCTTTAGCATTTTATATTTCTTTTACTTTCAATTTATGTATTTCGTACCTTTGATTATTGAATTGATTTGCATGATTAATATGAGCGGCTAAGCACCCTTTGGTGCTAGCCTAGTTATGATTCCTTAATTGTTTTGTTTGCGTTTACCTTTACTTCCGTACAATTATTTCTAAGTGTATGCATGCATAGTTCTTTGGTAGTCACCCTTGATTCGGTAGTTTTGAATGGCGGTAGAGGCCAATTGCCTAGGAGATATGACCAACTGACCCTAGGTGAGCTGACTGAGACGGGAAGGGTAAGATATGACCAACTGACGACCCTTTCTACTTTTGCGATTTGACCAACTGATCACCTATCGTTTGGATGAACTTAAGAATTGGGGGTGTAGTGTCTAAGTTCCTAACGGCCGGGCACTCACTATTTAGAATCTAGCATGTAGCGGTACTTAATGACTTGGCTTAGGGGACCAGGAACAACAGGACTTATGACGGTGCGCCTGATTTCTCCTGTGGTGGCATCTTTGCTGATAGGTTAGGGCGAATTGACCTAATGTTGTCCTCTCGAATTTGACCCCACCTGAAGTAATTGGAAGTAGGTAGACGTAGACATAACTAGCTAGGAGGATTGACTAGGTTAGCACCACTATTCCTATATTGATCTCTCTTTTCCCATTTACTTGCTTTTATTTTATCCTGCATTAGTAGTTTAATTAATTAATTCCCTATCGAAACAATTATTATTTTGTGACACTAGACTTAGTAATAATCCAACACACATAGCTCTTGGGACGACTTCGGCTTTACCATTTACTACACTACACACGACCGGGTACACTGCCCGTTAGTGCATTAGGGTAGACCATAGGTATAGCGAGACACTATAAATATTTAAGACCTGGTCAAGAAACCTGCATCAGGGAGTCTATTCCCTCGAAGGATGATATGACCAAACAGGCAGAAGAGGCAGACCCGGAGGTGGTCGCCGCCCGGGAGAAGAAAGAGAGAGAGGCTACCGCCCGTCTTTTGGCGAAAAAGAGAAGCGAGGGAACCTCCCGCGCTCAAAATAAAAAGAACAAACGTCGCAAATTTGTTGAAAACATCTCTTCCGGCTCTCCCTTTGAGATCGGACCCGCTGAATCAAGCCCCTCCCGGAGGGGGCCAAGGAGCAGATGTGCTGATGAACCTTGAGCCGGGAATTCCTAATACCGCCGCCGAAGGTGGTGATGGAAATGTGCTCAGCGAAGGTATGGGGGAAAATGAACGGAACTTCCAGCCAGTGCCCACTCATCCGTCAAATGAAAGCGGCCAATCTCCACCGGAGAATTCTCCTTCACATGAATATGAAGGTAAGCATACACAGCCATCCTTAACTGACTTGCTTTTGTAGCCTTTGTTTTACTCATCCTGGTGTGTCCTTTTGTATTCTCAGGTCATTTGGCTCATCACTCCAACCCTTTCAAGTGTGTAGAGAAAGTTAACCTGGATTCGGGTATCTCTGGTCTTTACATGTTTGATTACTTTGCCTGTCAACTGCCTCTCTTAATTCCTCCTTTTTCCTTTGTGTAGATGAAGCTACGAACATCTTTATTCCTAACTGGCCTCTTTGTGATGACGTTTGTATCGACTCCTTCCGTTCTGCCGCTAGTCGATCGACAACCTCGCAACTCCCACCTAGAGGGAGGCTCTTGATGAATTGAACAACATTCACTGACCCGCGGGCATATGAGGAGTTTGGTCTTAGCGTGGTGACTCAAGGGGAGCTCTTGAGGCGGTTTCAGACCCTTAACACGGAGTAATTGGCAGTTGACCCAAACTCATAATAGTTGCCAAGGACTTTCCGAGAGGTTGACCGCGTGGAAGAGAAAGATAGGCTGATGGAGGAGTTGAAAAAGCTGGGGGCTGACCATGAGGCCAGCTTAGGTAAGGAAAAGAGCTTGGAAGATGAGGTGGACCGGTTGACCCAGGAGAGATTCAACTGGTCCTTCTACTCGACCGCCTGCTGTGGGCACACCGCTAGTCAATGACACACCGGGGGAAAATGCTTAAGTTTCAGTCTTATTGATTCATGCCTGTAAACAATTATTCGGATAATATGGTTGTAATAATTAACTCTATCTTTTGTGGCTTGTTATTTTGACATGTCCTGTGCGACTAGACAATTGTTCAGATGATGTGGTTCACAATATCAAGAAGTTTGCTTATGTTCATGCATAAAGTTTTTTTTTTTTTTTTTCGTAATTTGCATTGATACACCTCCTTAGGTTATTCTAAGGGCATCCGGCTGCGTAAGTCGTGCATCCGGTTCGGGCATGCTTAAGAGATTTTAGGGCATCCATTTTTGGGCATCCGACATATATGCCCGGGCATCTGCGTGGTCATTCCACCAGGCATCCAGAGTGCTTTTTTCACATGGGCATCCGTATTTCGGGTATCCGTATAGAGTTTTCTCGGGTATCCGTATTTGGGCATCCGGCATATATGCTCGGGCATTTTTATATCAACTATACTCGACGGGGGCCAGCCGTCGGAATTGTCACACATCTCACACAAGTTATTACGGAAAATTGCCTCCATATTGCAAGGAGACCTTCAGCATTAAACAAACAAAAATGACTAGTTCAAAGTTACATAGTAATTGTGGGATTCTAGTCATAATAGCGATTATAAAAAAAATCTGAGGTTTGTTGCGTGCCAGGTCCGAGGGACCTCCTTTTCTTCCATTGTTTGTAACTTATAAGAGCCATTCTGACCTGCTCCAATCACCCGGTAAGGCCCTTCCCAGTTGGGCCCCAGTTTGCCCTGGTTTTCCACTCTGCTTGCCTCATTCCTTCTGTAAACAAAGTCTCCCACCTTGAAATTCATCGGCCTGACCCTTCGGTTATAATACTGCTCCACTTGCGTCTTATATTTGGCTTCTTGTATGGCAGCATTTTCCCTTCTTTCTTGCAAGAGGTCCAGGTTCAAGCGTTGCTCTTCTTCATTCTGGTCCTCTCGGAAAATCATTGTCCGATGTGTGGGAATGCCTATTTCTGTTGGGATCATAGCTTCGCTTCCGTATGTCAGACTGAACGGTGTTTCCCTGTTGCTTGTTTTAAGGGTGGTGCGGTGAGCCCATAGGACGTTAGGCAGCTCATCAACCCAGCCGTTTCTCTCCCATCCCAGTCTCGTCTTTATCCCTTCCATTAAACTTTTGTTTGCCCGTACCACCAATCCGTTGGCTTGCGGGTGTGCAACGGCCGATTTATCTGTTTAATCCTCAACCGCTCACACCAAGATTTGAACGGGTCATTAACAAAGTTAGTTCCATTATCAGTGACTATGACCCCCGGCAATCCGCACTGCACACAATATTTTCACATACAAACTTCTTGACATCTTTTCTTGTCGTTTTTGCCAACGGTTTCGCCTCTATCCATTTTGTGAAATAATCTATAGCCACAATGACGTATTTCACTTTTCCTGGAGCTTCCGGTAGGGGACCCAACACGTCCATTCCCCACTAATAAAAAGGCCATGGGGACATGATGGAGGTTAGTAATGTCTTGGGGAGCTTGGGTACTTGTGCATGTATTTGACAGAGTCACACTTCGATCTCCTCCCTTGCGTCCCTCAGTGCACAGTGGGCCAGAGTATCCTTGCCTCATTAGCTTAGCAACTACGGTTCTCGGACCGAGTGCATTCCACACATCGTTCGTGCACCTCTCGGATTATGTAGTTAGCTTGAAACGGTCCGACACATCTCAGCATCGGCCCCAAGTACGACTTTTTGAAAAGGACCCCGCCTTCCATTGTGTAATGTGGGATTTTCATCCGGAGGCTCCAGGCTTCATTAGGTTCCGTCGGCCAAACACCTTCCTGCAAACACTTGGTGATCGGCGTCATCCAATTATCACCTTCCTCCTCCACTATAGTATTCACCCCATCCTCTTCTCCTGAAGGCTTCTCCAGCACTTCCACTAACACTTTCTTGGTCAAATGATCGAAAGCAACGGACGCCAACTTACTTAATATGTCTGCTTTCTGATTTTGTGCTCTCGGGATGTTGCATATTTTAAAGCTCTTAAAACCGACGATGTGCTCTTTAGCCTGAGTCAGGTATTTCTGCATGCTTTCTTTAGTGGCTATGAATTCCCCATTGATTTGGCTTGCCACCAATTTAGAATCTACCCGAACGCTTAGAGCCTCTATCCTGAGCTTCTTTGCAATTCGGAGGCCAGCTAGAAGAGCCTCATACTCGGCTTCATTGTTGGTGCTCGGAAAGTTGAGTCGTAAGGCATATGTCAATTCCTCCTTTGCCGGGCTAATAAGGACCAGTCCTGCGCCAGAGCCTTTCTTGTTCGATTCCCCATCCGTATACAACAGCCATTCCTCCGTGTTAGCGACTTCCATCACGTCATTATTCCTCTTCTTCCTTTCCGGAAACTTGTGCTCTACCGGTATCTCCGTGACAAAATCCGCTAACACTTGACCCTTGACCGCGTTCCTAGGGGTGTACGTAATGTTATAAGCCCTCAACTCTACGGCGTATTTAGCCAGCTTCCCTGAGAACTCCGGCTTGTTCAATATCTGTTTGATAGGTTGATCAGTAATGACCTTGATGGGGTGAGCCTCAAAATATCTCCGTAATCTCCTGGACGCATGTAATAGACACAAGGCCAACTTCTCTATCGGAGCATAGTTCATTTATGCATCGTGCAGTGTCTGGCTGACGTAGTGTACCGGTGATTGTCTTTCATCCCTTTCCACCTCCAAAACCGCACTTACCGCTCCTTTTGACGCTGCTAGATATATAAATAACTGTTCCTTAGGCTTGGGAGTGGATAAGGAAGGCAACTCCAATATCAATCTTTTCATCTCTGAAGGTCGCTTGGCTTCCCCGTCCAGCGATACCGTCCTTATTCTCTTTGGTGACATTCTTTAATGTGTCGAAGAAGGGCAGAGACCTTTCCGCCGATTTAGACAAAAATCTATTGAGAGCTGCCAATTTCCCACTTAGACTTTGCATTTCCTTCAGTGTTTCTGGGGACTTCATCTCCATTATTACCTTCGTCTTCCGGGGGTTTGCCCTTATCCCTTCCGATGTCACCATGTAACCAAGAAACTTACCTTCTTCCACGCCGAACGAACATTTTTTTGGATTCAACTTCATATTTACTCGCCGGAGATTATCGAAGGTTTCGGCTATGTCTGCTATCATATCTCGTCCGGTCTGGCTCTTTATGACCATATCATCCACATATGCTTCCAAATTTCTACCTATCTGTGATTGAAAGGCAGTATCTACCAGTCGTTGGTACGTGGCTCCTGCATTCTTCAGACCGAACGACATTTTGGTGTAGCAATACGTCCCTTGCTCCATATAGAATGCAGTCTTTTCTTCATCGTCCCTATCCATCTGGATCTGGTGGTAGCCCTTGTAAGCGTCCAGAAAAAATTTGTATTTATATCCCATAACTGATTCGATCTTCCAATCGATCTCTGGTAGTGGATAGTAATCCTTAGGACACGGGGAGTTCAAATTCTTGAAATCGATGCACATCCTCCAGCTTCCATCATATTTCTTCAGCAGGACTGGATTTGACAACCACGTTGGGTACCTTACTGGTCGAACTATTCCCGCCTTCATTCATTCTTCTACTTCCCTTTTGATCACTTGATTTTTCTCCTGCGAGAATGTCCTCCTCTTCTGCGCGACCGGAGTGTCCGAGACGTTTACATTTAGGGAGTGTTGAATGAGGCGTCTGGGCACTCGGTCATATCTGTGGCTCCCGGCAAACCGTCTTTGTTTTCCTCAGCCAGTTCAATGAGTTGTCTCGGCATTCGGGAAAAACTCGTTCCTATCGTCACATGTTGCTCCAGATACGCCGTTAACCAGATGTCCTCCGTCGATTCTAGATCCTTTTGTTCCTCCTGGTTCACTACATTCGTTTCTTTATTCTTAGAACAGCTTCCTCCGGTATCCTGCTTCTCCTCCAACCTCATGCACTCCATAACCACCTCCTTTTTAGTGGTCAGGGTGGCTATTCCACCGGGCGTTGGAAATTTCATCATAGCATGAATGGTTGAGGGTATAGCCCGCAATTCCCTTAGACCTGATCTTCCAAGTATCACATTGTAAGGTGAGGGAGACCTTACAACCGTGAACTTCATCATGGTTGTCCTAAACAAACCGTAATTCCCGAACCGCGCTTCCAACTCTATTTTTCCCAAAGGCTGGATAACCTCTCCAGCGAACCCTGCTAGCGGCGAACTTGTTTCTTGCAACCTAGATTGGATAGAAGGGCACATGTTGTTAAAGAAATGTTCATACATCACTTGGACGGAAGCCCCTTCATCCACAAACACTCTCCGGACCAAGTAACCTTCTATTTCCGCTTCCAGGATCAGCGGCTCCTCGGACAGATCCTCCGCCGGTATCCGAGGGAAGGTAATGGGAACATTCATCCAGTCTTCGTCATAGAATATGGCCTTCCTTTTCTGGTTTTCTGTATAGTGACTAACCATGTTGATCACCTTACCCTTCCCATTATGACCCCTCGGTTTCTCCCTTCCCCGTTGTTGCATGTTTTTTTTACCAAGTGGTCTAATTTTCCAGATTCGAGGGTTATCTCCAACTGTTTCTTTAGATGAAAACATCGTTAGTCAGTGAACTCTTTCTCCATGATATTCGCAAAACCTGTCCTCGTTTTCCTTGCTCGGTCTTCCTTGCAGGGGAGGTGGTGGAGGTAAGTTCAAGTGGTGCTCCGTAGCCAATATTTCCTAAGGCTACTTGGAAAGAACCGAGAGCATGACTCGATGATTATCGGGCTTATTAAGTTCGTTACGTTGAAATTCATTACGAGGACGAGCATCTAATTTTGGAGCAACATATGGAGAATAAGCCTCCCTCTGTTTAAAGTCATTTCGCTCCCAGGGTCGCCAGTCAATCCTTCTTCGTCAGCCGAATCCTCCTCTGGAAGTCCGATCTCTTGTTGCCGATGGGTTTCCCCTTCGGTATGACTCATGTATTTCCCCTTTCGGCAACTCAATACTCTTGTAAGCCTCTTCTGACCGAACATAATCGTCTACCCTAGTCATCATCTCCTTGATGGTTCTCGGGACTTGGTCGGAGAATTTCTTAGCTAAATCAGGACACCGATGGGCATTCATGAACGCCGATATCTTCATCAACTTCGGGACTCCCGGTATCCTGCTGGCCTCATCAGTCCAGCATTCCTTAAAATCAGGTAGTGCCTCATTTGCTCTTCTGGTGATTTCTATGGGGGTCTTTTATATTCTTCTGCCGCAGAGCAAACCTTGTGGTGAACTGTTCCCTCAGGTCATCCCAACTATCGATACTCCCTGGATCGAGGTTCTTTGAACCATCCTTGTGCAGCCCCATCCATGGTTTGTTGGAACATTCGGCACCAAATTGGCATAGGGCACTCTCCCTGATTTGCCGCCCCTACAAACCGATTAATGTGATCGTCCGGGTCGGTGGACCCATCATATAACTTCAAGTTAGTTGGCATGGTGTATTTGGGGCCTGCAAACTCCATAATCCACCTAGTGAAAGGTGACATGTCTACCTCTTTATGGGGTTTGCTCAAATCATCCTTAGGATCTGGCTCCGTCACTTGTTCCAGCCTTTCCTCGTCATCCCCAAATGACAACCGGATGGGTTTGATTGAGCTGGCCCCTGTCGCGTTATACTTCTTGATGAGAGCTTCTAGTGAGGCCACATGGGCTTGTATATGCTCTGGTATTCCGGAAGATGGGTTACTTGTGACTCCACTCCCCCGCATGATTCTGGTGAAGGAAGAGGGATGGGTGATGGTGTTTCTGGTGGACCCGTCATTCAGTTGTCATGTAGAATGAATAGCGGTCCCACGGATGGCGCCAATTTGTTGAATCAAGTGATCCGAAGGAAATGAGAGAATCCTTCCTGCATAATGAACAACACGCGTTAGCTGCGTCCGGATGTTATCCGGGACCAAGCTCTGGCGTGAGAATGAGCGGAGGGTAATAAATAGAGTAATAAATGTCAGAGTAAATGTAAGTGAACTTGAATGCATAACATTAAATGTGTTGGGGTATTTATACTACCCCAACCTTGAAACTGGGTCTGGCAGGGCAGACCTACGGCCACCCTATCTAGTAGGTGTCGGGCCACGTGGTAAGGAAATCCCAAGAAATCGGGTGGCGACGCGACACGTTAATCGCTCTCTTGTTGGATAATAGTCCGGTCAAAAGGATGTACCATCCGGACGCTGGGTCCTCCGGACCACTGGACGTCCGGACACATACGCCAACAATAAAAGGCTTTTAACCATGAAATGTAACATCAAAGATAACTATAAATGCTTTGAATATCGTGAACAAAAGCCATTCTTAAATCCACAAAAAGTTAATAAATCACACAAAAGCTATTCTTAAATCCACAAAAAGTTAACAAAAGCTATTCTTAAATCCACAAAAAGTTAATAAACCCACCAAATAGACCTCGCAAAAACTAGACGCCACTTGAAATAACTGGTCTTTAACACGGCTTCTTGACAATAACCTGATGGTCGTAGCATGTTTTATAGATATGACTTGATCAATGATAAAAAATAAACGTTTGAAACCTAGTTGTCTGCTTAAATCCAACAATAAGAGGCTTTTAACCAAGAAATGTAACATTAAAGATAACTATAAATGCTTTGAATATCGTGAACAAAAGCTATTCTTAAATCCACAAAAAGTTAATAAATCACACAAATTAGGCGCTAGCGGCTAGAATTTTTATTCTATCCACTACGTCTCCGAACGAATAACATAATATTTATATCAACTTACCCAAACAACATGACTTTAGTATATAAGCTATCAAGTTTTTCTTTCTACTACCAATGTGGGATCGAAAACAACTTTTTACCAAGAGAATGCATCAATAGTCAATACATGTAGACTATTCATTTACTTTTTTAATGAAGGTTCTTTATTCATCTCTACTTTTTGTCATGAAACTATACAATTATTATTGCAGGTGATAATTCCTAACTAAAAACCGCCTATATGGCAAACCATCATTTCACCTCTTTAAACTAAATTCTATTGTTACTATTTTTCCAATTTTTATTTGTCAGAAACATGATGAGTAACCCAAATGGAGAAGACAACGCCTTCCAATATTTGTTGGCATTAAAAAAATGCATTCTAAAATGAGACACTGAGAAGTGGGTTAGTTTGTTTTGCACTCAGACTGGAGCATTATTAATATCTAGAAGACTTTGAAACTAAAATTGAACATTCAATGTAGCAATATGCCAAGTGAGAAGCAATAAATTGAGTTGGGATGGTATTTTTCATTATTTGTCAATGCCAACTTGTAAGATATTGTTCTCAATAACTTGCACAATTTTAAACATATTCCAGAAGAAATTTAAAAATACAGTTCGAGGATATATTTGCTTTACAACAAATAATTATTCTTTTGAAGTTTGTCAATCTTTGTAACTTCTGTGTAACTATATATGTAGATGAATAATAGATGTTTTAAACAATTGCTGCAAGAGCCAATATTGGCTTTAAATCAAACAAATTTAAGCTAAAATTTGGATGCTTTAAATCTCACTACATTCAAAATAAACTTGTAAGAGTTTGATGCTTTATATCAAACAAACAAAAGTTTTTTGAATCATGAAGTGATCTAAGGCTGGACGCAGTAGACATAGACGATCGACTTACTCGATCGATTGAGTGTCGATCGTCCTTCTGTGGAGATTAGATTGAGTCCCATTTTTTCCCAATCTTGGTTGTCCTCCCGATCGATTGGGTTGGGCATTTTTTGCAAAAAGTGAGTGTGGAAATGTTATTAACGTTGCAAAATCAGTTTCAAACAAAAAACAAAAGAATCCGAACATTAAAAAAAAAATCCGACCGTTTGGGTGTTAAAAAAAAAAAAAAAAAAAAACTACCCAATAAATACACAAAATATTTACACACTTAAATTCACAAATCTCATTTCATACATTCTCTATATTCTTTTTCTCACTATGAGTTTTAATTCTTACGAGCTATTCATTGCCAATTCGTCATCGGATGATGAAAATGAAGTTAGTAGCGAGTTTATGATGTTTCGGAAGAGTGTTGGTGTGCTTTTCAAGCGTCACAAACTAAACTCTCAAGAAACCGAGTTAGTAGGGATCGTTTGGGTGCTCATAACCGTTTAGTGGTTGCTTACCGAGACCCCGGATACGGCGATCAAGCATTCCATGATCGTTTCCGAATGAGCCGAAAACTATTCACAAGAATTGTCCGAGATATAACCGATCATTCACCTTATTTCCAACAAACTCCTAGTTGTGCGGGCTTACTTGGTATTTCTCCATTGATGAAGTGTACTTCGTCAATTCGTCAATTGGCATACGGAATCAATGTCGATGCTCGGATCGAATATGTGCACATGGGTGCGTCAACAATTCGTGAGTGTCTCCAAAATTTTTGTGAGGCCATAATGGAGTTATATGTTGCGAGTATTTGCGAAGCCGACGGTTTACTGACATTGACAAACTCTATGCTTATCACTACAAATGTCATGGGTTTCCTGGGAAGATAGGAAGCATTGATTGTACGATTGGCAGTGGGAGAATTGCCCACATGCTTTAAAAGCTCAATTTTGTAGGGGTGATCACGGGCAGAATCCTTTCATTTTATTGGAAGCGATCGCGTCCCAAGATTTATGGATTTGGCATGCGCTCTTTGGTGTCGCCGGGATGAATAACGACGTAAATGTTTTACGTGCATCGCCTCTTTTCAATGATCTCAAACCGGGGAGAGCACCGGATGTGGAATTCGTTGCTAACGGCGTGCCTTATAAACGCGGATATTATCTTACTGATGGGATATATCCGAATACTCGTTATTATGAAGTCCATTAAAATCCAGGGACGAATGATCACAAACGAATATTGTATAAGACGATGCACGAAGCACCAAGAAAAGATGTGGAACGTGCTTTTGGTGTACTAAAGAGGAAGTGGCTAATGATTAAACATCCGGCTAAAGGGTTTGACAAAGAGCGTCTATCACATATAATGTACACATGCATCATATTACATAATATGATAATTCAGGACAAAGAGGGGGCGATATCTCCCGTATTGTTCCAAATTTAAAAGACCATTCTTATGATCCCATAAGAACGCATGTGGAATCGTTGGAAATTACCAAGGAGATATGCAACAAAACAACTCATCTTAGCCTCAAAGCCGATTTGGTGGAAGACATTTGGCATCGTAAAAATAAAAACTAATTTAGTCGTTTTATTGTCGTAATGTTTTAATTTTATTTGAATTATTATGTAACGTTTTAATTATTAATGAAATTTGAGTTTGTGTTAAAAAAAAAAAAAAAAAAAAATTGTTCATGTTCGGTCTTTCTCGGGACACCTAATTGTCCAAGGTCACCTGAGAGATAAAGGCGACGTGATGAGAGAAAATGAGATGGATTGAATGCCCTTACGTGTGAGCGACCTAACAATAAAATAACATGTAAAAATAAGTACTTTAAATATCATAAATAAAATGAATTATATCCTGTCATCCTTGGCGCATGGCGAGAGAAAATTAGAGGGTTTGAATGCTCTTACTGGGAGTAGCCTAACAATAAAATAATATGTAAAAATAAGTACTTTAAATATCATAAATAAAATGAATTATATATGTCATCCTTGGCGTTTGCGAACAAGCCAATATACATCCTTCGCGTTTGCCAACAAGCGAATTTACATATAATTGGCATCTTAAGTAAGCACAAAGAATGACATGGTATTAAACACAACATAATTGTACAACATAACCTTAGTAATATAAGCTACCAACGATTTGTTTGATGTGGGATAATCAAATACAACTTTCTATATATCAACAAAATGTATCAACATATATAAGTCTGTCTTCTTTCTTTTAATGATGGTTCTTTATTTACCTCGACTCAACTAAAGCTTAAATACCATTTGTTTTGAAACTTGAGAACCTTTATTTTATGTGATGATGTTGAACCAAAAAGCCGTATTAAACTATAAAAAGCTGGGGTTGGTTTGCTGGTTGCATATCATTGTTACAAAATTATATGGTAACATTTTTTTATTTTCTTTTTTTGGTATAGAAATTATACCCGGTGAAATATATAATAACTTTCTTGATTTACAAACATTTTTCATTCATCTTCTATTTAATTCCTTTTAAATAACTCACTTTGCTATATTTGACTTATCAATGATCATGTAACAATGTCTAAAGAGATAAATATGCCGCCCCATGAAGCCATCGAACATATTGTGTATGGCTCTCGGTGTCATAAAGGGCGTTTGTTGTATTTCTTTCCTACTGAAAAAGGGTAAATGTTCTTTCACGTCGACACTATAATACCAAGGTTTTCAAGACCGGGATCCTACTTAGGATTGATTTCATCTTTGCAAGGTCGAGATCTTAAGATCGGATCGGGATAAGATCCTACCATAATGTTATTTTTTTAGTAGCCTTTGTAATATTATACAAAATTATAAATTATTATATATCATAGAATCTGGATCCATTGAGAAGGATTTAAATTGAGAAGGCTAAAAAATGCTGGATTTTTAACTCCGATTCAAGTTTTTCAAGTATAGAACTCATTATAATGTGATTCAAATTCAATTTGTGTAAAAAATATGTGAATCAATGTTAAAAATTTCACAATTTTACGATATATGTACAATTGTGAATCATATGTACGTATTTAGTGAATCATTATCATAACTCGATTTCTACAAAGATTTGTGAATCAAATTTGTGACTTATATGACTATTAATTAAAGTATACTAGTGAATCAAATCAAAAATTATGAACCAATAGCTAAAATGAAGCCTTCTCAATTTCCTTCTCAATATAACTCTTCTCAATGGAACCAAAGCCATATATCATAAATACAAAATTATATAAATGTTGTCCTAAATTATGATTATGAAATGTTGTCCAAAATGTTGGTTTTATGGACAATAAATTAATAGACGTGTGTTAGGATCGAACTCGAGACCACGGGATTGCACACTTTGCGTATGAGAATTAAAGTTAATAATTAAATGTAATAGTTATATTTATTTATTAATTAAATGAAATAACATAATGGACGTTAAGTAATTAGTGTAATGGACTAACGGTAGTTAAATGTATTTGGAAAAGGACTATGTTGTAAATATTTGGAAGGTTCCGGAATCCTTGTGGGATGGTTAGAACCGATCGGCCACAAGAAAAGGAAACCCAATTCCTCTACAACTCAAACTTGTTCACCAAGTTAGTTTGGGTATAAATACAAAACCAATGGGGTTTGTAATTTATCTCTTGGACTCATAAGCTAAAACCTTAATTGTTTGTGTGTGTTTTTTTGTTTCACTCGATCGCACAACCCTTTAGGGTAGTCGATCATAGTTTTTCCAAAACATAATTATTTTGTTTAATTAAAACTAGCATTACTTTAATTTGTTATAGTACGTGTGTACAAGAACGTGGTACAATCACACTATTGATTGTATCTTGGATTGAAGTACAAAATGGTAAAGGGTAATTCTTATAATCCTATAAACCCTAATTAGGGTTCATCCTAATTGCTAGTTTGTGGATTTGATTCTTGTTCGGCTAGAATCAAGTAAGGTACGCATACTTTATTCTTTAGTTAATTAATTATTCAGTATATGTTCCTATACGCCCGACTTACTTTGATGTTTATTGTTTATATTTATGATTAGTCATGTTATATAATTCCAAAAGTGGCATCACGAGTCATTGGTTTTAATGAGTAATTAATTACTAAACACGTAAAAACGGATATTGTATTGTGTTTGATATGATTTATTCTAGGGTTTTGGTTATGATTATATAAACCCTAATTTTAGGGTTAGGGCTTTTGCCCTAAATTTGGTTTTAAAAATCTATTATGGATCGAAATTTTTTTTATGGGTGGAAACCCTAAAATTTTTAATCGATTTCCTTAAAATTTTTTTAGGGTTTATATTAATTGTTATGTTATCTATATCGAAACCTAGATTTAATATATTTGTTACGTGATAAATTCATGAATAAAGTGTTATGTGACATGGAATTGTATGCGATCTTGTGACAACGTGAATAATTGTTATGTTATATCCATGATGATACATGCATGTTTATCATGGATGGTTGCTTGAATATTTAATTGTTAAGATTGGTTATGCGATATTAATTGTTAAGTTTTATACACATGTATATTTATGATAAATCTTGAATTGGGGATAACTCCAATTATATACATTAATGAATCAATTATGTGCAATTTGGTATATCATTAATTATGGGTTTACGTAATCGATTCGTCGATGTATGTGGCTCACTCTCAATTGAGAGAGTGAAAGCCCTAAATTAATATATACATTAATTTAACCTAGATATTGATTATTAATAGGTTTTATCAATAAGTTGCATGTGGCTACTTGTTTACACGTATAAATTGTTTATTATGTGCGCATTGTTTTTTAGTAGTTTATTTTTATTTGTTACTTGTTTGTTTATTATGTTAGACACTTTTAAGCAAAGGGTAATTTTGAATAGAAAAATAATACGGACTAAACAATGGCGAAATTTGATTTGTTTTGGAAGAGTTAAGTTTTCAATAGTTTAATTGATTGATGATTTTGGTACTATGGTTGAATGGCTCACCCATTAGAACGAACTATAAAGGGGTTAATAAAGAAGTGCATAAATACACCGAAAGGATGTCTAAGGTTATGCTTTTCGCGCTACCGGTCCTCTCCGCCTTCCCCCTGTTCGGTGGAGCTACTAAGTAAGCCATAAATGTACAAACTCATCTTAATGGCTAATTAGTTTTAATTCCATGCGCCACTTCAGGTGGTAATTACCCAAACACTAAGTGTTTACACTTATGCAAAAGTACGGTATAATGGATGATAATTAACGCTAAATTCCTTGATTGGTGAACCCAATACCTCAATCAAAACTTTGATAATTTGATCTTTATGAATTTGTAATAAAAAGTTTTTTTTATTAAAATTATGCTACAAGATGAATGCATGACATCTTTGTACATCTTTGATTTGACCACATAAAATCAAAACTACTACCCTTTAAATTAAGTTATATGCCATCTAATTAAAAGGAACACTTGAAGTTGCAATTTATGTCATGAGAGTACTTGGCTAGATTGTAATGGAGAGGTAAATCTCTATGTAAAGTGAGACCTTACATGGACATATTTGCTGTTCTTTAAGTTAGACACTTAAGTTGAGTAGGAAGTGAGACTTGGACTCAATGGCATAAGATGGGATGAAACATGTTTATATTTGCAATAGCGTTGGAAAATATAAATCCCATAATGATCTAGGAATTGGAAATTGGTTGCCAATTATTGTTCTATGATTACCCTATTATGTGCTTTCGGTACTAGCAGATCAACTGATGTAATGGAACTATGATAATTTGGATCCTAGTTTTCGAGAAAATTCTATGGTTATATGAATATTACCTTGGGTATTTTATTTTCTTGAAAAGTTTAATTATCAAAAATACTAATGTTGAATTTTGCTAATTCTTTAAATGTATTAATGCAACATTAAACCGTAAATATGGGTTATTCTTGTATTGGTAAATTGATATACACCTGTAAGGGTTTTTGGTAGAGTCAACTTTACTAAAAGAATAAACCTAGTCCTTTTTTCATAAGAATGAGTGAGATTCAATCCTATTCCTTTCATGAATGAAGAAAGGTATGATAGGACAATTAGAATTGTCTAAATTCTAAATACATAACTCGTAAGCAAATTTTAATAGTTAAGAAAATTGCATATTTCTGAGTTATTAAATTATAAGCTAGACTAATTATCTGATAATTGGTAAAATACAAACTAGCATATTTTATCTAGTTGTTTTGTTTTGACCATTTAAAAGTACTACTTACAATTGTTGGAATAGTAGAACTATTAAGAAAGAAATTGCATGCCCAATTTTTCAAGTTAATAGCATTGATGGATAATTCATCATCTACATAGTAGAATACACTCTTTTAGTACATAAGTAATTGTTATGTATGGACTTTATCAAAAGTGTAAGGAAGTAAATAGAACACTATTTTCTTTCATTGGTTAATGAAACACTTGCAATGTTGTCAAATCCAGTGGGAGTATTTTGTTCTTATTAATGAATAAGGAATTAATGTAATGATCTCTTATTCAGTGGGAGTTACAAGCTTTGTCATCTTGGTAGTAACCCACATTATCTCTAGAATGTCTTAAGATAATTACTTTCCACTTGTAGACACTTATGTTTTCAAGGATAGTCATGTACGTTTCCTTATTAGACAAGGAAGTGGTTCTACATCTACTAGTTATGCTAATATCAATGACACAATCATATTAGTCACATAAACAAACATATGTCGTGTTGTTTATCTGCTACATGATGTTGTTCCATGCACAAGTGGGAGAAATCTATATTGTGTGCAAGGTACAACATATAGGTTTATGATTTAAAGGATTCTCTTGGATCAAGGTAAGAGACTAACATTCTAATATAACTTGTACATATCTAATTCAAGAAACACTTGGTGTTGTAATTTACGTCATGTCAGAACTTGGCGAGATTGCAATAACAAAGTAAATCTCTATGTGAAGTCAGACCTTGCATGGACATATTTGCAGTTTCTTAATTAGACAAGTATTTAGAATATGTGTCAAGATGATAGATATAAGACTACTTTAAATTAAATATTTATGTATTATTAGAATGACATAAATAAATGAAAGAATCTAATACTACTTCAATTTGTTTATTTATGTATTTTGGAATGACATAAATGAAAAATAATGTAGTCCTACATTATTGTGAAGTAAAATAAATTAACTTGAAATTTTAATTGAAACCAAGAGTTGTGTTCATAATTACTTTAGTTAAACATGTTTATGATTCATGGTAAAGACATAAACATAAAGTCTTTTAAGACATATAATAAAGTAAGACGTTAACTTGTTATGTTTTTAATTAAGACATATACAAGAAGTCATTGAGGTGATCAATGATTTATAACGTATAATGGGATTATAACTTTTATGTTCCTTGATGAGACATAGATATGAAGTGACTTGGTCAAAAAGTACTTGTGTTATAAAGCATGTAATTGGCTTGGAAAGTCTATTATACCATTAAGTTGACTTAGTTGGTAAATAGGTAAGCCAAAAGGAATATGTTTATCTTATATATTGTTAGATTGTCTTACAATATTAATTCTAATGAATACCACAAGTTGATGGTATGTTCAGTTAGGAGAATCAAAGTATATTTGATTTGTTTGATTCAAGATAACCATAACTTCTTTCTTAAAAGTAACAAGGTTAGAAATTGAGTATTGATTGAATATACTCAATATGACTCCAACCTAGAAGATTAATAAAACACCATTTTATTATGGAATGTGATGAATCACATTAAGTTTTAAAATTGAAGATTCTGAATTTGTTAAACTATTTATGAATAGGTTATTAACAAAGTAAAGTCATGAATTATCAATGTGTATTTGTAATGTCCAAAAAGTGAACAATGTAGTTTTGCTCTAACTGCTAAGTATATATAGATAGTCTATATATTACAAAAAGCAAGTGGGAGGTTTTTTTCAAAGATAAAATTACAAGATACATAATCTTCTAAAACACACTAGTATATATCATGATGAGGTTAGACATGAAAATGATAGACCTCAAGATGATGGAATTTTCATTCATAGATCTGCAAGGATATCTCAAGTATTTGACTTATATGCTGAGAAATATGAGTTACAGGATTATAGTAAACCCGATAATCATTATGATGGATTACCAAATATTGAATTGGGTAAATTACTCATACTATGAATGTTAAAGATGATGTCCATAAAGATAATCAATTTTGGAAATTTGGTTTATCTTAATAGTTAGACTAGAGAATGGAAATGAGTTTCTTCAAAGAGATGGAAAACCCTAGTGGTTTGAATTTCTATGTAGAAATCATATGAAAAACATTGTACACATATTTAATGCATGTTTTATGACAAGATTATTAATCATACTTAAGCAATTAATTATGATTGAATATTCTTTTCAAGACACATTAAATATATAAAGATGATAATGGTCATACTTGTTTTCATTAATATGAAATATGACAATGAAATATCAAAACTCTTTCTTGAGAAATTACTTGAGCGAGGACGGTAAGTAATTGAAAGGTTTTTGAATTCATATAATCTTTGGAAGTGTACGAAGTGCAATAATTCATGAATGGATAAATGCATGCATCTATGAAATTATTCTTATGTTTAATTATTAAATCCTAGTTTCGATTTATAATTGAAATAAGATAAATTTTAAGTATTCCTGAAAGCTAGTGGGAGTATTATGTTAAGATTTTAAATCTTATATGTTGTATAACATATAGGAAGTAACATTCCATGTAAGCTATATATTAAGTCTTAGATTGGAATGAAACTTCATTTGTAAGATTTAAGAATTAAAACATACAACCTTGGAATATATGTTTATTATTAATAAACATGTGCAGTAAAATAAATGATTCTAATAAAACATGATATATCATTTGGGAAATGGATAAATATCTTTTGACAAGATAGAACATGAATGAAGTCTAAGTTTGACCTGTAGATTCATCATGTACATCATGTTGTGTATTAAAATTGTTGTATCATAAGAAGTGATTTGACAACATTGATATCTAACTAAAAGTTATTAGATAACTTGTGTAATGAATATTCTAAAAGAATTACATCCTCAGCCTGGAATTGCTCCTAGATTCTATGGATGAACAATATGTCAATTGTTGTGCAAATTGTCATCAGCTTCAAACTTGAAAGTTTGGAAAGCATCAAACATTACACAATAAGATATTAAAGTTTACGGAGTTTTAATGAGCACATTGTTGTTTGTATACAATGATGTTGGTTTAATTGAGATGACACTCAATACTAGTCATGGTAGGATTTCATCCTTGTTAATGGCCATGTGAGCTAGTTGTGCTACTTAGAGCGCAGCTTGCATTATACATTAAAAGAATAAGAATACTTTAAACTTTAAAATGTTTGAAAGTTTAAATTGTCATAAATTGGTGATAGAGGATGTCACACACTTTATGAATTATTATGTGGATTGTTGAATGCACACATACAAGGACTTCATTAATTGAATTCTTGAAATAAGTATTCTCAAAATTATGATAGATCAAGTTGGTTGATTTATGCCTTGTCAACAAGTATGATTGTCATTACTTGAGGCATAATTCATCAACTGAATTTTCATGCATTGATCTATTTGGTATTTGGATAAGGATGTTAAACAATTGTTATAATAAATCAAATACTTGGTATGTTTGATTTTATAATATATTGTATCCTATATTTGCATGTTTAATCCGTGAATAAATTTATTTATTCTAAATCGTCCGTTGTCAATTAATGATATGGGAGTATCATTAAACTAAGACAAATATGAGAGATATGGTAGAATATACTTGAAAGTATATTGATGAGAATGCATACCAATTTCGGATGATATTCAATGAATTGAATATAGGACTTATCCCAACTACATAATTTACTTTGTGGATATTGTTATAAGTAAATTATGAATAGTTATCCTCAGACTTGAGATACCGGATAAGTGTCATGAATGTAGTACTTGGAACAACTTAACGCTATAATGAATGGTAGTCATAAGGGTTGTTTCCTGAAGTGTTGCAAAGTTCATGGGTTATTCTTGTAGTCAAGATAGAATTTGTTCCTTCAAATTTATTTTGGAGTTTATCTTCTGGGCCCCTCGTAGGGTTGACAAGATGTTTGCATGGCCATGCCCAAAGTTCTTCCCTGAATATGTTCAGAAGATTTGGTAATCTTGTTCAATCACTAATGACGAAACGTAATGGTTGAATAAATAATGACTTAATTCCATATCTTTATTTAACATGGTATTAGAAACAAAAGGATAATAATAATGAGAAATCATTAAAAGGTTTTCCAGGAGCCTTGCTCGAGTTGTACTAGAGGCATCAAAGTGTTGCTAGACGCTAACCGATGTGATCACTCTATTAAGATATGTCCAAGTGGGAGCTATTGGTTTTATGGACAATAAATTAATAGACGTGTGTTAGGATCGAACTCGAGACTATAGGATTGCACACTTTGTATGAGAATTAAAGTTAATAATTAAATGTAATAGTTATATTTATTTATTAATTAAATGAAATAACATAATGGACGTTAAGTAATTAGTGTAATGGACTAACGGTAGTTAAATGTATTTGGAAAAGGACTATGTTGTAAATATTGGGAAGGTTCCAGAATCCTTGTGGGATGGTTAGAACCGATCGGCCACAAGAAAAGGAAACCCAATCCCCCTACAACTCAAACTTGTTCACCAAGTTAGTTTGGGTATAAATACAAAACCAAGGGTGTTTGTAATTTATCTCTTGGACTCATAAGCTAAAAACCTAAATTGTTTGTGTGTGTTTTTTGCTTCAATCGATCGTACAACCCTTTAGGGTAGTCGATCATAGTTTTTCCAAAACATAATTATTTTGTTTAATTAAAACTAACATTACTTTAATTTGTTATAAGCGTGTGTACAAGAACGCGGGTACAATCACACTATTGATTGTATCTTGGATTGAAGTACAAAACGGTAAAGGGTAATTCTTATAATCCTATAAACCCTAATTAGGGTTCATCCTAATTGCTAGTTTGTGGATTTGATTCTTGTTCGGCTAGAATCAAGTAAGGTACGCATACTTTATTCTTTAGTTAATTAATTATTCATTATATGTTCCTATACGCTTCCGCACTTACTTTGATGTTTATTGTTTATATATTTATGATTAGTCATGTTATATAATTCCAACACAAAATTATATAAATGTTTTCTTAAATTTTACAAAACACAATCCATAAGTTGTACTCCCTCCGTCCCAAAATTATAGTCCTCTATTGACTTTTTCGGTCTTTCTTTTACAACTTTGACTTTAAATATTTTTGTTTGTGTTATATAATACTTAATGCAAATTATATGAATGGATTGTGTTTTAAATGTATTTTTCATTAGTATATTTTTCATCAACTATTGTATAACACAAACAAAAATATTTAAGGTCAAAGTAAAAAAAAGAAAGAAAAAAGTCAATAGGGGACTATAATTTTGAGACGAGGTAGTAGTTTTTAGTCTCAGGAGTTCGAGAAAAGTAAAATCAGATCGGATTAGATCTTAAGATCGTATGGTAAAGATTGAAATCCTATAAGATCTTAAGCTTTCAAAGATCCTATGTAATATCCGATCGTTTTGCTTTGCAAAGATCGTGAAAATCGTAAGATACTAAGATCATGATTAGGATCCTAACAACTATGTATAATACATTGAACCATTAACATATTACTGTGGCCAAATTTTAAACAGTTTGACCCGTCCTATTTATTTCCATTTTTATCTAAATTGCAACATTAGATGCGTCATTATACTCCGATAGTAAAGGAAATAATAGAAGACGATGTCAACGACCTGAGTGATCATATTTCTGAACTGAACATGGTGTATTCTACTTGCGTTTTTCATCATATTTTCTCTTTGGTCTTTATGGGTTCGAACTAGTATTGCCGTTTGTCGGTCCTATTTTATACAATGTGTACATAATAGCTAAACTATTGTAGTTCTAATAAAAAATCTAGAAAACATAAGCAAAATCAACCAAACCTGGCCCAACTTGTTTGTACTGCTCATAGATTTTTAATGAAGACCTCACAAATAAAACCATCGATGTTCTAAAACAACATAGAACCATCGTTATGCAAGTGAATGTACAATACCGTACCCCACCAAATAAAGACCTCACAAAAGCACGACACCACTTGAAATAACTGGTCTTTAACACGGCTTCTTCACAATAACCTGATGGTTGTAGCATGTTTCATCGATATGACTTGACCAATGATCGGAAATAAACGTTCGGAACCTAGTTGGCTGCTTAAATCCAACAATAAAAGGCTCTTAACCATGAAATGTAACATTCAAGATAACTATAAATGCTTTGAATATCGTGAACAAAAGCTATTCTTAAACCTGGCCAAACTTGTTTGTACTGCTCATAGATTTTTAATGAAGACCTCACAAATAAAACCATCGATGTTCTAAAACAACATAGAACCATCGTTATGCAAGTGAATGTACAATACCGTACCCCACCAAATAAAGACCTCACAAAAGCACGACACCACTTGAAATAACTGGTCTTTAACACGGCTTCTTCACAATAACCTGATGGTTGTAGCATGTTTCATCGATATGACTTGACCAATGATCGGAAATAAACGCTCGAACCTAGTTGGTCGCTAAATCCAACAATAAAAGGCTCTTAACCATGAAATGTAACATTCAAGATAACTATAAATGCTTTGAATATCGTGAACAAAAGCTATTCTTAAACCTGGCCAAACTTGTTTGTACTGCTCATAGATTTTTAATGAAGACCTCACAAATAAAACCATCGATGTTCTAAAACAACATAGAACCATCGTTATGCAAGTGAATGTACAATACCGTACCCCACCAAATAAAGACCTCACAAAAGCACGACACCACTTGAAATAATCGGTTTTAACACGGCTTCTTCACAATAACCTGATGGTTGTAGCATGTTTCATCGATATGACTTGACCAATGATCGAAATAAACGTTCGAACCTAGTTGGCTGCTTAAATCCAACAATAAAAGGCTCTTAACCATGAAATGTAACATTCAAGATAACTATAAATGCTTTGAATATCGTGAACAAAAGCTATTCTTAAATCTACAAAAAATTAATAAATCACACAAGTTAGCGATGAATGATTAGCATCTAGAAAGTCTCCAACGAATAACATTATATTTATATCAACTTACCCAAGCAACATGACTTTAGTATATAAGCTATCAATTTTTTTTTTCTACCACCAATGTGGGATCAAAAACAACTTTTTGCCAAGAGAATACATCAATACTTGTAGACTATTCACTTACTTTTTTTTAACAAATGTTCTTTATTTATCTCTCTACTTTTATCTTGAAACTAACAATTATTATTCCATATGATAATTCATAACTAAAAAAAGCCTTTATGGCAAACAATCATTGCACCTTTAAATTAAATTCTATTGTGACCATTTTTACAACTTTTGATTTGTCACAAACATGAGTAACCAAAATGGAGTAGACAATGCCTTCCAATATTTGTTGGCATTTTTATAAAAAAATGCATTCATAAAAGAGAGACTGAAAAGTGGGTTAGTTTGTTTTGCACATAGACTCGAGCATTATTAATATTTAGAAGATTTTGAAACTATAATGGAACATTCTATGTAGCAATATGCCAAGTGAGAAGAAAGAAATTGAGTTGGGATGCTATTTTTCATTATTTGTCAATGCCACCATGTAAGATATTGTTCTCATCAACGCGTGTCACTCATAACTTGCACAAATTTAAACATATTCGGAAGAAATTTAAAAATACAGTTCGAGGATATATTTGCTTTACAACAAATAATTATTCTTTTGAAGTTTGTCAATCTTTGTAACTTCAGTGTAACAATATATAGATGAAGAATAGAGGTTTTAAACAATTGCTGCAAAGAGCCAATATTGGCTTTATATCAAACAAATTTTAGCCATGAAATTATCTAACGTTCAAAATATTCATCTAAAATTCGAATGCTTTAAATCTCACTACATTTAAAATAAACATGTAAAAGTTTGATGCTTTAAATCCAACAAACAAATTTTTTTTAATCATGAAGTTTATCTAACGAAAAAATAACATGTAAAGTAAGTACTTTAAATTGGCTTATAAACTATCTAACAAGCCAATTTAGGTAAATTGAAATTGGCTTATAACCTAACCACAAAGAATGACATGATATTAAACACAACACACTTTGGACAACATAACCTTAGTATATAAGCTACCAACGTTTTGTTTCTATTACCGATGTGGGATAATCAAATATGCAACTTTCTAACAACAAAATGTATCAAGAAATACAAGCTAGTTTTTTATGATGGTTTTCTTGTTATTCCTTGACTCAACTCGCTTAAATATCTTTTGTTTTGAAACTTGAGAACCTTTATTTTAGGTGATGATGTTGAACCAAAAAGCTGTATTTAACAAATCCACTTTATAAACGGGTTTGTATACTCAAAGTCTAAAAGATGTGTTTCGTTTTATGTCTAAATATTAATGACAACATCCTCTCGGTTGCATTGAAAGGATACATCTTTTCAAAAATCAATAAAGTGCCGACACACAAGGCACACAATAATGTAGCATATCTTTTATATCTTATATCCCGCGAAGAACGAAATAGTTATCTTTGTTAGTTTTATGGATATAAATTAGTAGACGTGAGTTAGGATCGAACTCCAGACTATGGGATTGCACACTTTACGTATGAGAATTTAAAGTTAATAATTAAATATAAATGTTATATTTATTTATTTATTAAACGAAATAACTAACGGACGTTTAGTAATTAATGTAATGGACTAACGGACCTAAATGTTTATGGAAAATGATCAAATTGCAAAAGTTGGGAAGGTTCCGGAATCCCTTTGGGGACTCCTACACTGATCGGCCAAGGGACAAAACAAGGAAAGAAAACCAACTTGTTCACCAAGTTTGCTTGGGTATATAAACAAGGCTTGGGGTTTTATTTTTCCATCTCTTGTGCTCATTAGCTAAAACCTAAAATTGTTTTGTGTGTGTGTTTTGCTTAAACCGTCGAACACCCTTCATAGGTGTCGATCCACTCTTTCCCAAACATCAAGTTATTTGGTTTGATAAAACTAGCGCTACATTTTAATTCAAAGGTTTAGTACGTGTGTACAAGAACATAGTAATAACATACATTTGTTATTATCTTGGATTGAATTACAAAAAGGTAAGGGGTAATTCACATAATCCTAATTAAATCAAATTAGGGTTCATCCATTGCTAGTTTGTGGATTTGATTCTTGTTCGGCTAGAATCAAGAAAAGGTACGCATATTCTTTTATGTTAATTAATTGTTCATTAATAAATCATATACGCTTCCGCACTATTACTTTGATGTTTTGTGATTATTTATTTGAATGTCTTGATATATAATTCCAACAGTGGCATCACGAGTCATTGGTTTTAATGAGTAATTAATTACATAAACGCGTAATAAAACATATAATTGTATGATGTTTGATATGTTTGATCTAGGGTTTATGTTTTATTTATGTTTTGGTCGATTTTTTTTTTTAATTAATGGGGCGTTCCCCTATTTTTTTCATGTCGACACATGTATAAAATTTTTAGGGTTTTGAAAATTGTTTGCTAACCTTATTAAAACCTAGAATTAATATTGATTACGTGATTAATTCATGAATAAATTGTTATGTGTCATGGAAGTTTTATATGCGATCTTGTGACTTATTTGTATAAATTGTTATGATATCCATGATTATACATGCATGTTAGTCATGGATAAGTTGCTTTGATATATTGTTTAATTGTTGAGACATATTTTTTTTACGATAAATCTTGAATTGGGGAATACTCCAATTATATATATATATATATATATATATATATATATATATATATATATATATATATATATATATATATATATATATATATATTAATGAATCAATTATGTGCAATTTGGTATAATTTAATTAAGGGTTTACGCAATCGATTTATCGATGTATGTGGTTCACTTTCTAATGTTGGAGTGAAAACCCTAAATTAATATATACATTAATTTAACCTAGATATTGATTATTAATAGGGTTTTATCGAATAAGTTGCATGTGGCTACTTGTTTACACGTATACACTACTACACAAAATCTCATAGAAACCGGTCAAAATAGCCCATGAAGAGTGGTTTTGAGACCACTCTCTGAAGGGGGGTATCTCCATGAACGAAAGGTATAGAAACCGGTTGCACAACCAGTCTCTGTTAGAAGCATCGAAACCGGTTTTCTCTTAAGAATCAGCTTCTATATTAGAGAAAACACATGTTTTTATTAGACATTTGGCACGTTCTCCCACAACCTCCTTTATATAAACTTAATATCTTTATAGAGTAAAAAGATATGTTTTTATATCAAAACATGTCTTTATGTGAATCTTTTTTATTAAAAAAAATTGTTTTTGAAATTCCAATTTTTTGAAATTTCATAATCCCCAATTTTAATCACCATAATAAAGAAATATAAATGCAACAAATATATATATAAAGTGATTTAAATACACCATCAATGTTGAAATCAATAAATTAAATTAAAATAATACTTCATTTCATCAAAACATAAATCTTAGACAAAGTCAAGATGGAAACACTAGAATTCAACAAACTAAAGAAAAATGCTAGAATTCAACATAAATAGCCATAATTATTTGGGATCAATCACGCCATAAGGTAAACCATGCACCAACGATGTATGTTCAACTCTTTGTTCTCTAACGACGCCGTCACTCCAAGGTACCTATACGTAAATTAATGAAATAAACACATCAGCAATTTTGTATGTTTAATCATATGACAAGAGCAGGTTGCTAAAGAATGATGTTTGTCCGCTATGAAATCCGTTAGTTGCTAACTATAATGATATGTTGACGCAGTAATACTAAACACCCTGCAATAGCGATAGTTACCCCCGAAGTGCATAAACGAATAGCAAACACTAAATTAATACAATACACTATGAAAGTTACTGAGATTGGAATATGACGACGATGAAAAAAGTAATACTTTGTCCGATCAATCAAATGGGCTAAACAAGAATCCAGTTCCACTTAAAACACATTTTTCATCATGATATTTCTAAAAATTTGCTAAAGTAAGAATGAAGGAATAAACCAAGTTCCCCCATAAACAAAGTTAATGCTCATATTTCTATACACTTACTCCATCAATCAGTTACAACTTATAAAAATATATAAACATTAGATTACAGAAGCTATTGAAACATTCTAAGTGTACAAGAATATACAATCCAATCTCTATATCTTTCTTCTTTCTAGTAGGCAACTAGGTATGTAGCTATAAACTGCTAAAACCTAGGTACTTGAGCAGAACTTATAAAGGTGCAGAACATGCAAGTAGTATCAAAACACATCAGTACCAAACACACAAATTGCAAAGCTTTTTTGTACCATCTGATATATATGTTAACAACTGACCACACAAACAGAAACATACTAAATCGCATACACACAACAAAATGGTTGGCTATTTACAAAGTCATGCACCCATTTCATAACATAAACAAATTGCAATGTTATTTAACAAGCACTTACCTTGTTTGGTAAATTGTCGTTTTGATACTTGAGTACAAAGTCATGCATCCATTTCATCACATAAAATCCACACTCCCAATCAAACGGCTGGCGATTTACAGCAGGGAATTCCCACATCAGACTACCAACGACACTAAAAGGAAATAATCAACAGGGTGTAAGTTAAATTTTTAGAAACAAATGTCAAATCTAGTAACAATAAAAGATAATTCTTACAACTCCACAAGTCTTGTGAGTGTGTAACTTTCCTCATTCTTGCTTGAATCCTTAGAAGAATTCAAAATAAATCCCATTCCATGTTTTGGGCAAATAATGAAGAGCACATAGTGACGGCTGCATTTGGTATAAAATAAAAACAATGACCACATGAACAATATTGAAATAATAATTAAGATGGTAACATATGGTACCCTTGTAGATACGATATAGATAAAACTCGTAACCCTCCAGTGCTCGAGTTAAGTAATCTAGGGTAGCCCACTTTTCAAATAAGCATGCATCTGCTGTAATCAATCCAGGGTTCAAGAATCCAACCTTGTTCAGTGAGGAGCGCCCCTTAATGTGATACAGTGACCTAATTTAAACATATACGATATACTAACATAAATTTATGTGAAAAAGAACAATGCCTTTAGCTACATATTCAAAACATAAATGAACTTACATCTCAAAAAGGGTCAGGATGCCACACTGATTCGTCAAGAGTTCAATTATGTCTGTTGCATTAATTGAAAAGTAAGATTCGTCGACTTGTCGAAATACCTCCTTGTCAACACGAATAGCGTACGGTCGGCACAACTCCACCCCGACACATCCAACGGTTATATCCATCTAACACAGACTTGGGTTTATTCAATTGTATATCATGTTCCAGATCCAACAATTTTTTTCTATTCTCAGCTTTCTCATTTTCAGCCTACAAATATAATGGCATTCATATTAACGAACACGACTGAAATGTGTAAGACCGAATTATTGACAGAAATAAATATAGAGAATATGGACAGTTTATAATTCATATTCATACGTGAACCATAATCATAATTTCTGAAGTTTGTAGTCATATAAATAGTAGCAATATTATAGGCTGCATTCTTGTTGGTGGAAAGTAGGCACTAGAGATGTTTAAAATGAAAATGAAAGAGATACACCATATCAACAACTAGAATATATGTAATAAAACAGGTAGCTTAGTAAACAGAATACGGTTTAGTAAACATCTCATCTAGATTATCATGATGGTTATCGCTATTACTATCATTCTCCACGGATTAGTGTCCTAAACAAATGTGGGTGGTGTCAACTCTCGCTCACCATGAAGAGTCCAACGAGTATAATCTTTGTCAAACCCTTTTTCTATGAGATGGCCTCTAATCAAGTTAGACTCAAAATGCACACGCTATTTCTACACTCTTTACAAGGGCAAGAAATCTTTGTTTCTCCCTCTTTTCGATGATCCTCGGCGCACTTAATAAATTCAGACAACCCTTTCATGTATTCTGGGGTAAAGCGTTCTATCTTATACATCCATGTATCACGATCCATCTAAAAAAAGGAAAAAGAAACATGTTAGAGAAAATAAAACTTAAAGGCTCGTTAATCCCACAAGGCTCGAGGTTGTTTATTTATTTTTAGCTCGTTTATACATGGTTATATGTATAGAAATTATATGTACACATTATTTTTAGGGTTCGTTTAGTCTTGTGAGCCTAATCGATCTTTATATATAAAGCCTCGACTCAAGCTCGATTATTAAATAAGCTAAAAATTAAGCTTAAACTTGACTCGGGCTCAGATAAGCTCGACTTACTCGAACATTTTGCCTATCCAATCTCGAACTTTTCACAAACGGCTCTTGCTCGTTTCTACTTCTACTTGATACATGCTCTCCTAAATTTTAGGGTTGGTCAAATTCCCATTTTTCTCATTCCATACTAAATTTCTCATTTTCCCCTATTAAAAAGTCACAAAAAGAGTTCTAAATTAATCATTTTTCCCTCTAAAAAATCACAAAAAGACTTTTAATTATTTTACCGATACATTACTCTCATTTTCCCCTCTTTTTTCCCTCTAAAACATTTCTAATTAACTTATATCTCTGTTCTTGCAATTCAACAGATAATCAATTCCAAAGGATGAGGCTGAAAGCTACCGTCACAATTCTCAACGTACTTCTGCCGTCGACTACTCTCACAAGGTTTAATTATTCTATCCCCCCAATTAACTACTATTTTGATTGTGTTAGGGTAGTTTATTATACGGTTAGACCTAATTGAAATGAAGTCAATTTATGAAATAAAACTTATTAATTTTTTAGACTTAATTGAGATGTAGATATTTGTGTTATTGTATCTCTTTTTATGAATGTGAAACATGATACTTGTAGGTTGATTATGGTTCAGTAATGGATATTTGGTATAGGAAAGGTTCATGGACTGGTTTTTGGGAGTGCAAATGGGTTTTTATCATTGATAATGGTTTTGGGAGTGGAACTGGGTTTATATCATTGATAAAGGCATCAGGGTATTTTGGATTAATATGTTCTCATTGGTTATAAACCTGTTAAGAAACCGTGGTGGTTGTACTATACTTTAGCCGCTTATATGGTCTCATTGGTTATTAAGGATTCAAAGTACTGATTCAGGATTGTTTGATTCTGATGGTGCTTTAGTATGTATTTGTTATTCAATTGATATCAAGTCAGTGAGGAATAAAGCTTCAGTGAGTTATGTGGTTTCATTTTGCAGAAAAAGTGATGTCTCTTCAAAGTGTTCAACTAAGGTGTGTATAGCTCAGATGGAACTGGTGACAAGTGGTCATATTAATCCAGTCGTGAGGTTTGGCACATTCGTCCTTGCTTACACCGTATTTTCTGCCACTGATGCCAAATTTAGTGCTCGTGACTCTTATGTCCCCGTAAGTACAACATTTTTTTTGAAAGGCTAAGACCCTTAAGTACAACATTAGGGGGTGTTTAGTATAGGTTCTCAATACTTTATATGCTTTTTAAAATTATCAGATGACATTATAACAACTTTGGACTAGGAAATTTCACATATTTCATCTCAAAAAACCGGATAAATATTTTGAAGAAGCAAATTCAGAACATTATTAGGACTCATTATGTGTTGTAACTGTTACAGATAACCTTTATCTGTTGTACTATACTTTTCTTGGCCGACATCTAATAGACTAAATGACGCTGCTGAAGAGAAAACTAACTATTTTATAAACTTACAAAAGGGTGTTTTACCTGAGTCTATAGGCAGGTTACCGAAAGGGCATCAAGCAACTACTTAGCTTGAGCTATTGACTAAAGATACTACGTTGTTATAGTCATAAAGATGGAAGTTAACCATTGCTTGTGAACTGTGCGAGAAACAAACTATTATGTAGATAGATAGTGTTATTCCACTATTGACTAAAGATACTCTGCTTGAGTTAAAGTTGAGAAAAGTATATATCTATGCTTTAAAAAACAAGTTACTAATGAATATTCATATGTCACAACTATTATGTAGATAGATAGTGTTATTCCACTTTAAGTATCCTTCTGATTGCAGAAAATATTATAAATTTAATAGCAGAGTATAAAGCGAGCATCGATCCATTTATGTATTCGATGAATTCACTCCTCATGCATACTCCGAAAGAATTTTCCCCGACTGGTGTAAAGCGCCCGAGAGCCTTCCCGTGTGCTTCTGTGTCGTGAGGTGGTCATGCGGGAAAGAGTGACCATTCCCCATGGTTCAAACTCATAACGTCAATTCATGTTGTATAGAATATCATGAACATTCTTAAGAAGTTTAAAAGAAAGGATTTTGACTAGAGGTTATTGTGATATGTTATCTGATGTTGGATCAAGTTGTCTTCCTTACATAGTGTTCTAAAAATGCGTTTAGAGCACTTTGCCCTATTACTTTTCAGGTTTTTGATTTCTTCCTTTTACATTTTCTTTATAATTAGCCTCTAACTTTACTCCATCTTTAGTTGATAAATGTGACTTGTCAGTGGAAAGAGCAGTCTGTTAGAACGTACGTTTCACATGAAATAAGATACTGCGTTGTTTAGTCTATAGGCGTCGCATAGTAAGATACTGCGTTGTTATAGTCTTTGTACTGCAATTGTGTTTAGGATCCGTCAAGGTGTGTTAAGTGATATACCTGCAATTCTGGTGTTTGTTTCTCGCACAGTTCACAAGCAATGGTTAACTGCCATTCAGTGTCTACCCGCGATTATAGAGATAATTAAGGAACGACACCCTTGGTTTTTATCTTCCTGTTGCTAGTTATGAATCTATATGGTTATCTTTGTAAGGGAGCGTGTGGTGTGACGTGGATGTTGTTGAATTCTCATACTTTGGTGCACCCGAACGAGCAAGCAAAGAACAGTTGTATACTGAAATTGTGGATGATCTGCGTGGAAGTGGCTCGTGTATCGGTTCAGGTTCTCAGGTATTAATTATTAGATTCTACACAATCTTTAGTCCTTTGCTAGTAGGATATGATTTAAAGCCACATCACCCACTGTTATTGATGTCGATTATTGATCAGGTAGTTACCTTTATATGAAAATGACTGGTTAGATAGTGGTGATTTATTCTTGATATGGTATCTGATAAATACAAGAAAAAAAAGTTAAAGATTCAACTAATACCCATCCTGGATCTATGTTTAGATTTATATTTCCATGTCATATTTACTTTTCTTTTAGGCATGCGTATACCAAGAGATTTATATTTTTAAGATCTTAGGTAGCAAGTCAAGAGACATATGGGACACTGGGCGCTATCGTGAGAAGTCAAACAGGTAACCGACAAGTTGGGTTTCTCACAAACCACCATGTTGCTGTGAATTTAGATTATCCAAATTCCCCCTAGATAAACTTACCCAAATACACCCTAGATAAACTATACTTTTATCTTACCCAAATACCCCCTAGATAAACTATACTTTTAGCTTCTCAAAAGAAAAAGAACACATTGTTAACGCGATCCATTTTTTGAGCAAACCAAGATTGTCACATGTTTATTCATATCAGTTAGTTAAATGCATGCCAAATAAGGCTTGTGGCCTGGGGGTTATGTTTTATTTTATGTAGTATTTGATGTTTACAGATTTTTATAAGGCTAGGCTAGATTCCAGTTTGTAGCAATAAACTTTTAAGAACTCAAAGAACATGGGTTTTGAATAAAAACTAGTGTTCTATTTCTTTGATGTTTAGCAGGATTCCAAGTATTTTTCTTGCCTCTTAGTTGCCTTGTAGAGAAGTCACTGGCGACGGGAGATTGTTCACATTACATCGAGTAGTATTGAATGGATATGTTGTTGTGTAATCAGTGTGTAGGAACTTACTTGCTTAGTAAGAGAAGTTTTATATTCTCATTTTACACATCAGCCAGGGTCTATTTTTTGAATGAGGGATCTGCACTTATCGGTGTGGAACTGGTTATATCTCCACAAGTCTTTATAGCCATAAAGAAACAGAATCTGAGTGAGCACATAAATAAGTAGAAACGAAGACTTTGTGGCCAGGAATTTCTATTGATTGTTTCTGGTATTATGCGTTAGAAGTTTTGAAAGTTGAAATTATTGGTAATTTTCGACTATATATATTTAGCTTCTGATATACTGTTGGCATATGCCTAATCTTGTTAATTATAGGATTGTTAAGCTGAACCTGATTGTTAGTATTTGTTTACTTTTAAGAAAATTGCAAGAGGACAACACAAATGGGATCACTATTGGAAATAGTGATGCAATTGCAGTTAGAACGCGATACACAAGAACATATGCACAACCGGAATCAGAGGCAAGTGCTCGTGTAGAAGCTCAAGAGAGGGTGTGGCAACGAAAGATAAACGACATTATCTCAAGTATAAGAAGTATAATTCATGTCCCCCTCGGCAAGATGGTAACTGGATTTTGTCATTATTTCAATATTTAGATTACATACTCCAATTTCATCTTGAATGTTTTGAATGGTTTGATTTGGATTGTAAGTTGAATGCTACTTTTGTGATGTGAATAATGACTTTTCATAATTGATATGTTTAATACTGAATTATCTATTTATTGGTTTGTTTTAAGCTATTCTAAAGGACTCCTTAAATCTGTGCATGCATCTTTTTTTTTTTTTTTTTTCCTGATATTCCTAACTAACAATTTTTGATAGCAATATCACCCCTTACCAAGAGAAATTTATGACTTATATATCGACAGTTGGAAAAACATGACAATCTAAAAACCATGTTTCGAACAAGGTTAACAACACTGATGAGTTTTCTAAACACCTCCACAGCTAAACGAATATAAGGAAATTAAGGAAAAGCTTACCGTTAACAATGATCAACAAACTCTTTCACCTTACTCACTGTCTATAAACCTTTCTCCGGTTCAGCTAATTTGATTGTTTATTAGTCAAAACGTATAAGTCTGGCAGATATATTAGGCGACATCATATGTATAACACCCTAACATCTCTTCTGAATTAATTATGCAATTACAGTCCTTATACTTTAATTTTAATCATATCTAAATTCTAACAACTTAACATGTTATAAAAAAAGTAAAAAGAAGTAAAACGATACGAAACATCACACAACACGTCTTACACAAAATATGCCATCCTTAGGTTTTCTTGAGCAATTATAGTGGTTTTAATTTATTTTTTATAAGCATTAATGGTACCGGTTTTATCTTAAAAAACAGTGTCTATAAAATAAATACATAGAGACACGTTGTTACCTACACACCAGTGTCTTTGATTGTGTAAAAAGACCGGTTTTCACCCGCAAAACCAGTTTTTATATGTTTTGTATTATTAAAACTGGTTTTTTCAAAAAAACCAATGTCAATTCGTTCCATTCCTCCTAGTTTTTTGTCATAGGAATAGGGTTTTATATAACCGGTCTCTATTTGGGGGTGTTTATAGCCTTCTGTGTAGTAGTGATAAATTGTTTATTATGTGCGCATTGTTTTTTAGTAGTTTATTTTTTATTTGTTACTTGTTTGTTTATTATGTTAGACAGTTTTAAGCAAAGGGTAATTTTGAATAGAAAAATAATACGGACTAAACAATGGCGAAATTTGATTTGTTTTGGAAGAGTTAAGTTTTCAATAGTTTAATTGATTGGTGACTTTGGTACAATGACTGAACGGCTCACCCATGAGAATGAACTATAAAGGGTTTTAAAAGTGCGCACAGTCACACTGAATGGATGTCTAAGGTTATGCGTTTGCGCTACCGTCCTCTCCCCTATGTAAGTTCGAATGGAGCTACTTAGTAAGCCATAAAATGTACAAGCTCATCTTAAGGTCGAATTAGTTTTAATTCCATGCGCCACTTCGGTGGTAATTATCCGAAACACTAAGTGTTTACACTTATGCAAAAGTACGGTATAATGGACGATAATTAACACTAAATTCCTTGATTGGTGAACCCAATACCTCAGTCAAGACTTTGATAATTTGATCTTTAAGAATTGATAATAAAAAGTTTTTTATTAAATTATGCTACAAGATGAATGCATGACATCTTTGTACATATTTGATTTGACCACATAAAAGAAAAACTAGTACCCTTTTAAATTAAGAATATGCCATCTAATTAAAAGGAACACTTGAAGTTGCAATTTACGTCATGAAAGTACTTGGCTAGATTGTGATGGAGAGGTAAATCTCTATGTAAAGCGAGACCTTACATGGACATATTTGCGGTCTTAAGTTAGACACTTAAGTTGAGTAGGAAGTGAGAACTGGACTCAATGGCATAAGATGGGATGAAACATGTTTATATTTGCAATAGCGTTGGAAAATATAAATCCCATAATGATCTAGGAGTTGGAAATTGTTTGCCAATTAATGTTCGACAGATTACCTTATTATATGCGTTCGTTGCTAGCAAATCAACTGATGTAATGAACCTATGATAATTTGGATCCTAGTTTTCGAGAAAATTATATGGTTGTATGTTTATATTACCGTTGGGTATATTTTATTTTCTTGAAAAATTGTATTATCGAAAATACTAATACTTGAACTTTTTTCTGTAGAAATGGCTCAAAATAACGATAACACTAACACTGCACTAAGTTATGCGTTCAAAAGTTTTTGATCGAGAAAAGTTGACTGGCTCTAAGAATTTCAATGATTGGCACCGCTCTTTGAGAATTTTCTCAGAGTTGCTGGATCGCTTGAAATATCTTTATGAACCTTGCCTTGCTGAACCAACTGGTCCTGAAGCTACTCAAGCTCAAAAGGACGAGTGGAAACTGGAGTATAAGCGTCATAATGATGTGGCTTGTCTTATTTTGGGAACAATGGAATCGCTCTTCAAAAAGCTCAACATTATTTCCCATATAATATGCTCAATGAACTTCGAACTATGTTTGAGAAACCACCTGCCGTCGAGATTTATGACTTGACCGACGCGTTACACAGCTGTGGCAGTAGAGGGTAAACCGTAAGTGCTCATGTGCTGGAAATGAAAGGTTACATGGACCATCTAAAAGCACTTGGCAAAACTTATGATGATGACATGGCTGTGAATCTGATTAATCGATCCCTTAACAAGGATTTTAATGGTTTTGTCAGAAATTTCAATATGCACTGCGTGGGGAAGACAATTACTGACCTACACGCATTGCTTATTGATTATGAGAAATGGTTGCCTCAAAAGGTTCCTACTGCCCAGGTACTTGCTATTCAGGGTGGAAGGATTAATAAGCCAAAACCGCAGAGTGCGAACAACAAGAAGGGGAAGGGTAAGGGAAAGGTTGACAAAGGCAAACAGCTGATGGCCTATCAACCTCAACCCAAGAAGAACCCTACTCCTAGGAAGGATAATCCTAAAAGGATCAAGCATGCCACCACTGTAAGAGCGTTGGGCATTGGAAGAGAAACTGTGCTTTCTATCTTGATGAATTGCGGGCAAATAAGATGAATTATGAAGGGTCCATGGGCTCGTACTTCGGTAATTTATTTGTCATTGAATTATTTACTCTAAATCATAATAATTTCTGGTATATGATACGCTGTGGTATTCACATTTGTAATACACTGCAGGGGTTTAGAGTGAAGAGGAAGATTGCCTATGGGGAGCAATATCTCCGTCGGAAATGGCGCACATGCGCTTGTTGAAGCCATATGAACGCTTAGTTTAGTATTGCCTTCGGGCTTAGTAATGTTATTGAACAATTGTCATTACGCACCTTCTATAATTAGAGGTGTTGTTTCCTTTTCAATTTTGTTGGATGATGGTTTTACTCATACTATTTCACGTAATGGAATTGATGTTTCTTTAAATGGTGTATTTTATTTTAAAGCAATTACTGTGAATGGTGTGTTTGAAATTGATGTGATTGGAAATGAATCTAACAATAATAATAATTCAATGTTTAGCATTAACAAGAAGATAAAGTTAGACTTGAATTCTTCTTATCTTTGGCATTGTCGACTTGCTCATATAGGCAAGGCTTGCATGCATAAGCTGCAACAAGAAGGGCTTTTGCAAAATATCAATGATGAATCATTTGATAAATGTGAGTCATGCATATCTGGAAGATGACTAAGAAACCTTTTCATAGCAATATGGAGAGGGCTTCCGATCTACTTGGTCTTATTCATACTGATGTGTGTGGAACACTTAGACATGTGTCAAAGAGAGGTGCTAGCTACTTCTTAACCTTTAACGATGATTTCACCGTTATGGTTATGTTTATTTACTTAAGCATAAACATGAGGTGTTTGAAACATTTAAAGTTTTCAAAGCTGAAGTAGAACTGCAATTGGGAAAGAAGATTAAAGCTCTTCGATCCGATAGAGGAGGCAAGTATCTAAGCCAAGAGTTTAAAGATTACTTAGCTGAGAATGGAATTGTCCAGAATCTCACTTCTCCATATACTCCACAACAAAATGGTGTATCCGAGAGAAGAAATCGTACATTGTTGGACATGATACGATCTATGTTTAATCTTACCACTCTACCTTTATCCTTTTAAGATTATGCTTTGGAATCACTGTCGCATTCTAAATATGGTTTCCACAAAGAAGGTTGATAAGACACCATATGAAATATGGCATGGTAAAGCTCCTAACATGTCTTATTTAAAGGTCTGGGTTGCGAGGCGTATGTTAGACGTGACTCAGCAGATAAACTCCAACAAAGATCCAGAAGTGTATCTTCGTAGGATACCCTAAGGAAACTATGGGTTACTACTTCTACTATCCAACGAAAATAAAGTAATTGTTGCTAGGTATGGAGATTTTCTTGAAAGAGATCTCGTATCTCAAGAATTCAGTGGGAGAGTTTATGATCTGGAGATGATCAAGAAGATGCATTACCTTTTGAAAATACTAACGCATTCTGTAGAACATGATAGTCCGGTCCTCCACCGTAAGTTGAAGTTTTCGTTCGCAGATCCGTAAGGAATATACGTGCACTGAACGTCTATGTCTTAACGTAGAGGTTGAGGAAACTATGTTAGGAGATCTTGGAGAGCCTACTAGTTATAAAGCTGCCATGGCAAGTCCTGACAAGGCTAAATGGCAGGTTGCAATGAATGGGGAAATGCAATCCATGAGAGAAAATGAAGTCTGGGTAGAGGTTGACTTACCTCCAAACGCCACGGTGGTTGGAAGTAAGTGGCTCTATAAGATTAAGACTGACATGGATGGCAATGTACACGTCTATAAAGCTCGCCTAGTTGCGCAAGGTTTTACTCAAACTTATGGCATTGATTACGAGGAGACCTTTTCTCCTGTAGCTGACATTAGAGCTATTAGAATTCTCATAGCTATAGCAGCGTACTATGACTATGAGATATGGCAAATGGATGTCAAAACCGCCTTCTTAAATGGTCGCTTAGATGAAGACATCTATATGAAGCAACCCGAGGGGTTCGTGAATCCACAATTTCCAAACCGTGTATGCAAACTTCAAAGGTCCATTTATGGATTGAAGCAAGCATCAAGGCAATGGAATAAAAGATTTGATGAAGAAATCAAAAGGTATGGATTTATTCAAAATCTTGATGAGCCATGTGTATATCACAAAGTTAGTGGGAGTGATGTAATTTTCCTAATTATTTATGTCGATGACATATTAATTATGGGAAAAGACATTCCAAGTATGCAAAATGCTAAGGCATATCTTGGGAAGTGTTTTTCTATGAAGGATTTAGGAGAAGCTGCATACATTCTGGGAATCAAGATCTACCGAGATAGGTCAAAGCGGTTAATTGGTTTAAGTCAAAGCGCTTACATTGATAAAATATTGAAGAGATTCAGTATGCAAAATTCCAAGAAAGGATATTTGCCGATGGAAGTAAAGCATGGCTTATGTAGCGATATGTGTGCTTCAACACCTGCTGAGGTGGCACGCATGCAGCAAGTTCCTTATGCTTTGACAGTGATCTATTATGTATGCTGTGAGATGCACAAGGCCAGATGTGGCGTTCGCTCAAAACATGACCAGCCGATATCAACCGAATCCGGGTGAACTTCACCGATCTGGTAAGCATATTCTAAAGTATCTTAGAAATACTAAAGATATGTTTTTAGTGTATGGTGGAAATCCAGACACAGAGCTTGGTGTTACAGGTTACTGTGATGCGTCCTGGAAGTGTGATAAAGATGATACGAAGTCTCAGACGGGTTATGTCTTTGTCATCAATGGAGGAGCAGTTGTCTGGAAGAGCAAGAAGCAGAGTACGATGCGATGTCTGCGGCATAAGCCGAATACATACTGCTTCGGAAGCTGCAATGGAGGCTGTTTGGATTAGGAAATTCATTTCCGGGCTTGGTGTTATGCCTTCAATTGAATCGCCTATTGATATGTATTGTGACAATTCTGCTGCAATCATATTTGCCAATAAACCTGGAGTCATGAAGGGCACCAGACATTTTCTACGGAAGTATCACTATGTTCGGGAACAAGTCCAGGAAGGTGAAATAAATCTACTGAAAGTTCACACAGATGATAACTTAGCTGACCCGTTCACTAAGGCTTTAGCTAAAGACAAGCTTGTAGGACTTGCCAATGGAATTGGACTTCGTTTAGCTAATAGTTTCATGCATAACTGTGATTAGTATTTGGATAAAGGGTATTGTAAAACATTTATTATTTTGATGAAATAAAGTTTGGATTATGTTTATTTTCATTTATAATATTGTTGTCCTATATTTGCATGTTTAATCCGTGAGTAACTAAGTTATTCTAAATGTCCGTTGTCGATTAATGATACGGGAGTATCATTAAATTAAGACAAATCTGAGAGATGTGGTAGAATATACTTGAAAGTATATTGATGAGAATGCATACCAATTTCGGATAATATTCAATGAATTGAATATAGGACTTATCCCAACTACATAATTTACTTTGTGGATATTGTTATAAGTAAATTATGAATAGTTATCCTCAGACTTGAGATACCGGATAAGTGTCATGAATGTAGTGCATTTATTGGAGCAACTTAACGCTATACGTATGTAGTTATAAGGTTTTTTTTTCGTAAATGTTACAAAGTTTGTGGGTTATTCTTGTAGTCAAGATAGAATTTTTTCCTTCAAATTTATTTAGAGTTTAATACTGCTGGGCCCCTCGTAGGGTTGACAAGATGTTTGTGCGGCCACACCCAAATCTCCCCTAAATATGTTTAGATGATTCAGTAATCTTGGTCAATCACTTACAAACGAGAAACAGATTAGTTTTATAAAGAATGACTTAATTCCATATCTTTATTTAACGTGGTATTAGAAACAAAAGGATAATAATAATGAGAAATCATTAAAAGGTTTTCCAGATGCCTTGCTCGAGTTGTACTAGAGGCATCGGAAGTGTGCTAGACGCTAACGAATGTGATCACTCTATTAAGATATATCCAAGTGGGAGCTGTTAGTTTTATGGATATAAATTAGTAGACGTGAGTTAGAATCGAACTCGAGACTATGGGATTGCACACTTTACGTATGAGAATTTAAAGTTAATAATTAAATATAAATGTTATATTTATTTATTTATTAAACGAAATAACTAACGGACGTTAAGTAATTAATGTAATGGACTAACGGTCGTTAAATGTTTATGGAAAAGGATCAAATTGCAAAAGTTGGGAAGGTTCCGGAATCCCTTTGGGGACTCCTACACCGATCGGCCAAGGGACAAAACAAGGAAAGAAAAACCAACTTGTTCACCAAGTTTGCTTGGGTATATAAACAAGGCTTGGGGTTTTATTTTTCCATCTCTTGTGCTCATTAGCTAAAACCTAAAATTGTTTTGTGTGTGTGTTTTGCTAAAACCGGTCGAACACCCTTCATAGGTGTCGATCCACTCTTTTCCAAACATCAAGTTATTTGGTTTGATAAAAACTAGCGTTACTTTAATTCGGTTTAGTACGTGTGTACAAGAACATAGTAATAACATACCTTTGTTATTATCTTGGATTGAATTACAAAAAGGTAAGGGGTAATTCACATAATCCTAATTAAATCAAATTAGGGTTCATCCGTTGCTAGTTTGTGGATTTGATTCTTGTTCGGCTAGAATCAAGAAAAGGTACGCATATTCTTTTATGTTAATTAATTGTTCATTAATAAATCCTATACGCTTCCGCACTATTACTTTGATGTTTTGTGATTATTTATTTGAATGTCTTGATATATAATTCAACAATCTTTAGCCTCTTCGTAATCGTAATAACTAGGTTATTTGTATTTATTAATTGATTTACATATTTTTAACTAATAATCAAGTCATCTTAATAGTCAATGGTATAACTTCTAGTAACTAATACATAGTTGGTGTGGATTATATAACTTCTTCTGAAAAAGTAAGTAAACACCAGTGACGGAGCCACATTGGGCTTAGGATGGGCCATGGCCAACCCCATTTTTTTATAAATGTACTACTAGTCTATATGTTTTGTACACAAAATTTCTATCAGCCCACCCAAAAATAAGAAAAGTTAAATGTCTATTAGAAAATTTTGACATCCAATTTAATAAATGAAAACTGAAAATATGGTTTACACAAGACAGAAGTTCAATTCTCAATTTGTTTTTATGGAATTTCTTATATTTTTTTGTTTTGGCCTACCCGAGTGGACAATCCTGGCTCCGTCACTGGTAAACACCAAATCAGAAAGATGAAATTTGTAATGTATGCATATTGATAGATTTTAAATATTCATTTAACATTAACATAAGATGCAACTACAGTATATTATTAAACTTAGAATAACTGAAAGCCGGCTAACTTTACATGAACGAGTTGTTGCATCCGCGCGTTGCGGCGGGTTTTTTGCATTTAATTTTTTATTCTATATTAGTTTTTTTATATGTGTGGTGTGTAAATTGTGTGCAAAAATCTTTATGTAAATATGGGTATGTTCATTTCCTATAACACATTTGTATGGTGATAGTTGGGTCGGGATACGAATGTTGACCTTAAGTTTGTTTAACGGGTGTGTTTTAAAGTTTTTTTTAAGAAAAATTTAACTTTTTGTCTTTTTTGCAATATAGATTGGATATACCAATTTTGTCCAATGTTCTTAAACACTGCAATATAAGTTACACGATACATTGAAAAAATAAGTTATGTTACAAAGTACCTACTGGATAATAAAAACACAATAAAAGGTGCATACCTCCTAATATAAATAACTGGCTTATTCAGGCCTAATATAAAGCTTTTTAAAACGGGTGAGGATGTAATTGTATATTCTATACTCTTATTGCTATAATCTAATAGCAGGAATGCAACTGTGATGCACAGAGTCACTGCTTGTATTCAACATTTGGTAGCTTTTTGAAATCCATACTTGCTTCCTTATCGTAGCAAGTTTCCCATCATTTGAGACTTTACTACATTCAGCCAAACTGCTACAGTAGTCATATACCTAAACAAATGCAAAAGTACGGCATATGTCATTGTGCAGAATTTTATACCATAAGTTGTGTAGCACCTATCAAGCTACCATATGACTTGTTTGCAATACGCGTCCTCATCTACAATCTGAATTAGTGATTTCAGTTCAATATATTTAGCCTACTTATTGGTTACTAAATTTGTTGGTCCAACCCATCAACGCTTAATGCTTTTTGTATTATAAGATGGCTACCAAATATTCATCCCACAGGTTAACACGAAAAACGAAAAAAGGACGCTTACCAAAGATGAAATCGAGAAATAGTCGGATGTTCAAGGCTCTTTTTTGTAGTTGCAATTCGACCTCCTACTACGTATACATTATCGCATTTGTCTTTTACAAACAAAGCAGAAAAAGCAATTTGTATATGTACTTACTTTACGCACATGTTGGATCTATTAGTTAAAAAGTCTATGAAAATAAATTCCCACGTCTAAGACACCGTATAAATACTTCGAATCGTATTGAAAATGACAGTGAAACATATAATGTGAATACTCATTCATGCTTCAAGGAAAATATTACTGTTAACGTTCGTTTCGGCCCTCTCCGGTAATTAGTCACACCTAATCTTTTAGTGGGTGTTTGCTTAACCTTATTTGTGGCCTATAAGCCTATTTCAGTTCACCTTTTATTTCATAAACCTTAAATTTTCAGCTTTTATTTTCTAACACTTATTATGCTAGAATAAACCTATAGTATAAAGACATAAGTTTGAAAATAAGAAAAAATGACTCGGTTACTGAAATCATGAGCACATACGTTAAACTTTTTAAAAAGAAGCTTAATTCAAGTACCTTGATTTTTCCATTGAGAGCTAAAATCTATTTGCTACCTGTTAGCCACAAAATAGATTTCACAACAGTGTAAGAAGCCATCTTACTTCAGTTAGGACATTGCACAGCAGACACCATCCGAATCAGTAAATACCATATGCTCACTGATTCACTTACTTAGTGCTTGGGATACTCAATTGTGTAACATTTAAAAGCCTTGCAACTTATATGATTTATAACTTAAACAAATGTTGTTGAGGCTGAAAGATGACTTGCTCGAATGGTCATAAAACGTACCTGTAGCTGATTTTGCAGGGGGCAAAATTTACGGACTTTGGACCTGCACATAAATTTAAAGATATCAAGTGGCAGAATAATGAAAGTTCCAATTCTTTTTTTGGAAAAAAAATCCTTGAAAGTCACGAACTCACGTGCAACTATAATCATCGATATATATCTTTATCAACCTTATAAGTACTAGCTAGCCCAAAGATTGAGTCTGCTATACAGTCTATTTTGGGTACATAGCGGTTATTAATCAGCATGAATCACTGTGACACTGTACTATTTCAGCGCCATTGGTTCTTGGTTTATACATTTTCTGATTTAGGGGTCCTGGTGCGTCCCAGATTCATACCTGCACACCAAATTCCTAAAAAAAACCATGTGTTCTTCATAAACGATTAATTTACCACATTAACATGACATGATAACTCACCTAATGGGAAGCAAATGCTTACTGGCAATACTGAACTCATCAGGACTTTTTTTCCAGGGCATGCAAGTGATCCAGGCACTGAAAAACATGCAAAACACCCCTTGTAAATAAGTGCTAATGTTAAATACTACAGAACATTTGAATAACTTATTTGAATTGTGATCAAGGTATTTGTGCGTCGCTTATTCGTACTTTTTTCATTTTTCATACTTTTGTGTAGCAATTTTGTTAAGGAAATAATTTTGGCGAAAATGCATAAAACATATATTGTAAAACGCAAATGCAATTTTGACATGTTGGTTGCACTGCCTCACAATAGCATTCAGATACAATTTTGAGATTCAGTTCACTTTTTCAGCCTTTCAGGTAAGCACATGTTTGCAAGCCAAAAAGAATAGGACTTACATAGGAAGCAAGTATGACTTCTGAAGTAAAAAGAGTCGTTGAGAATTTACAAAGATACCTTGTATCTCTAGGCCCTTTTAACAATTCTTTCTCGACATGAAAGTGATTGTGGATTAAAATGAGACCCAAAAAAAAGAATGAAATCCGAGCGAAGTAATTACCTTTATAGCTTATCGAGCCAAGAACGAATGTTCGGTCCTGATGTATGGCTTGCTGTAAAAGCTATCAGATCAGATGAGAATAAATCAGATAAAAATGAAACATATCAAAACATATGATATAGCCAGAATATTAACTGCAAAAAGGAAAATGCAACTAAAAAGATTCCAAAAAGACTTTGATCCATCTGGTGTTTTGGTATACCAACTTTCGTGATAAGACGAACCTGTACCAAGACTATTTATATCTACAATAGCTTAATCCAACACACTGATCGCTGAATTCCCATTACGCATACATACATACGCTCACATCAGTATCGAAACCGGATGGTCATCACGCAATGGCTCAGAAAGGCGAAACACAGGCATGGCTGCAACTACCACTTGGGGTAAGGCTGCCCCACCAAGACACCTATGTCGCCGGCGGTCATGTTGAAATACCAAAGTTCTGCAAATATAGCAGCAAAAGCTTACAACAGCCATGGCTGCAACGACCACTCGGGTAAGGTTGCCCCGCCAAGATACTTCCGTTGGTAAATCATGATCATGAAATTTCTAAACAATGATAACTATCATCATTGCCTGTATGTATATGCATACTACTTGAACCCATAACCCATAACTCTTATTATACTAAACCTAAATATCAGACCATGAGGACCAAACATTTTGAATAAAAATATCTGTCCGGGATTGGTAAACAGAGGATACACAAGGCATGGCTGCAAGCCTATTAACTTGCCTCGCCAACAGGCCTACGACTTCAGGTTTATTGAACCCATACATGGTATGCTAAAAGCGAGACAACCAAAGCTTCATTCCTGATAGTGGCTTAAAGGATCGTAAAAAAACAAGTGGAACTTCCATGGCTGCAAATACAGTAATTTGCCGTGCCAATGTGTATACTACTTTAACCCATAACCGGTTATGGGTTCCCGTTATCATACTTTTTAGGCTGAGATAGGGTAGCAGTTAGGAACACGTGGATGTACCCGCCATGGCTGTAAGCCTAACAGGCTACCATGCCAAGATACAAGCAATCTCACTTTTAACTCGACTCGTTCATACTCATGACAGCCACAGTAGCACACATAAAGTAGTTCAATAAACGGCCGTCATGGCTTTGAGTAACACATCATGGCTGCAAACACCACTGTTGTGGTGATGCCACACCAAAGATATATGCAGATTTCACAAAGGCTGAAAATCCACATGATTCAGTAAAAAAACCTCAGACAACCAAACAAAATAAGCTGTCGTGGGCTATGGAAACCTAGCGTGATCCAATACAACCCAACATCAGCAAACCTACAACAAAAGCAAATGCATATAAATCTATAACTACACATAAGGAAACTGTAAATTGTTCAAAATGAAACTGCACGTAAGATTAAATTTATCAAAACTCAAAATTAAATCCAACGAATTAACAAAATCAAAACCCCATAATAACCAATATCTGAAATTCAATATTAAACCAAACCCACAATCCAATTTTATCAATAAACATACCTGTGTTTTCAAATCGTCTAGCCAATGGTCTACGTCTCGGTGATTAGTTTCAGAGGTTTAGATCAAATCAAAGATGGATTTGATCTGATCAGGTGGTTTTTTATCTCGTTGAAGAGATAAAGAAGTTTCAAGAAAATAGTAACCATTAGTATATTAACGGGAATCATCATCACTTGTTATTTTGCAGTTGGTTCTTGAAGTTTCTGGGATCTGTCATATTTAGGTTTAGTATATAACAAAGATTAAAAAAATTGAGTGAGGCGGTGATGTAACCGGGTTGTGTTTACCCGAAACGACAATTTTCACGTTTTTGTATAACTTGAAACGACAAAAAAAGGGAGTAATTACTGTAGCCCCACTCACATGCAATCGGGTCAGGCTCGGGTTAGCACTGTAGCAAACAGCGTCGTTTGGTACAAAGATTAAAAAAATTTAGAATGAGTGAGACTAGTCATCTTTAGCTAGGCTTCTAGAAGAAATGCAAGCTGACAATTCCATTAAATTTAACTAGCCGGGTACCCGCGCACAGCGACGGCGATAAGTATAGTTATATGTAGAGGTGGCAAAATGTGCCCAAAAGCAAAAAGATAGGCTAAATGGGTACATTTTTAAAAGATTTTGGCACATTTAGCCCTCTCCTTTTTTTGAAATGGGCACATATAGCCCATTGAAAACAAAGATGGGCACTAACGGGCACATTTTTCCCTCTCAATTGTAGAACATTACGATCGTTTTAAAGAGTTTTTTTTATATAATATATTTAAGTTTTTTTTTAATATTAATAAGATATTACGTTTAGGAATTTATTTCGTCGTTTTAGGTTATTTATTAAGCGATTTGTATAACATGTGCCCGTTTGGCCCGTGCCCGTTTAGCCCGTGCCCATTCTAGCCCGTGCCCGTTTAGCCCGTGCCCGCCCGGCCCGCCCGTTTTGCCACCTCTAGTTATATGTGTTTGCTTACCCGTTTAGTGAATTCGTTTCTCAACACTTCGAATATATATATGTTAGTTGTAAGTTTTTTGTTTGTCTGCGTTTGTTCCCGTACATCATTATTCGTAGTTTTCCGCGACATCATTATTCCGCATATAGAAATACCTGCAATCTCTTAGCGTCAAACACTACCCTAAGTATATGATTGTAATCAAGATTATATTGATTGAAATAAATGAAATAAAGGTTAAAGTTGTAAAATTTGAATTAAAATAAAATAAACCCATTAAAAATATAAAAACTAAAACTCATAAAAATATATCAAAATGGATGTTGAATTAAAGAGCATAAAATTTTAGAAAATATGAAATTAGATTATAAAAAATAAGTAGATAAAAAGATATTTTAATTTAAAAATAAAGATGAATTTTTAGTTGAGAAATGACACATGTCAATTTATAATTGGAGCTCTTTATCTTAATTTTTAGTGGTTAGGAGTTAGGCTTGAAGTTTGTTAAGAAGTGACACATGTTATCTCATTATTGGAGCTCCTTATCTTAATTTTTGGTTAGAAAAACTCTTTCCATAATAAGCAAGTAAAATAGTCTGAATTTTTAAGCCTTCTAATTTTAGAAGGCCTAAATGCATTATAAAGTAGTATAAATAAGAAGTGGATTTGTTATGTGTCTAAGTAAAATGTAAAAGAAAGATAAATACATGCTAATCCATAGTTAAATTTTATTTATTTGAGACTAGAAAAATTAATTAGTTAATGTTAACAACCATTTTGTAATCAAATATTTAACTTTTCGTTGACTTATAAAATATGAAAGTCAATGTCCCGGTTGACTCACCAACACTACTTTAGTTTTAAAGTTTGTTATTTCAAAAGGAAAATGATAAATGGACCTAATTAAAGAGGTTTAAAAGGAGACCTAATGCATAAATGTATTGTACAATAACAGTACTGTATAATACATTTATGCATTAGGTCTACTGTACAATACATTTATGCATTAGGTCTCCTTTTAGGCCTATTTAATTAGGCCCATGTATCATCACTCATTTCAAAATCAAGTAAGTTGAGTATACTTTAAGAGCACTGGGTACAGTGGTGCCAAAGTGTGGTGCCAAGCGTCTCGTCCAACGCCTGCGTTCATCAGTTTTTTGAGTTTGCACCACATTTCAGAGGGGTATCCTTGCAACAGCTAGAAATTCTTGCCAAACTCAATTTTTTATTTTTATTTTTTATAAAATTTAAAAACAATATATCCTAAAATTACTTTATTCATAAAAAAAAAAAACATTACAAGGAATAAAAAAACAATAAACTTAAAAAACATAACATAATTATTTTGTGAATATTTTGCCCTATCCGTGCTTGTTGGGTTCACATTCCCTCACATGGCGCGTTCATCTGGATCGAAGCTTGCTTTGTGTCCTAGATAGCACCCGCATATCTTCGGCTTTCCTTTGAGTTTCGATTAATCGACCGCCGCTCGACATCCCGCTTCAAGAACATCTTGCTTCATTTTTCGCTTCCAACTCGTATTGTTTTTCCATCATTTTGTGAAAACATTCCGGGTTTGAACCGAACTTGCGGTCGAGTTTCGACGAACTAACGCTATGGCTCTTTGTCGATCCTACCCCCGTCCCCTTGGCATTGCGTCGCTCCAAAATGCTCGGGATCCCTCCGTAACCCGAGGATAAGACGAATTACGTCCTGCATTTGTGAGTCCGGATTTTAACTTATGCTTGTCCTTCAAAAACTTCCAAGCCGACGAATGTTTAAAATCGCCATGATATCGTTTGTACAAAGTGTGGCAACGTTCCACGAAATCCATATCGTTTCTCCCACTAACATACCGCCTTGTTTACATCATAACAAAATCACAATCGCATTAAACTTCCGACCAACGATTCATCTTGAGTCCCCTTCTCCGGAAGCATGTTCTTGGTACGAGTTACAAACTTTTGTTTTTTTGCTTCCTTGTTGTAAGCTTCTAAAACTTTATACCAAAACGTTTCATTACCTTTGATCCGCACCGACTTTTGGATCCTCAGGATACTTGAATGTAATTTGTGCCAAAAGTAGTTCTTCTTCGTCTGTCCATTCGTACGCATCGTTGCTCGGGGTCTCGGCCTTCCTCTTCGGTTGTTTGGTTGCTTTTTTTACGTTTTCTTTGCCTTCACCTCCTTCATTTTTGTTTTTGGACGTCTGGGGGTGATGACCGCGTCCTCTTCTGATTCGTCTTCGTCAACAAATGTGGAACGATTGTTGGGACGATCTTGGTTGTGATTCGTTTTGTTGTTGTTGTTGTTGCATTTTCCATTGAGAAAACAAAGCGATTCTCGGGATTGACGCATGAGTTTTGTTGAGAAACGAAGGAAAGTAGTGTTGGTGGGTGTTCGGATTCGGATTCGACCTAGACGAACCGATCATTTGGTTCGTGGATCGTTAAGCATTCGATTGATAGTTATTGTCATTCATTCTTGGAAAAATATTGAAGTTGAGATGTATGAAGTTGTGTAATGTGTAAGTGGTATAATGATATAGGTTTATATAAGGATTTGAAAGTGGGTAAAAGTGGTAAAAAGAGGTCAAAAATTCAAAAAAAACCCAAACTCAGCCTTTTTGGTTTTAAATTCACTATTTTTAAAAAAAAAGTAAAGTTGGAGTAGTTTTGGCGCGAGGCTCTTGCGCTACAGAGGTAATGCTAACTGGCGTCGCGCCAAACTCGTTGGCACCAAGTTTGGCACCACCGTACCTCCTGCTCTAAAGAGTTTTGCTAACATGTGGTTACTGTACACATGTTATAGTACATTTATTAAACACTCAAGTTCCTTTTATGTATAGAAATGTGTTTGTTAGACATTAAATGAACCTATAAATATCTTAGAATAAATTTCTTTAGCATTAAAACTTAAAAGGATAACATGTGGAACACGTATTAACAACACTTTTTAAAGAAAAATTAGGGTTTAACCCGTAGCGTGTTCTCTCGGTAGTAGAGCGTTGCCCTCGATCATTTTATTCATGGGAATGAATTTGCTAAAGTTTTTTTTTTTTTTTGTTCATGCGGCACTGCTCATGCCCCAATGAGTAGGTTCAATGATTTATATATATATAACGAGTGTGGTAACCCGCGGCGACGCATTTATGGGGCTTCAAAGGACTTACTTTGCAGCGACACTTGAACCTCAGAGACTATTTTTGCTAAGTTGTGAAACTTTGCATTTAATGTTGGACTTATTTTTGTAACGACGAACCACTTAAAACCTCGTGGACTGTTTTTGCCATTATGAAACTTTGCATTTAATGTTGGACTTACTTTGCAGCATCACTGAACTTCAAGCTGGTGCTTCCATTTGGGAAAGTTGGCATTTAATGCATGGTTGGTTTCTCTCTCTTCCCTGATCTTTAGTATATATATATAATAGCTCACGTGGAGTATTCGAAGATACTATATAATACGAACAATATAATAGTCAAAAAGTGTGGGAGGACCATCTAACTATCTTATATAAATCGTGCTAAATTGCAAACTCTTTTTCAACTCATTTTTTTCTGCTCTACTACAACCACCATTATTCCTCATAGCCGATCACCAGAAAACATAACAAGAAATGAATACTTATTCATATTTGGTCAGATCATCGTCTCAGTATCGTAGACGACTAGGCAAGAAGCCTACTTGCTCACGACGTTGTTTGACTATGGCGAAACAACAGATGACTATATTCTATATTCTAGGACGTTGTATATCGATGCTTATGTGTTTGAATGATAAGTACGATTAATGTTTTGAAGTTTTGTTTGATCCAATTTTGTAAGAGAATGAGGTTTTTGTTAGAAGATATGTAAGAAAGTCATTTTCTTATTGTACATTATGATATGATGAAAGTTTTATGAATCAGAGAATGATGATTTCTGTGAACATGTGATTATATGTGTGATGTGCTATGTTAAGATATGATTGAAGTAAAAAAATTTAAAGTTATGATATCATACACAAAAGTGTAACCGGTAAGTAGTGTAGATTCTTGTATGAATCATATTTATGTAGATATTTAACCAAAGAGGCATTTGCTCTTGAGTTACCATTCTTCAGTGTAAATGCGCAGTTGATCTGGTTAAAGTGAGGGGTTGTTTATTTTCCTCTTAGTGGAAAACATTGTGAATCCAAATCGTTTAGTCCCTCTTAATTGGGAAACTCGACAAAGTCTTAAGACCTGTTTAATTTCAATTTAATAGGCCATATAGGGAAAGGGACCGGATCCACAAGGATATATACCAGTATTTCTCTTTTTTACTTGAGGTTCTGTATCATCAAGGAAAGGAAAATGCTCTCCTCCCGGCGAAAACAAAAAAAGACCCACTTATTTTAGTCTCTTAATTAAAAAAAAGAAAAAAATTAAAAAAGTAAACAAACCCTTACTCTTTTCATTTAAGAGGCTAATTAAGACTTTTTCTCCAAATGACTTAATTTAGTAAACATAACTCAACTATTGTTGAAAGATCACCGAGTCTTCGACTAGTCACCGGGAAGTGTCAGGCATAACTCGTCGATTTTAAAAGATGGCATGTAAATACGTAACTTCTAGAGTAATATGTGTTAGACCCGTTTCCCGGGTGTTGGGACCCCACCCTAGATGAAAATGGACCAAAGGCCTTATGTGATTGGTTAATCAATGAATGTTATATTGTAGTCAAACTAATAGTCAACAAATGTTGTCTAATAGCTATGGAAAATAGAGGGGCCTAACTTGTTAAGTTATAAAGTGTTATAAAGTTTAATGTGGCCAAAATGGAAGCAATGGGACTTGAGGGACCATTTATGTCATTTGGGAAAAGTTGACCTCTACATATATCTGGATAACTCTATTAACTTATTTCATTTTCCAGAAATAAAATGTGTAAGTGTGTGTGTCGAATAAGAGAAATGGAGGGAAAAATATAGGTTGGTCTTGTAGGCCAATTGGTGATGAATTAAGGGTGTTTACCCTAATGTGAAGTCATAGAGAGGATCATTGCAAGGTGAGTAATCCTTAATTGTGTTTAATTGTAAATTTGAGAGTTAGGGTTCTTGTACCCAAATTGAGGGTTTTGGGTAATTATGGTTTTAAGATCAAATTGAAGTGTTATAGTGCTATTGGGTGAAGACCCTTTAACTGAATTGAAGGTAATGGGTAATTTTGGGATGTGATCATTATATGATCATGTAAATAAGTAAAAAGTTATAGTAATGATGGGATGACCTTATGGGTTAAAGTTGAGTAATTTATGGGTTGAATCCTCGTATAATCAAAATATGATTATATGATGATTAGAGGTTGTTTATGTAATATTGTTATAGACATTCGATTATGTACTAAGTGCATGTTATAATTATGTGGTTAAGATGTTAGCTATGGAAAGTAAGGAAGATGGTGAAGGATGATGATGATAGCTTAGCTTGGAGCTAAGGCAAGTAAACCGGTTATAAGCTAGCATTATGTGGATTTCATGTGTTATGTGTTATGTGCTTATAATTTTTAAGCTTATTGTACGATTTATGTGTAAGTGTTTGGCCTAACTAGCGAGAAAGATAGACTAGCTCGGGAGTGGGCTAGTAACGAGTAATTGACATTAAGAGGTCTAAGGTATGTGTTAGTGGTTCGTAATGCGAAGACTGGATAGTTATGTTGTGTATGATACTTGAATGATATATCATGATAGATTATACCCGCTTTACTTACTAAGCGAAAGCTTATGATTTAGTTGTTTAACCGTTTTGTAGGTTCAATTGTGAAGAAGGCAAAGCGATTGGAAAGGGCTTAAGAATTGGAAGAGTGTATGTTAGAAGGTTTGTATGCAAATAGGAGCTTAGGTAGAATACCGAGCTCGAAGTCAAAGTTGTTCCCCGGGAGTTTTAAATTGGTTAAATGTTTGTAATGTCATGTCTTTGAAATGGTTTAACACTGATTTTATAGGTCCTAAAGCATGTTAAAGGGTTATGTTTAAATGGTGTATGCAAACGGGTCAAAACGAGTGTTTGGCATAACACCCGTTACTTTGTAAAGCATGTTTCCGTGGGTCATTATGACCAAGTTTATGCATATATTTGATGTTTATAATATTTTAATGATTTTTGGAAGTTTTGGTGTTATGTTATGTTATAGAAGTCGTTTTCCGGAAAATAGGTCAAAAGTACATAAAAAGGTTATGCAGAAAAAGGGGTGTTTGGGACAAGGTCTAATTTAACCCATTTTGGGTCAAACGGGTCAAGAATGTTTGGAAAAACAATGTATATGTTAAGTGTTTATAAAGTGGTTAAAATAATTTGGAGAACTAATTTGGAGAACTAGTTGGAGAACTAGTTTGGAGAACTAGTTGGAGAACTAGTTTGGAGAACTAATTTGGAAAACTAATTTGGAAAACTAGTTGGAGAACTAATTTAGAGAACTAGTCAAAGTCAGTTTTCGAAAAATCATATCTTTAAAACGGTAAGTCGTCACGGGTCCTGCCACCCGACGTTTCGAAGGTAATTGAGTCTAGTTTCATTTAAAAATAGTTTCAAGGTCTAGATGTTTATATATTTTTTTCAGTGGTCAAAAGAGTAACAGCAGGTCAGTTTCAGGACACGTATTTCCCGCGTAAAAGTCAAAGTTTTTGTGTTATCGGACACGGGGCGTAACAACTTGGTATTAGAGCTTCGGTTTAAGTGAATTAGGTTTCCACTATAGGTTGCCTAGTCTTAAACCACTCGTAGAAGCGTTGAACGTAAGTGTTAGTGATGCGGAAAGTAATCGTTAAGTATGAGTTGGATTATGTCTTTTGTGAGATGAGCTTATTGATGATAAGTGATGAATGTGTGTTATAGTGTTGATGTGTATGAGATGTAAGTCCGCGGAAGACTTAAAGTGTTTGAATGATTAGTTAGTCGTGCACCTCGGTTGGTGCCAGTGATTGTGTTGTGTTTATATGCATGTATGATAGAGTAATGGTAATAGAATGCGAGTAAAAATGGTAAGTGGTATTAGAGGTGGGCTAATAAGTGAATTAAAGTTTTATGATGCCTTAGTTATAAGGTAGACTAGTATTTGCGGCTAATTAGAATGTTGATGCTTAGACATGGATGATTATGCAATGTGACATGTGAGCCATAGACTATATGAATTGATTATGATTACGAATATTTTAACACTTGTTGAATAAGTGTTAAGTGTTATCGATTATGCAATGTTAAGTCTATGGTGGTTGGTTATATGTCTAAGTAGAATGAGATTGTGCTTGATAGCATGGTACATAAAAGTGTACGAGATAAGATAGATGCATTGGAATGCATAATATGTAAGACTTAATTGATATGTGCGAGTAATATTTATTGAGCAAATATTGGTTTATGATAGAAGTTGCGTGAAGCATGGATTAGATTTTATATTATTTATAATTGCCACATTATGCGTGATGACCAAATGGTGGCTAAAAAGTTGATGAACCATATTGATATGTGAAAAAGTTAAGAAGTATGATAAGTGTTTGATAAAGCATAGATACTTTGAAAGCTTGAGATGAAGCAAAAAAACATAATGAAGTATTGAATAGGCCATTGTGATCAAATGGCATATAGTGAAAAATGTGAGTCAACTTGGGGTTGACGGATGAATGATAGATTGCATTGTGGAAATGCAAATATAGTAAATCAACAATTAATACATAGAAACTTGTCTAAATGAAAGTAAGCATAGTAGCGAATGTTGAAGTTGCTTAAGGCAATGAGAATTGAGAAAGTGATAGCGTGTACTTAATGAGAAAAGTACAGGAAAGATAAAATGAGAAAAGATTTTAAGACATAAATAGCTTGTATCTAATTCTCTAGTTTTGGCATCCTTCGGGATGGCCTAGCTTGCCTTTATGTCATGGTATTGTAGCTTGCCTTTTTGGCATGTGTTTTGGCATCCTTCGGGATGGCCTAGCTTGCCTTTATGGCATGGTATTGTAGCTTGCCTTTTTGGCATGTGTTTGGGGATCCTTCGGGATGGCCTAGCTTGCCTTTTTGGCATGGTTGATAGTTTGCCTTTATGGCATGTATGTTGGTATCCTTTGGGATAGCCTAGCTTGCCTTTCATGGCATGGTGGTATAGCTTGCCTTTATGGCATGGATGATAGATTTCCTTTCCAGCATGGTTGTTTAGCTTGCCTTCATGGCATGGACGAAAAGTTAGAGAGATTGGATCCAAGGCTAGAAAAGATGAAAAGTAAAGTAAGTACGAGTGTTATGTCGGAAGTGTATAAGTAGGATGATTTGTAATTCCTTTATTTAGATGGATTGAGACGCCTTTTCATTTAAATAAAGAAGTTGTAAATCGCCTAACCATAAGTTTATGATTACTTACTTACATAGATTGGGACGCCTTTTTATGTAAATTGTGGAAAACTAGAAGGGGGGGTTGAATAGTTTTACCAATTAAAACTTCCTTTTAAACTATTTAGATCGACTTATGTCAATCTATTTGGATGTGTGTGTTGGATGCTGATAAACAAGCATATAAAGTTAAGTAATGAAAAGATAAGTGATGAGTGTGTAAATACTCATCATTTTTGGTTAAATCTGAACAGCAAAACGTTTAAAAATGCTCAGAAATGCATCAAAATACTGAAAATATTCCAAAATTGCATTTTATATGTTTCAGATGCAAAATGTTTAAAATCAGATGAAAAATGAGCTAAGTTTGCATAATTGGCAGTTTCAGTCCCCCAAGTTTCAAAAAATTGTCAGAAATAGTCCCTGAGAATTAATTTCAAAAGAAAATTCACCAAAGGTCCTTTTAAAATCATAACTTGTCAAAATTAGTCCTTTGGTGAAAAATATCAAAAGTTTTGAGAAATTACAAGTTTGGTCCTCCAAGTTTAAAAATTGGCAAAAATGGCCCTTGGAAATTTGAAAATGTCAAGTTTGGTCCTTATACTATTGGAGCTTGTCACTTTTAGTCCCTTGGAGCATTTTGTGAAAATGGCAGCAGTGGTCCTTGTATTTTCAGAAAATGGCAAAACAAGTCCTTATTAATACCCTTTAAACCCTTTTGGCCTTGTCAAAACCAAATGACCCCCTGCCATTTACACCTTGTGACCCCCTGTCAATAACATTTTGACCCCCCTTTTATATTAATCCTTGGTCAAATCTCTGGTCAAACAAGGCAAACGCGCCAAAAACCTGTCTTCAACAACTATCCATGCTACACTCCAACCTCCCATCCCCCCTCCTCACCTTCACTCATCCATGTCCCCCCACCTTCAACTACCTTCCAAGAAGCATTAAATGCACCTCTTACCCCTTCACTCAATCTCCCAGTTGATAAAAACATTTTGGCGCCAAAACTTGATCAAACAGCCAAAAAGAATTCAAGCCATCCAATGGCTAAGAAAACAAGTGGGAACTGTTCAGAATTGAGAGAGAAGATGTTTTGGGTATAAAAGAATCAAGAAGGAGCAAGAGAAAGGAGTCTAGTAGTTTTTAAAATTTTATCAATGTCGTTTTTAACCTAAAAGTTTCAGCTAAGTGTAATAGATGTAATATTTTGTTGTCTTGTATCAAACTCAAGTTAAATTATCAATATAATCTACTTTAAGCATCAGTTTCAAAGTTTATCTCAAATTCATACTTTTGTGTTTACTGTTGAATATTTCAGTTTAAATTTCTTACACCCAAGCTTCAAATAGCTTGTTTCTCAGTTCCAATAAGCTTATACAAGCTTTTCATAGCTTTTTGTAAGCTTGTATTCAAGTTTCAAGTAGTTTTGGAAATTGGTCAAAGAAAGTCAAACTGGGCTCAAATTGCAATGGAAATGGTTAATGGTTGATGCAGCATGGAAATGGGTTGAAATTGAATGATTTGGGTTGATTTTTATAGGATAGAGGTTCTGGTTTGGCTGATTTCAAGCCATAGTGGCTGGGACCTATTGTAAGTTATTTTTAAGTTTCATTGCATAACTTGAATTTGTGGTTATAAATAGTTCTAACCTGTTCATTTAGTGTTAACTAGGGTAATTAGAGTAAGTTTGATAAGTAAAACAAGTTGGATCAGTAGTTAGCTTCATTAAAATTGCATAACAGTCATAAAAAGGAGTGTTTGGATTGTGCAGCAATCTATGCTAGAGGTTAGTTCAGTGATTAAAACCTGTTGGTTTATGCTTAAGTAGCTCTATTGTACTCATATCTGTCCTTATATTGCATCTGCAACTCACCAAAGTCAAAAACATCCTCTAACTGTCTTAACTGGTTAACTATTGTGATTTTGACAAACCAATCACTTGTTTTGTGTTCAAGATTCATAGACATAGCTTGCTTTAGCTTCATTTCATCAATTAATATCAAGATCAGTCCAAAAATTGGTTTTAAATCTCACAAAAGTCAATATACCAAATCTGTTAAAAAGTCAAAAACATGAAATTCTAGTTTTGAGCCCAACTGTGAGGATTTTTAATTGTTTCATTTCTGGGTCAAAGCAAGTGAAATTGTGGTTTTAAAAATTTCACTTGGTCTATTCTCTTATTGTGATTTTTGCAAATTTTTGTGAATTTTTTATAAGCTTCAAAAATGCTTGCCAATATGGGCTTAAGTGCCCTGTACACACTCAGTATTAACTGAGTGTGCACAGGTCATTTGCAGGTCTTGCAACAAGCTCAGTTGAGCTTGTCCAAAGCTCATATTTGGTTCACAGGTTCTTGGCTAGGTCTAGTTTTAGTTCCAACTTATTGTTTTCATTTCCAGCTTATTGTGTGGCTTGTGCTTGGAAAGTAGCCCCATAATCTGTTTTTAGCTCATAAGCTCAATACATCAAATGTGTTCAATCAGCTCAAAAGAGGTTAAGGATAGTTGAAATTAGTTGCATTTGGGTAATTGTAGCATATTATAGCCTCTGTTTCAGTTTGGTAGCTTTTTGTGTTCATTTGGCTTATTTTAAGTGCTTATTTCTAAGCACTTGCTTAGCAGTTTCATTTTCTTGCACACAGCCTACTATTTTTCTATTTTTCCTAGATTCCTAATATTATTTTAGACTTATCTTGAATTTTTCGGATTTTTCTAGGTTAGTTTGCTATTTTTCTTATTTTAAAACAGTTTTTAAGTCATTTTAATTAGCATTTAATACAATTAATTCAGAAAAGTTTCAAAAAAATAATTTTTCATTTTTCTTAAGTTAAGATAAATATAAAAAGTCAAAAAAATATTTTTTCAGATTTTTCTTAGTTAAATTTGTATTTTTAAGTAATTTAAGTAGTTTTAAATAGTTTTTAATTCATAGAAAATACAAAAATATTCAGAAAAATACAAAAATAGTTTTGAAAATTCTATTTTGATATTTTAGATTTTTCCAAGTCAAAATTTCATTTTTCTAGCTTTATTTCATATTTTCTTGTATTTTAGGCTATTATTAAATAGTTAAAATTAGTTTTTAATTAATAATAATTAATTAAATAGTTATAAAAATAATTTTCTTTTTCTAAATATTTTATTTTATCATTAGGTTTGTAAAAATTTCATTTTCATATTTTTAGGATTAATATTGTGTAAGTTTCACATTTTCATTTGTACGTCGCGTGGTTTTAAATTCAAGTTTTATAAAAACATAAAATCAAAAACATCATTTTGCAAATAGTGATAGCGTTTATTTAATATTTTTTATCTTTTTAAATTTCCTTTAATTTGCATTTAAGCCTTTGTAATTATAGGCTATTTATGTAGTTATAATAATTCAAACCTCTTTTCCGTTCAAATCTCTCGATCACTATTCGTTTGGTGATTCTTCGCATAGCTCGCTGGGACATAACGACCCGGGGAAACACTATACTCTCCAGATCTTAATTGCATTCTGTGTCTGAACTGGTTTAAGTTTCTTACGGTTGGCCATTCACAAGTGGTCAGCTTGTGTGAGAAAACTTGACGGTTTAGCACGAATCAAATTTTTGGCGCCGCTGCCGGGGAGCTGTGCTGATTATCTTCCGTCTAGCAGATTAGTGATTTAAATACTCACTCTTTGTTCATACCATCCATCCATCTATCTCTATATATCCATATTTTCTTATAAAAAATCCAAAAACCCAAAAACATCTCAAAACCTATAAAACACAAAACTATTTTTCTTTTGTTTCCCTATATATGTATAACCATAAAACTCAAAAATAATCTTCTTTCCCCATTTTCATAATTCCCTTCCTTGGCTCTGAGATTCCTTAGAGTTAACTCTAGTGCATGCGCACTCGTTCTTCTAGATCATTGAGTCCTTTAGCAGAAATTCCTAGAAGACGTTCTCGTAGACGTACTGCCTAAATAGTCGAACCCGAGATTCGTACTATTTCAAACAACAATATGGCAGACGAACGAACTATGGCGGAAATGCTCCACGCACCCACCGAGGGTTATGGAGATGCCATCATTCTACCAAAGAATCAATTCTGATCACTTTGAATTGAAGACACATTTGATCCAACTTGTGTCTACAAATCAATTACACGGGTTTGATCGTGAAGACCCGTATGCACACATCCGATGGTTTAACAAGTTGACTTCAACTATCAATTTCAAGGATGTGCCACAAAAAGTCATCAAGTTGATGCTTTTTCCATTCTCTCTTGAGGGGACAGCCCGAATTTGGCTGGAAAAAGAACCCCCTCGATCTATCGAAACTTGGGAGGATCTTGTTCAAAAGTTTGTCAATTATTTCTTTCCTCCATCAAAGACGACTAATCTTAAAAATGAAATTTCTGGATTTCGTCAAAATTTCGATGAAAACTTTGGAGAGGCATGGGAGAGATTCAAAGATCTCCTCAGGAAATGCCCCCATCATGAATTCACGGAGCTTCAACAAGTCAATATCTTTTACAATGGGTTGAACGGTAATGATCAAGATTCCTTGAATGCAGCCGCAGGCGGCAATATCTTGAATCGTAGACGTAAAGATGTGATTGAGATTTGCGAGCAAAAATCAAAAGTTCCTATTTCTCGCAACAAAGTCAATACTCCGAACACTCCTGCTTCTTCATCCAGTAACTCTTCTGAGTTAGCCGCTCCGATAGCCGCTCTAACGGATGCCATCCGTTGTATGATAAAAGATGTGAAGGAGATCAAAAGCGAAATTCATAAGCCGAAACCAATCAAAGCCGTAAACAAGGTGTGTGAAACTTGTAGTGGTCCACACGCGTATTATGATTGTCAAGCAACCGATGCTTCTTTTTACCAAGCTCCCGTAGCTTCGGTAAACCACAATCAATACCGACCACAGGCTGATCCTCACTACCGTGCACCTAGCGGTATGACACCACCTGGTTTTCCTCCTGTGCAAAACCATGGCAATCAAAATCGCTTTGTTCCGAATCAAGGACAAAATTTCAATAACTCTCAAAATTTCAATCAAAACAGGAACAATTTCAACCCACCATATCAAGCTCCAAATCATCAAAGTTATCAACAACCTTCTCAAGCTCCCATGCCAAATGACTTCATGAAAATTACTGAGTCAAGCATACGTTCAATGCAAACTCAGATCAATAACATGAGAGTTGAGCTAAAAAAGGAAATTGATACCACAATGTCTCGGCAGACAAATGAGTTAAAGAATATGATGAGCAGTTTCATGAACATGAATATGAACAAAGCTTCATCATCTTCTGGAGGACTCCCAAGCAATACTATTCCTAATCCCAATGCCGAGTTGAAAGCCGTCACCACTCGTAGTGGTAAGACACATAATGGAACTTCGACTCCAATGCCTCCTCCTCCTGTAGAAATGAGTCAAGTTACCAAGGATACAACGGACAAGGTGCATTTCTCAAGCCCACGAAGTACCGCACACGTCCAACCTTCGGTAGTCCAAGCTTTAAGTCCGGAACCCGAAGTTCCGAAGACAAATTCTGAGCCAGAAAATACTTCCATCCCGGCTCAAAAGTCTAGTCAGCTTCCTTACCCATCAAGAATGAATGATGAGAAGCTCAAAGAAAAAAACAAAGAGCAAATGGGAAAATTTTTCCAAATATTCAATGAGCTACACTTTGATATAAGCTTCGTTGATGCTCTCGTTCTAATGCCTAAATTTGCATCCACGCTTAAAGGCTTACTGACCAACAAAGATAAGCTATCTGAGATGGCTAAAACTCCTCTCAATGAGCAATGCTCAGCGGTCCTTCTCAAGAAGCTTCCCAAAAAGCTTGAAGACCCTGGCCGATTTCTAATCCCGTGTGATTTCTTGGGGATGGTTCAATGCTCCGCCTTGGCCGATCTTGGCGCTAGCATTAACCTCATGCCACTCTCGGTATGGAAGAAACTGTCTCTTCCTAAACTTTCATCCACTTGTATGACACTCGAGCTAGCGGACCGTACCATAACTCGTCCACTTGGGATAGCCGAGGATGTCGTGATGAAAGTGGGAAAGTTTCACTTTCCCACTGACTTTGTTGTAGTAGACTTCGATGCAGATCCTAGAGTTCCCTCATCTTAGGGAGAGCTTTCTTGAGAAGTCGTGCTCGATTGATGTGTTTCTGAAGAGTTGACCATACGGGTTGACAACGAAGAGCTCACGTTGAATATCAACCAGAACTCCAAACCTCTGTCCAAACAGAGTGTTGCCACAATTGATCAAAGATCTGAAAGATTCAATGCAACACTCTCAAATTTCACGGTTAAGAGGAGTCACCAAAAACGTGCTGAGTTAAAAGCTTTGAAAATTACCCCTGGTTCAAACAAATGGTTTGAAAGATGTACCAGGGAAGTCAAGAGTGTTCTTGATGATGATGATGATCTAGAATCGGAGACTTCATCGGAAGTGGTGGAAATTGCTAGCTCTAAGAGCACACCACTTGTCCCACCTCCGGAATCAGTTTGTCGCATCGAGATTGTTAACTCTGTGGATGAAACCAAACTCTCTTCAGTTTCATCTGAATTGGATGATGATGATTGTGATCCAATGGGAGACATCCTTCCCATTGATGAATTTCTCAAAAATGATCCATCATCTTCTAGTCTTATTATTCCCGACTCTTCCATCCCTTCTCTCACCCCTGATGAGGAAGATGACAACTTTGGAATGAAGTCGATGCCTTTCTTAGTGATGAGTCAATTCCAACAGGAATTGATAATACTTACTTTGATTCGGAGGGAGACATCTTTTTTTTGGAAAATCTGTTGATTGAAGAACCGTTTCCCACCCTCCTCCGGACATCTTATTGACAATCACCATCTAAGCTTCAAGTTTAAGCTTAAAAATGTCAAAACTGGTGATTTGCTTCTCTCTGATGAGGAATGGACTTGCATTCTCATGTACGTCTTTATTCCATTCTTCACAGATGGTGTGGTCGCTCTTTCCCTTTTTCTTTCGGATGAGGACACCATCTTTGACCCCGTATCATCCTTTATAGTTTCTACTATTAACAATACGCGGTTATATCTCGGTCGGTGTGGAACTTTCTGATGTTCATATGTTTATTAACATTGTGAACGAAAGTCCGATCGAGATTGGTTTTCCACGTTACCTTCCCCATGAACAAATGAATACGGGGTCGAGTCAAGCTAGCGACTCGGGAATCAAAAACAGTAGCATGCAATATGGGTTTTCACCCATATTTCTGACTTCTTTCTATCTTTCTACCACCCTAGTGTGGGGGGGGGGGGGGGGGGGATTGCCCCACATGTTGTGTATATATATTAGTTTTCTAAAAAAAAAAAAAAAAAAAAAAAATGGCCGTAGTATTTCCCTTTTACGTTCTATGTTTCGGCATAACCGGTACTTTGAATATTGAGGGCAATATTCATTTCTAGTGTGGGGGGGAATTCTCACGAATTTTATCACATAATTATACCGCCTAATTCTCCCGTTTTTGGCCAAAATTTTTTTGGAGTAAGTGTTTTGCACTTACTCAATTGGTTATCAATCCGCCATGTCTAATAAACAAAAGGATTGGCTAATCCAAGAGCAAACGGCTCTTGGTAAAGATATCTCAAATCCGTTGACGGCTTGCAATTTGCCCAAAATTGTATGGTATTCAACTCACCATATCTTTAATTAGTGAAGAGTTGGCTAGCCCGCAAGTTTATGGCTTGTGGTAAAGGCGGTGGAAAAACCATAATTGGTAATCGGCTCACCAAAGATAATATTGATAATGTATCTAAGAGTTGGCTAGTCCGAAGCAAAGCGGCTTCGGTAAAGACAAATCAAATCCGTTGGAAGCCGGTGGTTTGCTCAAAATCACATGGTTATCGGTGTACCATGGTTCTTACTTGAACTGAAACATTTGGCTACTCCAGCAGTAATGGCTTTTGGTAAAGAGATTCAAATCCATTAAGTTTTCTCAAAAGATTGCTAGGGACTAGCAATAGTTTAGTATGGGGGATTGATGAGTGTGTAAATACTCATCATTTTTGGTTAAATCTGAACTGCAAAACGTTTAAAAATGCTCAGAAATGCATCAAAATACTGAAAATATTCCAAAATTGCATTTTATATGTTTCAGATGCAAAATGTTTAAAATCAGATGAAAAATGAGCTAAGTTTGCATAATTGGCAGTTTCAGTCCCCCAAGTTTCAAAAAATTGTCAGAAATAGTCCCTGAGCACTTAATTTCAAAAGAAAAATCACCAAAGGTCCTTTTAAAATCATAACTTGTCAAAATTAGTCCTTTGGTGAAAAATATCAAAAGTTTTGAGAAATTACAAGTTTGGTCCTCCAAGTTTAAAAATTGGCAAAAATGGCCCTTGGAAATTTGAAAATGTCAAGTTTGGTCCTTATACTATTGGAGCTTGTCACTTTTAGTCCCTTGGAGCAACTTTGTGAAAATGGCAGCAGTGGTCCTTGTATTTTTAGAAAATGGCAAAACAAGTCCTTATTAATACCCTTTAAACCCTTTTGGCCTTGTCAAAACCAAATGACCCCCTGCCATTTACACCTTGTGACCCCCTGTCAATAACATTTTGACCCCCCTTTTATATTAATCCTTGGTCAAATCTCTGGTCAAACAAGGCAAACGCGCCAAAACACTGTCTTCAACAACTATCCTGCTACACTCCAACCTCCCATCCCTCCTCACCTTCACTCATCCATATCCCCCACCTTCAACTACCTTCCAAGAAGCATTAAATGCACCTCTTACCCCTTCACTCAATCTCCCAATTGATAAAACATTTTGGCGCCAAAACTTGATCAAACGGCCAAAAAGAATTCAAGCCATCCAATGGCTAAGAAAACAAGTGGGAACTGCTCAGAATAGAGAGAGAAGATGTTTTGGGTATAAAAGAATCAAGAAGGAGCAAGAGAAAGGAGTCTAGTAGTTTTTAAAATTTTATCAATGTCGTTTTTAACTTAAAAGTTTTAGCTAAGTGTAATAGATGTAATATTTTGTTGTCTTGTATCAAACTCAAGTTAAATTATCAATATAATCTACTTTAAGCATCAGTTTCAAAGTTTATCTCAAATTCATACTTTTGTGTTTACTGTTGAATATTTCAGTTTAAATTTCTTACACCCAAGCTTCAAATAGCTTGTTTCTCAGTTCCAATAAGCTTATACAAGCTTTTCATAGCTTTTTGTAAGCTTGTATTCAAGTTTCAAGCAGTTTTGGAAATTGGTCAAAGAAAGTCAAACTGGGCTCAAATTGCAATGGAAATGGTTAATGGTTGATGCAGCATGGAAATGGGTTGAAATTGAATGATTTGGGTTGATTTTTATAGGATAGAGGTTCTGGTTTGGCTGATTTCAAGCCATAGTGGCTGGGACCTATTGTAAGTTATTTTTAAGTTTCATTGCATAACTTGAATTTGTGGTTATAAATAGTTCTAACCTGTTCATTTAGTGTTAACTAGGGTAATTAGAGTAAGTTTGATAAGTAAAACAAGTTGGATCAGTAGTTAGCTTCATTAAAATTGCATAACAGTCATAAAAAGGAGTGTTTGGATTGTGCAGCAATCTATGCTAGAGGTTAGTTCAGTGATTAAAACCTGTTGGTTTATGCTTAAGTAGCTCTATTATACTCATATCTGTCCTTATATTGCATCTGCAACTCACCAAAGTCAAAATCATCCTCTAACTGCCTTAACTGGTTAACTGTTGTGATTTTGACGAACCAATCACTTGTTTTGTGTTCAAGATTCATAGACATAGCTTGCTTTAGCTTCATTTCATCAATTAATATCAAGATCAGTCCAAAAATTGGTTTTAAATCTCACAAAAGTCAATATACCAAATCTGTTAAAAAGTCAAAAACATGAAATTCTAGTTTTGAGCCCAACTGCGAGGATTTTTAATTGTTTCATTTCTGGGTCAAAGCAAGTGAAATTGTGGTTTTAAAAATTTCACTTGGTCTATTCTCTTATTGTGATTTTTGCAAATTTTTGTGAATTTTTTATAAGCTTCAAAAATGCTTGCCAATATGGGCTTAAGTGCCCTGTACACACTCAGTATTAACTGAGTGTGCACAGGTCATTTGCAGGTCTTGCAACAAGCTCAGTTGAGCTTGTCCAAAGCTCATATTTGGTTCATAGGTTCTTGGCTAGGTCTAGTTTTAGTTCCAACTTATTGTTTTCATTTCTAGCTTATTGTGTGGCTTGTGCTTGAGCTGCAAAGTAGCCCCATAATCTGTTTTTAGCTCATAAGCTCAATACATCAAATGTGTTCAATCAGCTCAAAAGAGGTTAAGGATAGTTGAAATTAGTTGCATTTGGGTAATTGTAGCATATTATAGCCTCTGTTTCAGTTTGGTAGCTTTTTGTGTTCATTTGGCTTATTTTAAGTGCTTATTTCTAAGTACTTGCTTAGCAGTTTCATTTTCTTGCACACAGCCTCTTGTTTTTCTATTTTTCCTAGATTCCTAATATTATTTTAGACTTATCTTGAATTTTTCAGATTTTTCTAGGTTAGTTTGCTATTTTTCTTATTTTAAAACAGTTTTTAAGTCATTTTAATTAGCATTTAATACAATTAATTCAGAAAAGTTTCAAAAAAATAATTTTTCATTTTTCTTAAGTTAAAATAAATATAAAAAGTCAAAAAAATATTTTTTCAGATTTTTCTTAGTTAAATTTGTATTTTTAAGTAATTTAAGTAGTTTTAAATAGTTTTTAATTCATAGAAAATACAAAAATATTCAGAAAAATACAAAAATAGTTTTGAAAATTCTCTTTTGATATTTTAGATTTTTCCAAGTCAAAATTTCATTTTTCTAGCTTTATTTCATATTTTCTTGTATTTTAGGCTATTATTTAATAGTTAAAATTAGTTTTTAATTAATAATAATTAATTAAATAGTTATAAAAATAATTTTCTTTTTCTAAATATTTTCTTTTATCATTAGGTTTGTAAAAATTTCATTTTCATATTTTTAGGATTAATATTGTGTAAGTCTCACATTTTCATTTGTACGTCGCGTGGTTTTAAATTCAAGTTTTATAAAAACATAAAATCAAAAACATCATTTTGCAAATAGTGATAGCGTTTATTTAATATTTTTTATCTTTTTAAATTTCCTTTAATTTGCATTTAAGCCTTTGTAATTATAGGCTATTTCTGTAGTTATAATAATTCAAACCTCTTTTCCGTTCAAATCTCTCGATCACTATTCGTTTGGTGATTCTTCGCATAGCTTCATTTGGGACATAACGACCTGGGGAAACACTATACTCTCCAGATCTTCATTGCATTCTGTGTCTGAACTGTTTTAAGTTTCTTACGGTTGGCCATTCACAAGTTGCCAGCTTGTGTGAGAAAACTTGACGGTTTAGCACGAATCAATAAGAGTAAGAAGCACAAAACCACAACACGAGTATTTATAGTGGTTCGGCTACAAGGACACCTTCCTTGCCCTACTCCACTTCCCGAGTCACCTACTCGAGAGTTCGTAATCACTACACCAAACTCCTTATGGCGGAGAAGCCTTCACAACGTCGCCTACCCTTTTTCCGGTGCTAGGCTAACCATCGGGTTCTTACACTCCAAGGTGAACCACTCCTACACAACGTCGCCTACCCTTTATAAGGTACTAGGCTAAGTACCTAGTTCTTTCACTCCAAGGTGAACTACACCTTCACAACGTCGCCTACCCTTTATTAGGTACTAGGCTAAGCACCTAGTTCCATTGCAATGGAGGAACTACTACCACACTACACCAAAGACTAATCCCAAAGGAGATCTACTCCTTTACAACATCATCAAGGATATCAATATCCTTGGATCCTATACTAGTCTATCTTGTACATCGAAACACACCATATCGATTGTACATCTAAGGCACCTTTCACTAATGCCTTTGACTAGATCTACAAGACACCTTTCACTAATGTCTTGTGTCTTCACTTCTAAGCACCTTTCACTAGTGCTTCTAGTCTTGACTTCTAAGCACCTTTCACTAATGCTTCTTTGTCTTGACTTCTAAGCACCTACCACAAGTGCTTATCCTATAGACGATAAATACCCTTCACTAATATCTTCGTCTTGACACTTGAGTCATCTTTCACTAATGTCTTCAACACTACACTTCTTTAAAGAAAGAAAGATATCATCAACAAGAAGACTTCAGTAGCCTTGATGATGAGGAAGCATGGCAACTCATGGACTTGAGCTTGCTCGACTTCAAAGGTGGTGATCTTGCCTTTAAGAGGAACCTAAAAGTTCACACATAAACAAAACTACAAACATAGATCTCTAAGGTTAGTGAGATTTAACTCAGGGGAGAAAGTGTATTAGAAAGAGGCTTGAAAGGGGTGAGAAATAATGAAGAAATGGCTCACTATTTATAGAGGAAAAAACCTACTGTTCCACGGATCCCACGGATCCCTTCCACTTAGGATCCGGCTAGCACAAAGCTAGGAATCCGTGGAACGCTCCTCTTTACCCATGGGTATTTTTGGTTATGGGTCATGGGTTATGGATTATGGGTTGATCCATGGTTTTCTTTCTAGATACAATGTACCTTAAGGATACATTGAACTTGGTTAAGTGATATATATAAAACCATGGGTTATGGGTCAATACCATTTGCTAGTTTTTACCTTAGTATATACTTGTTTTTACCCATTTTAGTATATACATGTTTTTACCCATTTTAGTATACTTAGTTTAAGTATATGCTAACCCAATATGTAAACACTAGTTGTTGTACATATGTATCTAAATCATAAAATCACTTATACTTGTTAACCCAATATGTAAACACTAGTTGTTGTACATATATATATATCTAGATCATAAAATCACTTATACTTGTTTTAGTGTTTTATGTGAAAATGTGAATATGTTAGAAAACTATTAGTTCAAACCATTTACGTATTTTATTTGTTTCGTTAATATGATTTTACGTTTGTTATCGACAAAACATTAGAAGATCGAAAAATATAAATAAACGTTTTTACGGCTTATTTGTATTAACATAAATAATGAATTGTAAATGAGTGGGCTTATGTATATCCGATATGGCATGAGCACCGGTAGAGAATGGAAAGTGAAAGCTAAAACTAGTTAGGCGTCATAAGAAATGAGATTAAATGTGAACGGAAACTTATAACGGCGTTAAGGTTATGTGTGAAACCTTAGAATAGACGCCTAGAAAGAGTTTGTGCATTAAGTTGAGAAGGTAATGGGTAAGTATTCCCGAAATTCAATAAGAAAGTTACTTAAGTAATGCAAAGAAAAGATCTTGAAAGTACCATTTAGATGGTACTTGATATAAAATTAAAATAAGTTACCGTTTTTTTTAAGTAGATACGTGTTGGTATTATGTAGAATGCAAAGTTCACCGATATATGACTTTATGTCATGTTAGTACAATTGTGAATGATGTGAAAATAGTGTTGAAGTTTGACTTATATAAAGTCAAAATAGTAAGTTTTCCATATGACAAGTTGTCATTGTTGGGAATGTTTAGATGAGCTTGCGATGAGAGGCGTTATTTAAAGTAGATTAAGGATATGTTTTGTGTTATAGTGTGTTTGGAATTGCAAGATCACTTAGATCGTTGCAACTAAAGAATGAGGAACGGGAAGTGTTGAAAAAGGGAATGTTATTAGACTAAGTTTTAGTTGACATTAGACGAGAGATTTCGGGGACGAAATCTAAATAAGGGGGTAGAATTGTTAGTCCCGTTTCCCGGGTGCTGGGACCCCACCCTAGATGAAAATGGACCAAAGGCCTTATGTGATTGGTTAGTCAATGAATGTTATATTGTAGTCAAACTAATAGTCAACAAATGTTGTCTAATAGCTATGGAAAATAGAGGGGCCTAACTTGTTAAGTTATAAAGTGTTATAAAGATTAATGTGGCCAAAATGGAAGCAATGGGACTTGAGGGACCATTTATGTCATTTGGGAAAAGTTGACCTCTACATATTTCTGGATAACTCTATTAACTTATTTCATTTTCCAGAAATAAAATGTGTAAGTGTGTGTGTCGAATAAGAGAAATGGAGGGAAAAATATGGGTTGGTCTTGTAGGCCAATTGGTGATGAATTAAGGGTGTTTACCCTAATGTGAAGTCATAGAGAGGATCATTGCAAGGTGAGTAATCCTTAATTGTGTTTAATTGTAAATTTGAGAGTTGGGGTTCTTGTACCCAAATTGGGAGGTTTTGGGTAATTATGGTTTTAAGATCAAATTGAAGTGTTATAGTGCTATTGGGTGAAGACCCTTTAACTGAATTGAAGGTAATGGGTAATTTTGGGATGTGATCATTATATGATCATGTAAATAACTAAAGAGTTATAGTAATGATGGGATGACCTTATGGGTTAAAGTTGAGTAATTTATGGGTTGAATCATCATATAATCAAAATATGATTATATGATGATTAGAGGTTGTTTATGTAATATTGTTATAGACATTCGATTATGTACTAAGTGCATGTTATAATTATGTGGTTAAGATGTTAGCAATGGAAAGTAAGGAAGATGGTGAAGGATGATGATGATAGCTTAACTTGGAGCTAAGGTAAGTAAACCGGTTATAAGCTAGCATTATGTGGATTTCATATGTTATGTGTTATGTGCTTATAATTGTTAAGCTTATTGTATGATTTATGTGTAAGTGTTTGGCCTAACTAGCGAGAAAGATAGACTAGCTCGGGAGTGGGCTAGTAACGAGTAATTCACATTAAGAGGCCTAAGGTATGCGTTAGTGGTTCGTAATGCGAAGACTGGATAGTTATGTTGTGTATGATACTTGAATGATATATCATGATAGATTATAACCGCTTTACTTACTAAGCGAAAGCTTATGATTTAGTTGTTTAACCGTTTTGTAGGTTCAATTGTGAAGAAGGCAAAGCTATTGGAAAGGGCTTAAGAATTGGAAGAGTGTATGTTAGAAGGTTTGTATGCAAATAGGAGCTTAGGTAGAATACCGAGCTCGAAGTCAAAGTTGTTCCCCGGGAGTTTTAAATGGGTTAAATGTTTGTAATGTCATGTCTTTGAAATGGTTTAACATTGATTTTATAGGTCCTAAAGCATGTTAAAGGGTTATGTTTAAATGGTGTATGCAAACGGGTCAAAACGGGTGTTTGGCATAACACCCGTTACTTTGTAAAGCATGTTTTCGTGGGTCATTATGACCAAGTTTATGCATATATTTGATGTTTATAATATTTTAATGATTTCTGGAAGTTTTGGTGTTATGTTATGTTATAGAAGTCGTTTTCTGGAAAATGGGTCAAAAGTACATAAAAAGGTTATGCAGAAAAAGGGGTGTTTGGGACATGGTCTAATTTAACTCATTTTGGGTCAAACGGGTCAAGAATGTTTGGAAAAACAATGTATATGTTAAGTGTTTATAAAGTGGTTAAAATAATTTGGAGAACTAATTTGGAGAACTAGTTGGAGAACTAGTTTGGAGAACTAATTTGGAGAACTAATTTGGAGAACTAGTTGGAGAACTAATTTGGAGAACTAGTCAAAGTCAGTTTTCGAAAAATCATATCTTTAAAACGGTAAGTCGTCACGGGTCCTGCCACCCGGCGTTTGGATGGTAATTGAGTCTAGTTTCATTTAAAAATAGTTTCAAGGTCTAGATGTTTATAGATTTTTGTCAGTGGTCAAAAGAGTAACAGCATGTCAGTTTCAGGACACGTATTTCCCGCGTAAAAGTCAAAGTTTTTGTTTTATCGGACACGGGGCGTAACAATATGGTTGCGTTTAGTTGAAGGAAAACACTTTTGTTTTTCACAAAATATTTTGTGGAAAACAAGAAAAACAGAGATCGCGTTCAAATCAACGTTTTTTAACAAAATGTTTTGCAAAACATAAATCCCTTATTTCCTAACTTAATAAGGAAATTTACAAAACAATTCTTAGTTGTTTTCCTTGTTTTCCTTTGTAACCCACAACCCTTCCTCCTTTTCTTCAAAATAGAAAATAGAAACATCAACTAAACGTGTTTTCTATATTTTCAAGTGTTTTGTGGAGATAAATTTTCCTTCCAAATTTTTACAAAACTATATATAGAAAACAAGAGAAATTATTCTCCAACTAAACGCACCCATAGCTTTTCATTTTTAATGATTGAAATCGACGGGTTGAATATATTGGTGCATTTCTAGTATAAAAATTAGACTAGTCCTAAGATATATACGTCGATTGAAACCTAAGTTTTGTCCCTGCATGTGTATTAATTTTCGTTTATGCTATTTATTTTCTGTCCCATTTGGTCTTTTTTTTCATAACTAATTAATATTGTATTTTGCATAGTCACTTCTTTGTCTGTTGATTAAACCCGTTACCATCGGGTTACCATCAATACCAGATCCCACCAAATAAAGACCTCGCAAAAACCCGACACCACTTGAAATAATTGGTCTTTAACAAGGCTTCTTCACAATAACCTGATGTTCGAAGCGTGTTTCATCGATATGACTTGACAAATGATTGAAAATAAACATTTGTGAACCAGACAAAAAGACACGGCCTTTTTGGTCAATAGTCTTGTCTAGTTTGTGAAACTCCGATGCTTTAAATCTCATTATGTTCAAAATATACATACGCAAGCTGGATGTATAAATCCAACAATAAGAAGCCTTTTAACCATGAAATGATCTAACATTTAATATATATATCTATACTACATATAATGAGTGTATGGTCAAATCTTGAAAAGTGAAATCTTGTAAGTCAAAGGTGAGAGAAATACATAGTATAATTAATACTCTTATTAAAACACTCAATTACTTAAAAGTACAATAATTTATTCACATTGTACAACCAATTAAAACACCCCTTATTAAAAAGTACAATAAAATTTTCAGAATGTACAATTTAAACAAACTAGAGTACAATTTAAACAAGCTACAACATAATCTAAAATATAAAATAATTCAACACACTAATTAATATTATTTTTAAAACACCATAAAATGAAAAATACATGTTATTATACACATTATACAAATTAATAAAACACATAAAGCTTCATACAAGCTAACAAGTTGACGGTATATATAGTTTTGAAAACCGGACCGGACCAAATGGTTCAACCAGGAACCGGTGTCGCCATCGGTTTGGCTAACCAATAAAAGCCATCCGAAAACGAACTACAGAGGACCCGTTGAAACCGATATAAACTGGTGAAATTAGGTCTCATCGATCTATTTATCCGTTAATCGTCAGGTACCAGCCGTGTTGGTACCCTTCTATACTATATATAAAGGAAAAACTAGGGATGGCACCCGTGGGTAATGGGCACGGGTATATCTAACCCGTCACCCGCCCATAGTTTCTCACCCATCACCCACCGTTACCGCCAATGGGTATAATTTTCTACCCATGGTATTTATTGGTAAACCCATGGGTTAGTGTAATGCAACAAAACTACAAAACCATGATATGAAAAATAATTATGAAATTGCATAACAAGACACCAATAAATTTGCCAAATACCAAGTTCACAAAATACTTAAACACGTGTCTGAAAGCATAATTTAAATATCATTGCACCAAATCACATGCATACAACTTTGATTATCTGATCTTTCATATTCTCTTTTTAGTCTTGAAACTCAAATAAACTTTTAGGTTAATGTGTTTTTTTTAGACTTGGTAACTATTAAATGTATACCATGCAATATCATACAATTTAATTAGAATAATTAATTTTAACATGGGTTTATAGGTGCACCCACGGGTATTTTGAAGGGTATACCCTGTGGGTATTTTAAATGGGTGTCATGGGTTTACCCGCGATGGGTATGCCTCCTCACCCACCCGCCACCCACTGATGGTACGATTTTCACCCACAACCCACCGTGGTGAAAATTAATGATTTTACATTTATATATGGGTTTTTTTCGCCCATTGCCATCCCTAGGAAAAACAAAAAAGTGAAAAGTTGAAACTAAAAAAAGAAATGTTGAAAACATATATTTCAAAACGAAACTATTAATACACATCGAAAACCGGGTTGTTCCGGGACGCTTCAAACCCGGCGGGTTGACCCAGTTTAATTTGACCCGTTTTTGACCCAACCCATCGTGTTGACTCGGTTTAAATCGACCCGTTTTTCGACCGGAACGGTTCAACCGGTTGAGCCACCCGGGTCGAACAAGGTTTAAAAACATTATGTTTAATCCCCAAATCTTCAAACTTTTATTATTTTTCGTTTATAACCCATAAACTCTGTTTTATCACTAAACGATCTTTCACTATAAAATTTCGTTGCTATGCACGGGTACTCGTCTAGTAACTATAAATACATTGAAAATCATGAACAAAACGTTTTCCTAAATACATCGTGTTGACCCAGTTTAATTTGACCCGTTTTTGACCCAACCCATCGTGTTGACTCGGTTTAAATCGACCCGTTTTTTGACCGGAACGGTTCAACCGGTTGAGCCACCCGGGTCGAACAAGGTTTAAAAACATTATGTTTAATCCCCAAATCTTCAAACTTTTATTATTTTTCGTTTATAACCCATAAACTCTGTTTTATCACTAAACGATCTTTCACTATAAAATTCCGTTGCTATGCACGGGTACTCGTCTAGTAACTATAAATACATTGAAAATCATGAACAAAACGTTTTCCTAAATACACAAAAAGTTAATATAAATAACACAAGTTATTGGTACACAGCTCACTGGTTAGAATTTTTTCTAATCAGTTGTCGGCATACCAATAACATAATATTTATATCAACTTACCCAACCAACGTGACTTTAGTATTTAAACTATCAAGTTTTTCTTTCTACTACGAATGTGGGATTAAAAACAACTTTCTACCAAGAAAATGCATCGACCATTTAGAATTTTAGACTATTCATTTACTTTTTTTATTCATCTCTCAGAACTATCTTTTTGTCATGAACCTATACAATTATTATTCCAGGTGATAATATTTAAATAAAACACCCCTTTATGGCAAACCAAACCTCTTCAAATTAAATGCAGGTTCTATTATTACTTTTTTTTTATCAATTTTAATATGACACAAACACACAACTTTCATATAAGTACTTGTTACTTGTTAGTATTTAAAAAAAAATAGCATTCTTTAAAATGACAATGAGAGGCGCATTGGTTTGTTATGTACATAGACTCGAACATTTTTTATATCTAGAAGACTTTGAATCTTGGTCATGGAACATTCTATGTGCCAATATGCCAAGTGAGAAGCATGGAATTGAGTTAGGCTACAAATTCCGTGATTTGTCAATACCAACTTCTAAGATATTGTCTTTACTAACTAATGCGCGTCACTCATAATTTGTACTATTTATAACACGTTCGAGAAGAAAATAAGAAATACACGTTGATTTTGATCAAGGAGTACGTTTGCTTATTTGTTCAATGTTGTGAGAGTTTTAGGGTTGTGGCCCAAAATTTTGTAGTTAGACTTATATTTACTTTTAAATACTTATCATATTTGATAATTTTTTTTTTTAGTAAAGGGTTTGTACCCGATGAAGTATATTGAAACACAAAATATGAGTTTCAAACAAAGAAGAGTGGTGATGAGCTAATCTTAAGGAAATAAAAACCACTGTGTTTAAACATGCAAATGAAATCCTCACATCTGATTATATTATAATGGATCAAGTAAGACTTATTTTTCCATTAATTTTCTTAAAATTCAGTAATACATGTAAGGAAGATAAAATTACAACATGTCATAACATATTAAAAAAATTAAAATTAAAAGTCATAACATATTTAAAAGTGAAAATTAAGTAATACAAGTAAAGAAGCTAAAAGTATAATATGTTTTTCTCATGCACATAAAACACTCATTTAGTTATGAATACAAGGATTAAAATACATAGTATAAGTCATACAAGTGTTAATTACTTATACTTTAAAACCCCCTTTCAATTAAAAGAACCATTGTACAAACAAAGGAAGGTATTAAAAAAAAACATATGTTGTGCAATATTTTACCAAAATTTTATCATTGCGTATAGTCCATAAACGAACAAACTAATCAGTAAAGCTATTGCCAAAAAAAGTACAAATGAAATAAATTATTAGCTGAAAAAAATTAAATTATATGGTACCCGCAGTCGCATCGCGTGATGACCTTGCTAGTTTATCTATTACCAGTTGTAAACGTTTTATCCTTGGACGATAAAATTGTTTACAACCAATTATTATTCTTTTTAAATCTCTTTATTTATTTATTTATTTATTTTAATTTCTATGTAACTATATATGTACGTAGATGAAGAATAGAGGTTTCAAACCATTGATGCAAAGAGACAATATTAGCTTAAAATCGAACAAATTTTGGCCGTGATTTTTTTTAGAATGACAATGTTAAACCATCTTACAATATTTACACAACGAATTTATCTTACATGTATTAAGCAGAACTAAAACCTACAACCTTTTGATTAAGGTGCTTAACACACAACATGAGATACAATTATGACACAAGGCCTTCGGTGATTTTAGTCATTAAATGATCTAGCGCAACATCTGCATCTAAAATTCGATCGTTTTTTATAGGGATGATCAACTCCGCAAATATCGATCAAAACTTGAACCCTTGTATAAGTATGGTCGGGTCGGAGGCGAAAATTGGCAAAGTTCATCATTCAGTGGTGGGGTGTTCGTAGAAAAGAAGGCGTCGCCCAACGATGTTTTAAATCCAACAAATAAAAAAGGGTTTTAATCATGATGCGATCTAACGATAAAATAGTATGTAAATGTCAAATGCTTTAAAATCATGAGTAAAAACTGCAAAAAGTTAATAATGTTGAATAATGAAACCCGTGGGTTGTTATCTTTCATTAATCAAATATTTATAGTGCTAATACATAAAACCCTAAAAGCAATAAACCCACACATCGGGATTGGGCCTATTTATTATTCATCTAATACCCTCCCGCAATCCGAGCGGTGAAATCGCGAAAGCTCGGATTGGAATACAAACGAGAAACATAAATTATTAAAAAAAACAAAAATAAAACTAAAGATAGTTATCTTGATGAATAATCAAGACTTTGATAGGTAGCCAATCGCGTAATCCGAAAAAAATGATTTGGTTTATGAATGACTGCTTGTTCTGGTGCGTGACGGTGCATCCTTATGACTATGATTGCGATTCCGGTATGCTTTTCTTCGGAATTTATTTACGAAGCCACGGCCGCTGATCTCGTCAAACACTTGGCTGCAGTTTTTGTTTTTATTTTTTTAGCACGAATAAACGACGGTAGCTAGGGTTTGACAGGGTGACATTGAGGCGGCGGCTAAGGTGGCCAACCACGTCCAATGATCAGACCTAGAGCTGTGATACCATGTTGAATAATGAAACCCGTGGGTTGTTATCTTTCATTAATCATATAATACATAAAACCCTAGAAGCCATAAACCCACACATCGGGCTTGGGCCTATTTATTATTCATCTAATAAATAAATCATACTCCCTCCGTCCCAAAACATAAGTCCACTTTGCTTATTTTTGATGTCCCAAAATTAATGTCCACTTTCAATTTCAACCAATCAAAATGCTTGTAAGTGGGTGAGAATTAATTTTTATTGGTTAATATTGTAATGGGTCCCACTTTTCTTAAACTTTGTGAAATATGAAAATGGACATATAATTTGGGACGAAGGGAGTACAAATTAACCTTTGACCATAACAAACAAGCCATTTACTTACCAATTTGTCGTGAGAAAAATAACATAATATTAATCTCAAGATACTCAACTTCTACCAATGTTTCTTTCTATCACCAATGTAGGATCAAAGACTTTTTATCACATATAAGCATAGGGATGGCACCCGTGGGTAATGGTCACGGGTAGGGGTGTTATCGGGTCGGGTTATCGGGGTTATCAGGGTTTGTGTCGGGTCGGGTTGAGTCGGGTTTTGAATTTTTTGAAAGTGACCCGCAACCCGACCCGATTAAGAATCGGGTTGTCGGGTTCGGGTGGGATTCAGGTCGGGTTATGTCGGGTCGGGTGATTCGGGTTATCGGGTGACCCGATTAAGTAACAGTAAGTAAAAACATCAATTATATGATATACAAATTGTCGTGCATGTTTTTCATATTCATGGCCACATGAATCCTGATTCCATCATTGAGTTAACATGAACACTAAACATTATTTTATAATCTGAACAAGGCATCTAAAGTTCATCTGATGTGTATCTAGCAAATAAAGAAAGTTAACAATAGATATATAAAAACAGTTTAAGATAATAAGATCAGACAAATGTACCAATGTGTACAATTTTCTATTCAGAATATCAAATGATAATGAGTATACCTTTTGTAAGTACGCGCATAAAATTAGATCAGACTATCAACTTTAATTAGACCATAAACTTTGGATCAAAAAGGGAACACTTAATTACTATACAAACACATACTTAAGGGACGTTTTTTCCCCTGCTGCAGCAAGCTAACGCAGCAAAGATTACAAAAGTGGTGATGTTAAACTTTTGATAAGTTATAACAATGTACATCAACCTAAGACCAGTGGTGTAGTTAAACTTTTTTAAGTTATAACAATTGAGCTAAAGCAAAACCAATATGAAATAACACGTAAAGATAGCAAGATCGTGATTCTTGATATGATAATAAAGATACTGTTATAAAAAGTCAAAGGAGTATATTTAGGACTAAAAAATGGAAAAGTGATTGTCGGGTCTTATCGGGTTGACCCGATAACCTGATAGCATTATTTTTTTAACCCTAACCCGATAACACTATCGGGTTATCGGGTTTGGGTCAAAACAACCCGATTAGATTTTTTGACCCGATTTGACCCGACCCGATAAGCCTTATCGGGGTTCGGGTCAACCCGACCCTACTGACACCCCTAGGCACGGGTATCTCTAACCCGTCACCCACCCACGTAATTTTTTTCTCACCCGTCACCCGTCAATGGGTACAATTTTTTACCCATGCCCATGGCCGCGGGTATTTATCGCCCACGGGTAAACCCCGTGGGTTAATTTAATGCAACAAAACTACAAAACCATGATATGAAAACTAACTATGAAATTGCATAACAAAATACCAATCAATTCGCCAAATATCAATTAAACATCATTATACGAAATCACATGTATACAACTTTGATTATTTGATCTTTCATATTATTTTTTAGTCTTGAAACTCAAACAAACTTTTAGGTTAATTTTTTTTCTTGAGACTTGGTAACTATTAAATGTATACCAACAATATCATAAATATTTTAATTAGTATAATTAATTTTAACATAGGTTTATGGGTACACCCAAGGGTATTTTGAAGGGTATACCCGTGGGTATTTTAAATGGGTGTCATGAGTTTACCCGCGATGGGTATGCCTCACCCGTCACCCACCCGCCACCCACTGATAGGTACAAATTTTTACCCACGACCCACCCGTGGGTGAAAATTGACGATTTTACCCACCCATTATGTGCGGGTACCCGCGAGTTGCGGGTTTTTTCTCGCCCATTGCCATCCCTATATAAGCAATCATTTTTTTTCTTTTTTTTAATAAGAAAGTTATTTATTTACTCCACTCCACTCAAACTTAATTACCTTATGTTTTGAAACTTGAAAACCTTCCATAATTTGTGCTATTTAAAACATACACGTTGATTTAAATCAAAGACATGTCCAAAGTTTGTTTGTTTGCTTGCATGGTTTGTAATTTTGTATTTAGTCTTTAGTCTTTTGGTTCAACTTTTACTAATCAATTGTTTGCATTATTCTTTCCAAGCAATATTGAATATTAGCGTTAAGGGAAACTTGGACAGTTATAAAACTACTTTGTGAGAGTTTAAGTTGACATATGTGTTATTAGTGTGTTTAGCGTAGATCTTTTAAGAGTATTTAAAAGTGGTAAATGTTAAGTATTTTGATTTCTAATGCTTGTCTGGTAAGCAATAAATAGTTTTATTTTTTCTTTTTGAAATGCTTATTTTTCAACGTTTTATAAAGTAGCATTTATGAGTTGTTTTACACATTGTCATAACATTTACAACTATGTTACCAAATGTTTTTATAAAAAAAACAGCTAGTGCTCACAGCTATTGCTAACAGTTACCGCTCACGGCTACTGCTCATTTTTCAATGCTCCACGAGTGCTGCGGAGCTTTTTGGGGCGGCGAGAAGTGAGCAACGAGCATTTTGAATTTTATTGGTCGTTTAGCAAAAGAGCGGTGAGCTTTGCTAATTTTTAGAAAAGCTAATTTTTCAATGCTTCTTTAAGAAGAGGCGAGCGATGAGTTGTGACTACTGTTCGCAGCTACTGCTCACTGTTATTTTTGACAAACACATCCCAAATACTTACTAGTACTGCTTATTGTTATGCTACTTTTATCAAGCATACCCATGATCTTCGGTCATAGTCATAGTATAATCATTTGTTTAGAAATCAAGTATAGATGAAATCATCACATCCTTAGCGTATACGTTTTATCTTTCAACGATATACTTGCTTTACAATAAATAATTATTCTTTTAAAAAGATTTACGTTTTGAAACTTCTATGTAACTGCATATGTAAATGAAGAATAGAGGTTTCAAACCATCGATGCAAGTGATCTAATGCTCAAAAAATTCATCTAAAATCGGGATGCTTCAAATCTTACCACATTCAAAATAAACATATAAACGTTTGATGTTTTAAATCCAACAGATAAAAAGTTTGTGATCATGAATAAACTTTTTTTTTGAATAGCGATACGCTCTAAAAAAAGTGAAGGATAAGCAATGATCTAACAATAAAATAGCATGTAAATGTAAAATACCTTAAATAAAACCATAAAAAGTTAATGAATAATACGAGTTATCATTCGTGATAGCATACAAGCCAATTTATTTATTGGTCGAATGTTCCACAAATAATAACATAATATTAATATCTAACACACTCGACAAACATAACCTTAGTATATAAGCTATCAAAGTGTTCTTTCAATTACCTATGTGGGATAAGCAAACACAACTTTATATTAAAAAAAATGTATCAACACATATAAGCTATCTGTCTTATTTAACTTCACTCAATTCTAGCTTAACTACCTTTCGTATTGAAACTGACAGCTTTCGTAATGTTTGACCAAAAAGCTCTTTTAGCTTATGATTTGATTTAAAGCTGTTATTAAATATTATCATCTGAAGGCTATTTTCTAGTTTTGCATATTTGTTAAAAGGTTTGTTTACTTCGTTCTATGCAAATCCTAATGAGGCATCACTTGTTTAAAGGTAAAACAACACTTTTTCCTTTTGTCCCATTCGCTCTTTTTTTTTTCTTAAGTAATTAGTATTGCATTTTGCATTGTCCCTTCTTTGACGATTGATCAAACCAGTTACCATTGATGTTCTAAAACATCTGTTTTGATTTCATGTCCCATCTGTTTGGTCAGCTATTATTCGCGAAGTTCAGTCTCTGAAGGATATCGGTTTTGATTTCATGTCCCATTGCAAGAAGAGAATAGGTGATGGTTGTTCTACTAAATTCTGGCTCGATAAATGGAATTCGGATGTTTCTTTTTGTGATCAGTTTCCGCGGGTGTATGCTTTAGATTTGGAGAAAGACATTTCGGTTGCTAATAAATTAGGTGGTAGGTCGATTGATGTATCTTTTCGGAGGAGAGTGAGAGATGGGGTTGAACGTCAACAGTGGGAAGCCCTTCTTTCTGCTTTGTCGAATGTTTCCCTTGTGCCAAATGCCGACAGATGGGTTTGTGATTTAGCAGGAGATGGGAATTTTCGGGTTAAAGACGTTCGAAATTTTTTAGACGATTTGGTTCTTCCTTCTTCCCCTGAGGCTACGAGATGGGTGAAGTGGGTGCCTATTAAGACCAATATCTTTGTTTGGAGGGCTCGAAGGGATTGTCTCCCTACTCGATACAATTTGTCCCGTAAAGGAGTAGTGCTGGATTCTGTAGTTTGTCCGCTTTGTGAAGGTTCGGTGGAGACATCTCAGCATGTTTTTTTTCAATGCCCTATTGTGAGGAGTGTTTTCTTTAGAATTTGTCGATGGTGGGAGCTGGATGGGCAGGTTCTAGAGTCTTTCTCGGATTGGCAGTCTTGGTTTTTATCCATTCGTATGCCTGCTGGTACGAAGGCTTTGTTGGATGGAGTGTTTGCTTCTTATTGGTGGTACATGTGGGGCTTCCGTAATAGAACAGTTTTTGATACGTCTGCTCCAAGACGTTCGGTGATATTTGACGAGATAGTGGCTTTAGCTTTTAATTGGTGTTCGAGTAGATGTAATAAGTTTTTTACGTGGGAGAGTTGGCTTAAAAACCCCCAATTGATTTCTTTGTAATGTTTTGTTACTAGCTTCTTGCTAGTCTTTCTATAAAAGTTGTCGTTCTAAAAAAAAAAAAAAAACAACATAGAACCGTCGTTATGCAAGTGAATCAATACCGTATCCCACCAAATAAAGACCTCGCAAAAACCCGACACCATTTGAAATAATTGGTCTTTAACACGGCTTCTTCACAATAACCTGATGTTCGATGGATATGACTTGACCAATGATTTAAAATAAACGTTCGAGAACCAAAGGGAAAGACATGACCTTTTTGGTCGATAGTCTTTTCTAGTTTGTGAGACTCCGATGCTTTAAATCTCATTATGTTCAAAATATACATATGCAAGCTCGATGTTTAAATCCACAATAAGAAGCTTTTTAACCATGAAACAATCTAACATTTAAGATAACTATAAATGCTTTGTAAATCATGAACAAAACCTTTTTCTAAATACAAAAAAAAAATTGATAAATCACACAGGTCAAGGGTACAACGTTAACTGACTAGATTTTTATTCTAACCACTTGTCGTCATACCAATAACATAATATTAATATCAATTTACATAACTAACATGACTTTAGTATATAAACTATCAAGTTTTTCTTCCTACTATTAATGTGGGATAAAAAACAACTTTCTAAAAAAAAAAACTGCATCAACACGAGTAGATTATTCACTTACTTCTTTTTAATGAAGGTTCTTTATTTATCTGTGCTCATATTCACCTTTAACCACCTTTTCATGAAACTACAATTATTATTCCGGGTGATAGTTTTTAACTAAAAAATGCCGTTATGGCAAACCAACATTGCACCTCTTGAAATTAAATGTAGGGTCTATTTTTACAATTTTGATTTGTCACAAAATTGACAAGTACCCAAATGGGGAAGACACACGGCCTTCCAATATTTGTTGGTAAAAAAAAAAAAAAAAAAAAAAAAAAAAAAAAAAAAACGCTTTCTTAAATGGCACTCAGAAGTGGGCTAGTTTATTGTGCACATAGACTAAAGCATTATTAATATCTAGAAGACTTTGAACCATGGTCATGGAACATTCTATGTTACCAATATGCCAAGTGAGAAGCATAAAATTGAGTTGTGCTACTAATTCCGTGATTTGTGAATACCAAATTGTAAGATATTGTCTTTACTACCGTGTGTCACTCATAATTTGTGCTACTTGAAACATGTTCCTGAAAAAAATTAAAAGTACACGTTGATTTTGATCTAAGACCTATCCAAAGTTTGTTTGTTTGCATGGTTTGTAACTTTGCACTTAGCCTTTTGTCTCTATTGGTTCAAGTTTTACTTATCAATTGATTGCATTATCCTTTCCAAGCAATATTGATTACTAGCGTTATGAGAAACTTGGATAGTTATAAAACTAGTTTGTGAGAGTTTAGGTTGACACATGTTTTACTGATGTGTATAGTGCAATGCGTTAAGGAGTATTTAAGAGTGGTGAAGAATAGAGGTTTCAAAACATTGCTGCAAAGGGGCTATATTTGCTTAAAATCGATTAGATTTTAGCCATGAGGTGATCTAATGCTTAAAATATTCATCTAAAATTCAGATCAATAAAATCTCATTACATTCAAAATAAACATATAAAAGTTGGATGCTTTAAATCTAACAAGTAAAAAGTTTTTAAATCATGAAGCGATTTAAAGATAAAATAGAATGTAATAGTAAGTACTTTATATATAATTAATAAAACCACAAAAAGTTAATGAATGATACGAGTTATCCTTGTAATAGCAAACATGGCAATTTAGTTCTAAACTTGTTTGTCTCGACAAGAATAACATAATATTAATCTCAACATACTCAACCAACATAACCTTAGTACATAAGCTACACACATTTTCTTTCTACCACCTATGCGGGATAACTAAAGACAACTTTCTATCAAAAACATGTATCAACATGTATAAGCTATCTGTCTTTTTTGTTTAAATGATGGTTCTTTATGTACCTCCCACTCGACTCAAGCTTAAATACCTTTTGTTTTGAAACTTGAAAACCTTTAATTTAGGTGATAATGATTTTCAAAATAGCTCTTTTAGTTTGGGGTTGACTGGTTGAGTCCATCCCTTTTATTCAAGACCAATGTAACAAACATGCCCTGAGTTCTTATGTATTAAATCTGCTAATTCAGGGACGGATCTAGCATGTAAGAGTGGGGGGCAGGTGCCCCCCATAGCTAGCCAAAAAAGTTGATATTTTAGTGTAATTTTTATTTAATTTTGACCTTTTTTCGAAAGTGACCCCCACCAAAACCTCAAATTGCCCCCACTCACATACTAAAATCCAACATTTAACTCTTTAAATCCTTATAAATCCTTCATGTCTAAGTAAAAATACTCGATTTATCATTACGTTTCTAGTTTTTTCTTTCGCATTTTGTTGCCATCGTTAAAAAAAAAACAAAACAAAACAAAATTTGCCCCTCACACCTATTTTTCTGGGTCCGTCACTGCTTGCTATCAAAACCTGAGGTATCTGATTGAAGTGCTAATAGATTTCTTTAAACTAATGTTCAGAACGATCATGTGCATGCCTTATCGATAAATCCCAAATGTTATCATTCTTTTCTTGCTTGGCTAGAAGTTGTTGAGTTTTAGAGAGCAATTTAGTTTCTGTAAGCTATACCATGCATTGTGATATTATCAATTTATCACCATTAATATCTCTTTTATAGAAAACCATAAGACGCCGCACCACTTATATTTCCAGCTACGCGATTTCCTTATTTTCAAGATTTAAGGAACTTTCAGCAATAGTGCGTGTTTGAAATTTGATTATAAAGAGTTATTTCAGTCACAACCAATTCAGAAGAGTTAAAAATTGACTTGGTAAGTTTTTTGTTTTTTTTGCTTTTTTGGAGACTGCAAGCAAGATACATCAATTGTCATTCACTAACTCTTCTATCTTTCTATGAAATAATATCTAAGTGAAGAGTTAGTATATTTGTACTATTCTTGATTTCTACTTATTTCAAGCTAATTTATAATACTATAATGGTTAGTATATTTATGTAGTTTCATGCTATCCGATTATTTTTCAGCTTGAAAGAATTTGAATTTTAGAGTTTTAAACAACCTTATTGTTTTTTGGTTAATATATTTACCAGGGTAAAAGGGTTTTGTACTCGTTTGCAGTCAAATGGTTTTTTGATCATGGGACCTTTGCAACAGGTTGTAATTCTTCTTTTGTTACCCTCATTCCTAAATCTTTAGATCCGAAGCTGGTCAGCGAATTTAGGCCCATTAGTCTTATTGGGAGTCATTATAAGGTTATTACCAAAATACTTGCTACTCGGTTATCTTTTGTTATCTCCGATCTTATATCTAATGTGCAAACAGCTTTCCTCAACCGTCAAATTCTAGATGGTCCTTTTATTTTGAACGAGATCCTTGAGAGATGTAAACATAAACACCAACAGGCTATGTTTCTCAAGGTGGATTTTTGCTAAAGCTTACGATTCAGCTAGATGGGATTACCTAGATGATGTCCTTAACGCTTTTGGTTTTGGGACTCGATGGAGATCTTGGATTCAAGGTAGTCTTAATTAGGGCAAAGCTTCAATTCTGGTGAATGGCAGTCCTACCTCGGAGTTTCAATTCCATAGGGGATTGAAACATGGTGATCCTCTTGCCCCGTTTGTGTTCATTTTGATTATGGAGTCTTTACAACTTTCCCTTAACCGTGCGATTGATGTGGGTGTCTTTTCTGGGTTACGTATAGATGATGATCTCACGATTTCCCACCTCTTTTATGCAGACGATGTGATTTTTATGGGAGATTGGTCTAATCAAAATTTAAAAGGTATTTTGAATATCCTCAAGTGCTTTGCTTTACTTTGAGGGATGTCGATCAACCTCAAGAAAAATCACATTCTTGGTTTGGGGGTGCATGAGTCAACTGTTTCTGAAGCGGCCAAGCGAATTGGTTGTTCGGTGTTGAAAACTCCATTTAATTATTTGGGAATCATGGTAGGAGGAAACATGTCTTTGGTTAAGTCCTGGGATGAGACTATACATAAGCTCAAGAATCGGCTCTCCATTTGGAAACTTAAAACTCTATCGATAGGTGGTCGTTTAACTCTTCTTAAATTAGTGCTTGGTTCTACACCGATTTATAATTTGTCATTGTTTAAAGTTCCGAAATCAGTTCTCAACAAGATGGAAAACCTTCGTAGTAACTTCTTTAATGGTATACAAGAAGGAGATCGTAAGATAGTATGGGTCAAGTAGCTTAAGGTTCTGGCAGCTAAGAAATTCAGAGGTCTTGGGGTTTCGAGTTTTTTTGCTCTTAATAGGGGTCTTATTGCAAAATGGGTTTGGCGTTTTATCTCTGGTGATAATTCTCTTTGGTGTAAATTTATTTCGGCCACTCATGGTTCTAGTCATTCTACTTCTAATGTGACGTACCCTTCGATTTGGAAGTCTATTCTTAAAGAGTTTTATTCGCTCAAGGTGCAAGGTATTGACATTTTTTCTCATTGTAAGATAAGGATTGGTAATGGTTATGTACTCGTTTCTGGAAAGACCGGTGGCTTGATAATACCTCTCTAGCTGATTCTTTTCCACGATTGTTTGCTTTAGAAACGGATATTGATATTTCAGTGGCTGCTAAACTTCAGTCTATTGTAGCTTCTTTCCGGCGTTCTGTTAGAGGTGGTGTCGAAGATCACCAGCTTCAACAACTAGTTTCTATGCTTGATTATGTTATTTTGTCTTCTTCAAATGACAGATGGATTTGTGATTTGAATGGAGACGGGATTTTTCGTGTTAAGGACGTTAGGAATTTGTTGGATGAGTTTTTTCTTCCAGAAGTGAATGTTCCTACGAGGTGGGTTAATGTTGTCCCGATTAAAATTAACATTTTCGCTTGAAAGCTTGCTTTAGATCGCTTGCCTACCCGTGCAAATCTGGCGTTAAGAGGTGTTGTTTCTGATCCTCTTTCGCATGTAGAAGATTCGTCTCATTTGTTCTTTAATTGTTCTTTGGCTAAAGATGTGATGAGTTTAGTTTGTCGTTGGTGGAATGTGGGAGTGCCAAATTTTACTTCATATGCTGAATGGCTTGTTTGGTTCAATACGATTCGCCTTGGTTCTAAGCTGAAGATTATCTTGGAAGGGATCTTTTACGTTACGTGGTGGAGTTTGTGGACCTATCGGAATCAATATCTTTTGCGAGTAAGAAGCCTCGCAAAGACTCCATTTTTGATGATATCGCTCTTCGCTCTTTTTGTTGGTGTAATGCTAGGGGTAGTTTTAAATTCAAGTGGGATAGTTGGTTGCAACACCCCTTTTTGATTTCTTTGTAATCTAGCGTCTTGCTAGTGTTTTTGTTTTGTTTCTAATAAAGTTGTCGTTAAAAAAAATAGAAATGTCGGTGTTCGAATAAATTTCATTTCAGGTTGTTTAGTACTTAACTGCTATCATGGCAGCTTGGTGGCTTTAGAAATCATTTACAGTGGACATTAATGTTGACCACGCTACTAACTAGGAAGATGATACCATGTTTCAGGGAAGATTATAGGCGCGCAATGCTAAAAAACAATGTTGCAAAAATCGTGAATCGGTAGTCGGGCGGTCGACCACCCTGCAGCGAGTAATCGGTCAAGTCGGGATTAATCGGTGATTAATTGGATTGACATTTCCTGCAATTTTTTGGCATTTATGAAGACCAAACTAAAAATCTTAACCGATTCCAAGCCTGTTATGTTTCTAAACCTCAATAAAAGGCTCCAATTCTGATTATTATGGCCATTGTGTGTTATAAGTGAAATATACGATCCCCAAATTAAGTATAATGCCTAAATTATTATTATTTTTAAAATGACCGATTCGGCCGATTTTTTGACTGCTTTGTGTCGATTTTTTTTCTAGGCCGATTTTTCTACCGATTTTCAAAAATCGACAAGGTACTCGGCCGATTAACGATTAATCGGCCGAGTTGACCGATTTTTGAAACATTGTTAAAAAAGATACAAGTAGTAAAAGGCACCAGTAGCTAATGAAACTAAACTACACCTCAGATATACCAATTCTACTAGATATAGAACAAAAGGAATATACGAGGTGCAGGATGAAATCCGCAACTGGCACAAACAAACAAACGACCCTAAATGTAACAATATGGAACTATCTAACCCATAATAGTAACCAAGAGATCTAGACACCACTTGAAATAATTGGTCACTAACACGGCTTCTTCACAATAACCGGATCTTCATAGCGTGTTTCATCGATATGACTTGACCAATGATCGAAAATAAACATTCGAAAACCAGACAAAAAAACACGACCATTTTGGTCGATAGTCTTGTTTAGTTTGTGAAACTCTGATGCTTTAAATCTCATTATGTTTTGCAAGCCGGATGTTTAAATCCAACAATAAGAAGCTTTTTAACCGTGAAATAAACTAACATTTATGAATACCTTGAATATCATGAACAAAAGCTTTTCTTAAATCCAAAAAAATTAATAAATCACACAAGTTATCCGCCAGAAAGCGAGTATCTAGATATTTATTCTATCTGCTTGTCATCCAACGTATAACATAATACTAATATTAACTTACCCAAACAACATGACTTTAATATATAAACTATCAAGTTTTTCTTTTTATTTTTCAATGTGGGATCCAAAACAACTTTCTAAAAAAAATGCATCAACACATTTAAACTATTCAATTACTTTTTTTTAGGGTTTCGCATATATATCCTTCCAAAAATGCAAAATTGCGTATATATCTAAAGCATGCATAAAAGCCATTATAGTATGTGCATAAAAAACTTGTACAAAAGATATATATGCAATTATTCACTTTGAGAGGAATATATATGCATTTTTGCCATTTTTTTAAAAAGGTTTTTTATTTATCTTTACTCAAACTCAACTTTAACTATTTATTACGAAAGTATACAATTATTATTTCAGGTAATAATTTTTAACTAAAGGACGCCTTTATGGCCCCAACATTGAACCTCTTCAAACTAAATGTAGGTTCTACACTTCTACTGTTACTATTTTTCCAATTTTAATTTGGCACAAACATGATGAGTAAGGGTGGTGGCAATCATGATCCATGCTTTACTTATGCCTCACCATTCATCCATAATATCATTACATCTCATTCATGTCTCTCTCATGCCTCACCATACTTTTTTAGTGGCAACAATGATCCCATGCCTCACCATACTTTTTTAGTGGCAACCATGATCTCACGCCTCACCTCATTCCTTCACATTTCAACGGCTACATTTCTTCCAACACTTCTCCATGCTGGAGCGGGATGAAATGCCGAGATCCTCCATGCCAAACTCATGCCATGTAGGTGGCTCCGGTGTTCCCAATCGGCTTGGAGCATGCCGAGCTCCATACCACTCCCATTGCCACCACCCTAACCTAATTGGCCAACACCCATCTTTCATGTACATGTTACTTGTTAGTATTAAGAAAAAAATTGCATGCTTTTTATGACATTGAGAGGTGGATTAGTTTGTTATGCACATAGACTTAGGCGGTGTTTCTTTTCCACTTAATAGGTAGGCCCAAACCTTTAATTCCTCTTAAGGTGGAGGGTGTGGTTGAGCGTTTTCCCTTTCCACATCATCAAAAAACATTTTCTTTATCTTTTCTTCAACTTTCTTTCAATTATTGCAACACCTTATCTCTATTCCTTTATTTATTTATTTTATTTTTTATTCATCTAAAAATACCCAAACACATATCCCCCCATATAAATCACACTCACATATGAAAAAAAAATCAGTTCTCTCTCTTGGAGGTGCTAGGTATGCTGTGGGACTTCAATGCCGCAAAAGAAAAAATAATGGTTTTCCCGCATAAAAAGGTGTGGTTGTTGATGTTTTCCTGCAAGAAAAAGTGAGGCCCCGCTAGTTGTCCCGCATGAACACTTTAGACTCTTACTGGGGAGGCTCTCAAAAAGTTCCCTCTCTCAAATAAGTGGCAAATATAGACTTTAGTCCAAACCACTTATAATGGAACATTCTATGTACCAGTATGTTAAGTGAGAAGCATGAAATTATACATTGTCAATACCAATTTATGAATCAGTTTTAGTTCATTTGATCCACAACCGATACCTCGAGGCTCAATCCTTTTTCCAAACAACCTCACCATTATTGAACACTGGACTTAAAATCTAACAGGACCTAATGTTCAATCGATATTACTTGACCAATGATTGAAAATAAATGTTTGAGAACCAGACGAAAAACATGACCTTTTTGGTCTGATAGTCTTTTCTTGTGAAACTCGAATGCTCTAAATTTCATTATGTTCCATCTATACATATACAAGCTGTAAATCCAACGACAAGAAGCTTTTTAACCATGAAATAATGTGAGTATAAATACTTTAAATATCATGAACAAAAAGCTTTATATAAATCCGAAAAAGTCAATAAATCACACAAAGTTATCCGATAAGGCAATAATTGATAGATTTTATTCCCATTCAATTATTGTATCTCGAATAACATGATATTAATATCAACTTACCCAACCAACATGACTTTAGTATATAAGCTAGCACATTTTTCTTCCTACTATCAATGTGGGACCAAAACCAACTTTCTGCTAAGAGAATGCATGAACACGTGTAGAGTATTCACTTACTTTTTTTTTTAACGAAAGTTCTTTATTTATCTCTACTCAAACTCAAGTTTACCTACTTTTTATCATGAAACTATACAATTATTATCCCATGTGATGTTATTGGTTAATAAAAGTTAAAATTAAATTGATTTTTGTTAAGCTTTAATAAATTTGGTGGAGAAATTTGATTGATAAAAAAAACACATAAAAAAATAAGTGTCAAATTTGTGAAAAATAAAACTTAAAAAAAGAGAAGGTAATAAATAAAACTTTAGTAGTTGAATTTTTAAAATTTATATAGAGTTAAGTGTAATATTATAAGCCTCAATTTTTTAATAACTTTGTATTATAAACAAATACCCCCTTATACCCTTTATACTTTATATCTTAAAAAATACAATGTATATGTTGTTTTAAAATAACAACATATAAATTTGCATAAGATTATAAGTATCAATTTTTTTTACTATATACGTTCTATAACGACTCATTTATTTCATTTTTACAAGTTTAACCTATGTTGACACGAGTTTACATTTTAAATACGGCTAAATTATTGAAAACGATAATATAATTATCAAATTGTAAGCACGGGTTACTTTAATATAAAAATAAATATACGTGATTGTACTTATAACAATGGCTCCTGTAATTCTTATTTATATATATAAGGATATCTAGAAAAACATTTTAAAAAAACTCTATACTTTAACTTTATCAACGCTCATTATGTGCTATCAAACTTGCATCATGTGTACAACATAATATCAGTAGTGAAATTTAAATAACAACCTCTGTTGTAAAAATCGGTCCAGGCGGCCGATTAATCCCCGCATAATCGCTGATCGCTCACTAAGCGCCTTGATTTATCATAATCGGCCTATTTAATCGTTTTGGTCAAAGATTGCTTAAAAATCGGTCAGCAAACCGATTAATCAAACAAAATCGCTTAAAAATCGGTCAACAACCCGATTAATTGGACAAAATCGGTCAAAGATCGCTTAAAAATGGTCAACAAACCGAATAATATCTATATTTGACTTAAAACTTTGAAGAATTATGTATTATGTTTATATTTAAACACTTGAAATATTTGAAATTTGATGCCCTATTCTTACCTCATATATATAATATAATATAATATCTAATATTACAATTTTTTCTATAAAAATTCCAATCCGATTAATCCCCGATTAATCCCCGCCTAACCAATTAATCGCTAGGCCCTACCCGACCGCCTCACTAGCGCCTAGCGATTTTTACAACCTTGATAACAACATCAGCTAAATAAAATTAAATCTTGAGTTACCTAACATAAATTTTTACAAATATTTTACCAAATTCTAATGGATATTAATTCATAATGAAAAACTCGTACATAAGTATTAGTTGTACTTATATCACAATTTTCATGAGCAGATTCTTATATGTGTATATACTAAACTAAAATGTTAAAATAAATTCGATTTATGTGTAAACTTCGTGCGTGCACAAAACTTAGAACTATATATAATTATATGCAGTTACATTTAAAGACACAATATTCAGTATTAATATATAATATTTTTTTTTGTCAAAACCGTGTACGTGCTCGTGTATTATAACTAGTATCATAAATAAAACCACAAAAAGTTAATGGATAATATGAGTTATCCTTCGTGATAACAAACAAGCCAATTTACTTACAGACATGTTCGCTTTCACAAGAATAACATAATACTATACTCAACATATTTGACCAACATAACTTTAGTATATAAGCTACCAACGTTTTTTTCTATTACCTACGTGGGATAATCAGAGAGAGCTTTCTATCAAGAAAATGTATCAAAGACAACATCCACTCAACTCAAGCTTAAATACCTTTTGTTTTGAAACTTGAAAACCTTTATTTTAGGTGATAATGTTTAACCAAAAATGCTCTTTTAACTTACTATTTGATTTAAAGCGAACCCAAATGGACAACTGACAGCTTTCATATAATTTGTATTCTTTGTTTTCTAGTATCATTTTTGTTTTTCAGTTATTAAACTATAAAAAACTGGAGTTGTATACTTCTTCTAATACATGTATGAGAAGATATCTAGTGAGAAGAGAAAATAAAATAAAAATAGTGAGAAATATTCTTAGTCACACATTTCAAATAAAAAAAGAAATTTTAGGGGAGATGCATTTACTTTTGTAGGTGCATATAAAATGTGCAGTTGTGATTTATTTTTATCATTGTCATTTTAATTTTATTTCTCATTTGATCCTTAATCATACATATATATTTATTTTAGATGTTACAATGATTAGGTGAGAGGATGCTCAAATAGAACACTAATCAACTGTTACCAATATATTATGAGAAGGCTAGCTATTTTCTAGTTGTACAAATTTGCTAAATTGTTTGTTGACTTAGTTCTATGCAAATCCTATATTAGACAAAAATATGAGTAACACTAATGAACAAGACACTGTTTATATATATATTTGTTACAGTAGTATTTGACATAATGAAGTCTCTTAAATGACACTGAGAAATGGGTTAGTTTGTTTTGCATATAGACACAAGCATTATTAATATCTAGAAGACTTTGAACTATGGTCATGGAACATTCAAAGTACCAATATTCCAAGTGAGAATCAAGAAAATGTGTTGGGCTACTAATTCTATAAATTTTCAAAATCTACTTGTAAGATATTGTCCTTTACTAACGCGTCACTCATAATTTGTACTATTTGAAACCATGCACGAAGTATAATAGGGGCAGGAAGGGGTGGTGGCCCCCCCAAAAGTCTAACTTCCATATGTAAATTTTAGATGTGTCCTATGTATAAACGTATTAATATAAGAACAATTTGTAGTTTGGCCCCTCCTAAATAATATAACTCTATTTTGGCCCCTCCAAAGAACTTGTTCAAGCTTCGTCCCTGTATTGAAACATGTTCTTGAAGAAAATAAAAAACACACGTTGAATTTGATCAAGGCCTATCTAAAGTTTGTTAGTTTGCATGGTTTGTAACTTTGTATTTAGCCTTTTTGTCTTCATAGCGCTACCATTTTTCGGGGTAAATGCGCAGTTGACCTGGTTAAAGTGAGTCTATTTGAGAAAGTGGGCAATCTCAACTAAACTTTTGATGAAAGATCATTGCGTCAAGTGAACATTTCTTGAAGCTAGTACGTCAATGGAGAAGGGCCGGGCATAATTCGTTGATTTAAAAATATTGCATGTAAATATGTAACTTTTCGAGCAACAAATAGCTTTTCAATTTTTTTAAGGGAAAATGGGTCAAATAGACCGCGCGCCCTGAGGCATATCACTTTATAGACCACGCCCTTTTAAAATTCGAAAATAGACAGGTTGCCCACCGCTTTTTTTGGACCCAACCAGGGGCTGCCATGTGTCCGACAACTTATGACACAAGTACGTATTTTTAAGGTATATGTCATGTATTGTAACGTATTGTTTTTTGGCAACTTGTATTGTTTTTTGGGCATCTTTATGTTTTTTGGGCAACTTGTATTTATATACGAGGATATTTTTGTCATTTCACTTTTATATGTTGAAAAAAAAAATACAAACGCCCACAAAACACAGATTTACGGTACATGTCCTTTAATGTCTTGTGTTCCCAATCACTTTCTTCTTTCTTCAATACAATTTGTTTAACAAAATCTTTCTTTCTTCTTTTGGTCTATTGACTTCATATCTTTATCCCAATCTTTCTGCTTTTGTTTAGAAAATATGTCTGACAATATCCCACTGGATGTTCAACTAGATATCATCCGTAGGCTACCTCCTAAGTGTATACTCCAAAGAACGTAGTGTTTGCATGTTATGGAAGACTAGTATAGATTGTGGAAGCTTCATCTTTAATTACGGTGTTCGTCGAATGATCGGTGTTTATTTACGCTAACATTCGATATGGGTGACCAAGGTTTTGTGTTAGCTTTAGATGAACAACTAATCGCTACGCCACTTAATACAGATTTAATGCTTTCATCTATGATTACAGTTGGCAATTCTAATGGTCTTTGGTGTTTTGTTTATGGTTCTAATCTAATATCTGTTATTTGGAACCCGACAATCAAAAAATCACTTGCAGTATTTGTCCCGGTTTACACGCATCAAACCGAACGTCAAAATATTTGTTTTGGTTTTGCCGTCCGTCCGGACACTCTTGACCCGACGATCGTGAAGGTCTCCTATCCTGTTTTCGAAAGTGGTTTCTGGTATGTCTCTGTCTTTTCTTTGAACTCGTTAAGGTGGACAATCCTTGAAAATTTCCACCCCCCTCGTGAAACTATCAAATTGAAACGTAAAAGTCATGCAGTTGTAAGTCGTTTTCTCTATTGGACTGGGAGTGAAACGTTAACTAATGAGGACGGTGTTATTTATAAGATTTATATGTTGATTTCTTTTGATTTGGTAACCAACCAATTTAAAGTTATAGACCTACCACAGATTTTAAAAAATGAACTCCCAGTTCCATTCAATGTTTTCGATCTTGGAACCTCTCTAGTGATTTCTGGGACGATCATTGGTGAAGATATTACATTGTTTTGCGGATGGTTGTTGGACGTCAATGGTTCTTCCATAACATCATTTAAAAGCCTATTCTCCATCCCTACCCAATATTCGGTTCGTTTGCTCGGGTTTACAAAGGATCAATCTCCAATAGTGGAAGCGTACATCGGCAATCATTTGGGTCAGTCGGTATTTGTGTACAACAAAGAACTTGAATTATTTGTCTGCATGGGAATGTTAGGAGATGCGGGATCTTTCTACATCGCCCCATACAAAGAATATCTTCTTTTGTTAAATCAGCCAGACCATGTTGTTTATAGTATGTTTTATTTTTAACTTACCATTCTATTAATGTTTTATTTTTAACTTACACCATTATATTCATGTTCAACAGGTTTGTTCGGCAGAAGTTAGGGATCATGCTTAATGGGAATGAAGCTTTGTGGTTTTAGTACGATGTCTGTATGTGAAGGAAGCATGGAGTGGTTAGCTTTTTCTGCGTACTTGCTGAATTTTATAAATCAAGTGGTTATATATTATGTAACCATTAAACTCATAATTATGTAGTAATCGTAATATGTAGTAGGTTGTCTATATGAAACGTTGTATGTCAAGCAGTTGTTTCCAATAAACAATGTGGCAACTAACTGTTCTACGTAGGGCAACTTCTTTTCCTTATTGACTACTCTATCACAAGCAGTGGTTAAAATATCTAGCAGTAGTAACCTGTATACTGGCAGTTGTAAGTATACAACCAACTCAGTTTTACTAGCGGTAGTAAAAATAACTATAGCGGTAGTAAAAATGACTAGCATTTGTAAGTCTACAACCACTTCAGTTTTACTAGCGGTAGTAAAATTAACTATAGCGGTAGTAAAAATAACTAGCAGTTGTAAGTATACAACCAATTCATTTTCAATGTTTGGCGTTGCTTTCATGATTCAATGTTTTCAATTTTTACGTAGTTATTTCATTTGTTGTATCATCAAAATACATACCTAACTTTGAACTTAGAGCATCCGCAATGCAAAGGTTTTTCAATAGCTTTTTACTATTTCAAAAAGTCTTTAAAAGACTTATTACCATTGCAATTGTGTGCTTTTTCAAAAGCTTTTTCAAATGACTTGTAATTCATCAAGTGTTTGAAACTTTGTACTAAATTAATATTTTAGTCAAAATATACTGATTTACTCACTTGCTATCTCACTTTCTCTTTCCAAAAAGCTTTTGTAAAAAGCTTTTACCATTGAAGAGATTTGAAGTAAAAGCTTTTTGATATGTAAAAATTAATGAAAAGTATAAGATTTGAAGTAGTTTTATGTATGGTTTGAATACCCTGCGTCAATTAAATTTGTGTACACAAAGTTTGGTGTGTCTGTTTATCAAGGGTTTATGTAGTAATCGTAATATGTTGTAGGTCGTCGTCTGTATGAAACGTTGTATGTCAACGTATTTAGTATTTCCTCTGTTGCCATTATCCATTTTTATTTCATCTCGCCAACTAGCAGTTGTTTCCAAATATCAATTTGGCAACTAACTGTTGAACGTAGGGCAACTTCTATCACTAGCAGTTGTGCGTATGATACTAGCAGTTGTAAGTATACAACCTATTCAGTTTACTAGCAGTAGTCAGTATAATTAGCAGTAGTAACAAAAATAATGTAACATTTTTTAATCTAACTAGTTACAATACATCGACATTTCCGTTTCATCAGTGTTCACTTGAATAGTATGTTTGAAAACAAATATTAATGCTAACAAATTAAATTCACACCAATAAGTTATGGTCTATAAAAGACCTACAAATATTATTAATACACGAATACACTGAATAGTATTAGCGAGTAGAACCTTGGAGTGTATCGACTCTAGCCTGGACCTCCTTTTATAGTTAAGGAGTCCTTTACAATATACAGGATAATTATACTTAGCATACTTATCTAATATAAAACATCCTAGCCAAGAAATTCAAGAATGTTATATATTAAACCGACACAATCATACTAGCAGTGAAAAACTACATTAGCAGTGGTTTGCTCTTTATTTTATCTCGGCGCCCGCAAGCTCGTCATTTTTACCTTGACCTCAGTCTATCCAACCCGATCTGCCAGGATTGGTAGACGTACACTTGCTTCGGGAAACGGCCACCAATCAACAGAGGACTGCAGACCATAATTTTAAGCCTCTCTTTGCATATTTTATCACTCCTTCGACCCAATACCCATGATATACTTCCTTCTTCCGCTCGGGTAGAACGACGTTAAGAAGTAACTGGCTGAAATTTGAACATCCCAAATGGCTAATGAGAGTCTAATCGGTTTAAACTCCCACCTTTGGTACGCCATATGGTGTGGGCATGCTTCCACAAACTTCAAAAGACATGGGTTTTGGGTGAAGGAATGTTGTGAATGGTCGCGGGGATGTGTTATTAGTCGTCATTCTCGTCATTTTCGAAACGACTAATTGTTTTTAGTAGTCATTTAAGAACATGTTTCAGTTGTGGCAGCAACTGCTTTGCGCTTATGTTTTTGTTTTGGGGGGTAAAGGTTTAGGCTATGTATGGGCTTTTTGGAGCCGACGGTGCTTGGGCAACGGGTTAACATTTTCAACTTCTCTTTGTTGTTTTTTGTTGGTGGAGGAATGGTTGTTTTTTTATGTGTTTCCTTTTATTTAAAGCGAGGATTTTACTGTTCTTGCACGCGGTATAATAATTTCCATTTACTGTTTTGTGGGTAGGCACGTTCCTAGGCTCCTACCCTTCTATTTTTCCTGCTGGATTTGTCCCAAAATTTCTAGGGAAGGAACGTGAATATTTTACTTGCAGATTTGTTCACCTTTTTTTGGTATTTGGATAAGCCTTATCCGTAATTACAAACCATTTGAATTTATCAGTTTATTATCCTTTTTTGTACTGAAAGTTTGCTATGTCTCTATATACTTTTTTTTGGGAAAATGTAGCTTCCACAGCTGTTGTTTGTTTTGGAAATGTTGCTTATGCACGTTTGACAAACTGAAGTAAATCATTCACATCGGCGCTTTAAATTTCACTTTTAAAATTTGAACTTCAAACAACCATATTGTACTTCAGGGACTTTTTTTTTATTATAACTGATTTTGGAAAAACAGAAACAATGTTGATATTTGCGTCGCCACTAGCGGTGGTTTGAGCGAACCTAGCAGTGGTTTGTTAAACTGTAGCAGTGGTTGCATATTAACATATGCATATAATTGAGAGTTGGGCAACCATGTTGTGCGTAGCAGCAGAAGAGTTGGGCACCATTGATGTTTATTTCGAAATTGATTGCAACAGATTGTTAGGTGTTGCGAATTATGATGTGTGTGGGTCTAAACTATGTTTTGCCCTAGCAGTGGTAACTATAATTGTTTTTTATCCCCAATTGAATCCAAATTAATCTTGTAGCAGTTGTTAGTATTTTTGGACGTATTTATCCCTAAATGTGCTATTCTAGTCAGCAAACGCAACCGTTATCGTCATCTACTATCTAGACACGACACCATTTTTTGACACTTAGAAAAGTCGCATAAACCTCAAAATAATCAACTTACTCTACACATCTAATAACCTGAAGCGTTATGTGCTTACGTCAAAGTGAAGATGTTGACGTTTTTACAATAACTTATGGTCTATAAAACACCTGTATATAATAATAATACACGAATACTCTGAATAGTATTAGCGATTACAACCTTGGAAGTGTGTCGACTCTAAATATGCCGAAAAGTTATATCAAACTCTAGCCTGGACGTCCTTTTATAAGCTAAGGAGTCCTTCAAAATATACAAGATAATTATACTTAGCATACTTATCTAATACAAAACATCCTACCCAAGAAATTCTAGAATGTTACATATTAAACCGACACAATCATACTAGCAGTGAAAAACTACATTAGCAGTGGTACGAGACTTAATTGTGAGTGTGGATTCCTTCTTTTTTGCTATCATTTTCTTGAAGGATTTTCCGTCGTTTGGTTCTCCTGGGGCGGCCGTATTTTCATATGGGATTCCCTGCAGAAGTTCGATAGGCTTCTCAACGGGTTTCCCGTGTAAATCCGCCCCTATGCGCCCCTATGCGCGGTACTGGAAGAGCTTTTAGTGGGGTTGCATTTCCAATCCGCGCAGATTTTATTTTAGAGCAATGGTAGAGCCACAGATGATTCAGAAAAAATACATCCACACGCTGACGTGATAGGTTTGAATTGGAGTGAGGAGAGAGAACTGCCATAAAACACACCAATCATCCCCTACACGATAGCATCGGATTTTTTTTTTAATTCTTTGTGGTTTGCTCTAAAATTTATCCCAGTGGCCGGAAGCTCGTCATTTTTACCTTTAATCCAGTCTATCCAACCCGATACGGCAGGATTAGTAAACGTACACTTGCTTCGGGGGCCGGGATGCAATCAACAGAGGACTGAGACCAGAAATTTCAGCCGTGTTGTTTGCCTCTCTTTGCACATTCTACCACTCCTTCGACCCAATACCCATGATATACATCCTTCTTCCGCTTGGGAAAAGCGAGGTTAAGAAAGAACTGCCTGAACTTTGGACATCCCAAATGGCTAATCAGAGTCTAATCGGTTTAAACTCCAACTTTTGGTACGCCATATGGTCAGGCCAGGCTTCCACAAACCTCAAAGGACACGGGTTTTGGTTGAAGGAATGTTGTGAATGGTCGCGGAGATTGGTCAGTTTTGTCGTTTTAGAAACGACAAATTGTTTTTAGTAGTCATTTAAGAACATGTTTCAATTGTCGCATTAACTGTTTTGCGATTATGTTTTTGTTTTTGGGGGTAAAGGTTTAGGCTATGTATGGGCTTTTTGGAACCGACGGTGCGTGGGCAACGAGTTGTTAACATCTTGAACTTCTCTTTGCGGTTTTTTGTTGGTGGATGAATGGTTGTTTTTTTTATGTGCTTTAAATTTATTTACCTCGCGTCTTTATAGCGAGGATTTTACTGTTCTTGCACGCGGTATCATTAATTTCCATTTACTGTTTTGTGGGTAGGCACGTGCCTAGGCTCCTGGGCATCTATTTTTCCTGATGGATTTGTCATAAAATTTCTAGGGAAGGAACTTGAATATTTACTTGCAGATTTTCTCTCCTTTTTTGGTATTTTGATAAGACTTATCCGTAATTACAAACCGTTTGAATTTATCGGTTTATTATCCTTTTTTGTACTGAAAGTTTGCTATGTCTGTACATCTGTTGTTGGTTTTGAAAATGTTGCTTAAGCACGTTTGTCAAACTGAAGTAAATCATTCATATCCGCGCTTTAAATTTCACTTTTAAAATTTGAACTTCAACTAGTCATTTGGAAAATAGAAACAAAGTTGATATTTGGGTCGACACTAGCGGTGCTTTGATCGACACTAGCAGTGGTTTGTTAAACTGTAGCAGTGGTTGGGTATTAACATATGCATATAATTGATATCCGCGATTTAGATTTCACTTTTAAAATTTGAACTTCAACTAGTCATTTGGAAAAACAGAAACAAAGTTGATATTTGCGTCGACACTAGCGGTGGTTTGAGCGGCAGTAGCAGTGGTTGCGTATTAACATATGCATATAATTGAGAATTTGTTCAAACCTTGTAGCCTCCTTTGGTTTTTCCAAAAACGCAACCATGTTGTGAGTTGCAGCAGAAGAGTTGGGCACCATTGATGTATATTTCGAAATTGATTGCAACAGATTGTTAGGTGTTGCGAATTATGATGTGTGTGGGTCTAAACTATGTTTTGCCCTAGCAGTGGTAACTATAATTGTTTTTTATCCCCAATTGAATCCAAATTAATCTTGTAGCAGTTGTTAGTATTTTTGGACGTATTTATCCCCAACTGTGCTATTCTAATCAGCAAACGCAACCGTTATCGTCATCTACTATCTAGACACGACACCATTTTTTGACACTTAGAAAAGTCGCATAAACCTCAAAATAATCAACTTACTCTACACATCTAATAACCTGAAGCGTTATGTGCTTACGTCAAAGTGAAGATGTTGACGTTTTTACAATAACTTATGGTCTATAAAACACCTGGATAGAATATTAATACACGAATACTCTGAATAGTATTAGCGATTACAACCTTCAAGTGTATCGACTCTAAATATGCCGAAAAGTTATATCAAACTCTAGCCTGGACCTCCTTTTATAAGCTAAGGAGTCCTTTACAATATACAAGATAATTATGCTTAGCATACTTATCTAATACAAAACATCCTTTCCAAGAAATTCTAGAATGTTACATATTAAACCGACACAATGATACTAGCAGTGAAAAACTACATTAGCAGTGGTACGAGACTTAATTGTGAGTGTGGATTTCTTCTTGTTTGCTATCATTTTCTTGAAGGATTGTCCGTCGTTTGGTTCTCCTGGGGCGGTCGTATTTAGATTTGGGATTCCCTGCAGAAGTTCGATAGGCTTCTCAACAGGTTTCCCGTGCAAATCCGCCCCTATGCCCGGTACTGGAAGAGCTTTTAGTGGGGTTGTTTTTCCAATCCGCGCAGATTTTATTTTAGAGAAACCACAAATAATTCAGAAAAAATACATCCACACGCTGACCGTGATAGGTTTGAATTGGAGTGAGGAGAGAAAACTGTCACAAAATACACCAATCATCCCCTACACGATAGCATGTGATTTTTTTTACGAATTATTTATATGGTTTGCTCTAAAATTAATCCCAGTGGCCGCAACCAAGCTCGTCATTTTTTCCTTTAACCCAGTCTATCCAACCCGATATGCCAGGATTAGTAGACGTACACTTGCTTCGGGGCCCGGGTTGCAATCAACAGAGGACGAAAAATTGTTTTTAGTAGTCATTTAAGAACATGTTTCAGTTGTGGAAGCAACTGCTTTGCGCTTATGTTTCTGTTTTGGGGGGTAAAGGTTTAGGCTATGTATGGGCTTTTTGGAGCCGATGGTGCTTGGCCAACGGGTTAACATTTTCAACTTCTCTTTGTTGATTTTTGTTGGTGGAGGAATGGTTGGTTTTTTTATGTGCTTTCCCTTTATTTACCGCGCGTATTTAAAGCGATGATTTTACTGTTCTTGCACGCGGTATAATAATTTCCATTTACTGTTTTGTGGGTAGGCACGTGGCTAGGCTCCTGGGCATCTATTTTTCCTGCTGGATTTGTCATAAATTTCTAGGGAAGGAACGTGAATATTTACTTGCAGATTTTCTCTCCTTTTTTGGTATTTGGATAAGACTTATCCGTAATTACAAACCGTTTGAATTTATCGGTTTATTATCATTCTTTTTTTGTACTGAAAGTTTGCTATGTCTGTACATCTGTTGTTGGTTTTGAAAATGTTGCTTAAGCACGTTTGACAAAACATGTAGCCTCCTTTGGTTATTCTAAAAACGCAACCATGTTGTGGTTTCTATCCCCAATTTAATCAAAATTAATTTGTACTTTCAAAACAACTGTTTTAACTCTTGTAGCAGTTGGTAGTATTTTTAGGCGTATTTATCCCCGATTGTGCTATTCTAATGAGCAAACGCAATCGTTATCGTCATCTAGTATCTACACACGAAAATTCTGACAATCAAGTTAAAGTTATTGGCCAATTTCCACCTTCCAATTTGCAATATGGGCAACTAAATGGCATCATTGGGCAATACTAGTTGTACGATCGGGCAACCATAACTCTTAACCATATGATCATAAAGGATACACTTAACATCATAAACCTAACAACACTAACTTTGGCATAGAAGCACTATCGCATGGTTGGCAGCATAAAATCATAATTATTTTCTACAAGAACAAACATTCATAACAGGTAGAACCATTCCTTGTGCACTAGCCCTTTTCTTCTATGATCTCGAACCCTCTTTCAATTTTCGTGATAGAAACACGCTTTGTTAACTTCCTTCTTTTGAAAGGTGTTGCACTACCGCACCGCATGCCAGCGTCCTCTTCCTGCCATACCATGTTTTTGAAATAAAATTGTGACAAAGGCTGTAGCTCGTGCACAATGTAGACGTCCATGGATCCATTCTCATCAGCAAGGTCATACATTCGTCGAACGTCATTGTCAGTGTGCAACAATGTTAAACCATCTTCTAGTGCATTATTTGGTGCAACATAAAATAAAGCCCATTTTTCCCCTCCAATATCATTCAAAACATGATCAAGCACCCTAGTAAATGCAACCCTTGTGGAGCTAAAACACCAGACATCAGCAAGGAGACCGCCTACATGGCGGAGTGGCTGAAATTCAAATTTCCCGTTGTGGTGCACTTTAAATATGACTTCTTTGGTTTCCGCCATGTCCTATAAAACATAAACCCTAATAACAATTTGAATAACTTTTAATTAAATAAATATTTAATAATAGAATATAGAATATAAAGCTGCACATTTATTTATATTCATGTACTCTATAAATATATGAACGAATAAGGTAACAAAGTACATACGGGGGAGTACAAGAAACCTGGATTTGTTTATAAAAAAGAAGAAAAGGACAACAATTTTTTTATTTGGATTCTTCGATGAAAGTGTAAGCATCCGCAATGGCAACTTGGTGAAAGACTTTAACTTGGTGAAAGACTTTTTTACTATTCTAATAAGATATTCAAATGACTAGTTCCATTGAGGCAATAACTTTGAAGAATACTTTTTACAAAAACACTAGTAAAGACTTCAAGTGTTTGAAGCTATTGTCAAAAAGCTTTTGGATTTATAAAATTTCATTTTTCACCCAGCATTAAATATGCAAATGCTTTTTGCAGTGGACTTGTTGGTTTTGCAAAAAATTTGGACCTCAACCATTTAATTATGTTCAAATGCATCAAGTCTTTTATGACTTGATGGATTGATAATGCTCGAGGAATGTGTGGATATTGATAGTTGAAGATTATTAATTTGATTTAAAAATACAAAAACCATTTCCCAAAAAGCAACTGACATCCTTACCAGTAAAACAAAATAGCCAAATGCTAGAGACCTAGAGTTCACAAAAAAAGTCAAAAAAATTAAAATGCAGAGGCCACTGATACTCTAACTCTTTGTGACCACAAAAAACCCATTTCCAAACACCAATTATTACAGTTAGTTTGGATTATTCACACTATACACCAATTCAAATTGTCAATAAATAATACAGCTGTCTACACAAAAACTAAAAACACCTTTTCATTTGTGAAATTTACCTTTCACTTCTACTGTGATATTTTTGTAAATTGACATTTAGATCTATTAGATTATCAATCATCACAATCATTTACGAAATGGCGTGTTCTTTGTGTCAAGATGGTACATGCACTCCGAATTGTACTAATTTGCACGATCCTTTATTTAAAGACATGATAGACCGTTTAAAGAGAATGCTAATTGCTTGTGAGCCGGGAAAGACTTTCCCAATACAACGAAATTTTAGAGAGAAACAAGAGCTGATTGATAAGAGGAAGAGAATGATTGAACAACTTCCAGAGTATGAATGTGAGTATGAAGATATGAAAGCGCGTTTCAAGAGGATCCAAGATGATAATGCTAATTTGGAAGCAACGTGTGAAGAGGCGATAGCTGATTTTAAGATTTACAAAGATTATAATGCTGATGATGAAGCGAAGTATGAAGAGATGCAAACCAGTTTTAAGAATTTGAAAGATCATAATGCTGTTGTCAAAGCTAAGTATCAAGAGATGGTTGAATGTGCCAAAAATCTTATCAACATACTCAAAGAAGTTGCGGTGATCTTTGATGATTTTTAGGATTATGAATGTGTTTTGTATATGTGTAAGAATGTGCTATTTTGGACTGATTAGGTATGTAAGGTAATAAGTATTTATCTAATTAACAAGGTACTAGATTACTGCATCAAATTTTATGTTATGATTTTATGATATCATTTGTGAAAACATAAATAATCAAAATAATAGCTAATCTCGATATTCTTCACATGCGAATATACTCTAACTAGACTTAATTGCAATACTAAACTCAAAATTCCATTAGTTATTGATATTATTCAATAGGAAACATAAAATTTCCAAACCTCAAGAGTCAAGATGATTCTTTAAAGGCTGCAGTTGAAGAAAAGGAGAATGAAGGGGTGCAGGCAACCACTTCCAGTATTGCTGCATCCACTGCTAGTATTGGAGTAACCACTGCTGCTATTATTACACAAGTATCTGTCAGTTCAGACGTTTCCACTGCCTAGACAACCATTGCTACAATTATAACCACATCAATAACACCAACACCAAAACCAAAAAAGGCTGACAATGAGATTGCCATACAATTGGTCAACCAAAAGCAATCTCACCCTATCCCTGCACCATGACATATCGCTAAGACTCTAAACATTGGTGAACCTGTGCAGAAAGATGTAGTTACTCAAACTGATATTGGAAAGGGTAAAGGGATTGCAGATCCAACTTTGGTGTTTCAAAGTACAGAGGATCAGATAGCTTTTGATGAAAAAATTGCTAAAAGATTACATATGAAAGTAAATGCTAAAGAAATTGCTACAAAAAATTAAAGGAAAGGGCAAAGCAGAAGAAGCCTCTAAACAAGCTGTAGAAGAGCGGTAAACGGAACAGATGTATTATACCCTACATAATTACGAAAACCAGTTCAGTTTACTCGTAACGATTAACTTAGATTCGTAGTCCTAAGAAGAGTCAACAAAAACCAAAAATAATTCAGGCCATAAAAGGATTCTATACCAACGTCGTAAACAATTGCATAGATGATGCATATAAACCACTCCTTATAAGTCTACAAACTGGCACTAAATTTTTTAATAAATCAAGTAATGTTAAATACATAACTAACGGCATCTAAGATACACATAAAAAAGAGCAATGGATTATAAAATGGAATTAACACCTATCTAACATAGGTATTCATCGAATAACAAAAACGATTTATTATAACACAAAACCAATTGGAAATAATCATATGTAATAAACAACGAGAAGAATATTTACGTACCATATTTGGGAACATTTTTTTTAAAACTTGATGAATCAAATGTGGTTTTGCAATCAACACTGTACCTTTAAAGATGGTGACATAACTGACGTTACAAGGAAGAAAGGGGGCTGACGAAGAAGACGGTTTAATTTGTGAAAATAGTACTGCGAGAAGCAAAATCAGAGAATACCGATAACTACTATGGATACTTTATGGGTTAGTGACTTTTGGATTTTGAACTCTCTTAATTAATGGATATTGTACTTTTACACTTCAAATGTGTACTTTTTTGTCTAACGTAAAATGACGATTGAACCCGTTTTAAAATTATATGGTTGCCCAGCGACTTTTGGTTGCCCAAAAAACAATACCTTACACATACAGGACACTTGTCGCAATGTGGTTGAGTTGCCCAATAACAGCGGTTGCCCTCGGTCTACTTTCAAATTTAAAATAAAAGTGGTCTATAAAGTGATATGCATCAGGGCGCGGGGTTTATTTGTGTCATTTTCCCTTTTTTTAATGATTGATATTGATGGGTTGAATATATCGGTGCATGCGCATTCCTAATATAAAAATTAGACTAGTCCAAGATATATATACGTGGACTTAAAACCTAAGGTTTTTTTTTCCTTAACTATTTAATATTGCATTTTGCATTGTCACTTCTTTGACGACACCACTTGAAACAACTGGTCTTTAACACGGCTTTTTCACAATAACCTTATTTTCATAGCATGTTTCATCGAAATGTTGACCAATGATCGAAAATAAACATTCGAGAACCTAGTTGGGTGCTTAAATCCAACAATAAGAGGTTTTTAACCATGAATGTAACATTCAAGATAATTATAAATGCTTTAAATATCGTGAACAAAAGCTATTTTTAAATCCACAAAAAGTTAATAAAGAACACAAGTTAGCGATGATAGAGTTAGCAGCAAGAATTTTTATCCTATCCACTAAGGGATTGTTTGTTAAATTTTTTTATTAAGTCATGTTTAATTAAGAGATGACTTAATACAGACACCCTTAGTTTTATTACTTAATATTTTTAGTCATATTTCTCAATTAAGTCACAAACAAACAGTTTTCATATGACTTAATGAATTCAGTTTTTTTTATATTAAGTCAATTAAGTCATAAACAAACACCACCTAAGTCTCCAACGAATAACATTATATTTAGAGCAAAATACACCGTTCGTCCGTAATCTTGTACACTCGCATCACAGTAGGACAAACCTTGCCTTTTTCATCTTGGGGAGTCCAAAACAAAGTTTTTATACTCTAAATCAATCCTTTGACCCATTTTCTGTTAGTCAACGTTTGTTATCTTTTGCCAAAGCCCTTAAATGACTATTTTGCCCCATATATAATATGCTTCTCTCTCATTTTACCCTAGCAACCATACACAAGCTTTCACTCACCCACCTCTCTTCCACTTCCAGCCGCCTTCACCACCCTCGCGGATCCCCAATCTAGTTGAGATAACAAGTGTATATTAGTCACACTTTCTCATTTCCCTCTCCTCTTTCACTCAACTTCGCAGCCGCCACCCTCCTCGCCGGCCACCACCACCTCTGCCGTATTACTCCGCCGCCATAAGGGTTTGTAATGTCGTTTTGATCACGAATAGGGTTTTGGGTTGGGAGTTTCTTTTGGGTTCGAGTACCACCACAGCCATACCATCCTCTTCATTCCTCTTTAATTTTCATGGTAAGTCGACACAACAACAATCTTGTGCCCTTTTATTTTTTTTAAACCGATTCATATTGTGTCATCGTGGAATAAAACCGATTATAGATAATTGATGTTAAGGTTTTCGTGGGTTAAAGTTTTGATAAAAACAAATGGAATATATTTCTTGTGGCAAAGGTGGATTAAAATCATATCTGATGCATTTTGTGTGGTTAAGAGATTCAAAATGTTTTTCAAAAATCGATTCGTGTGGTTAAAATATTTTTACTAACAAGTCTGTGTGGTTTGAAACTGATGTACATGGCGTTTGGATTTTCTTGTTTTTGCATCGGGTCGTGACCCATATATTTCTGTGTTTGCTATATGGTAATTAAATCTCGACATTGTTATTGATGTTTGGGAAGTCGAATGGTTAAGTGTCGTGTATAAAAACTGTCAACCTAGATTTTCAAAGAACTAGACATAATTTTTTATGAACGTTCAGGTTAGTATATGGGTCAACCTGGGTCGCGTCTAAGGATAGTGGACTGGATTGGTTTTTGACAGAAACACTTTTGTTCAAAACCTTTGTATTTTAGAAAAGGCTAGTCCCCAAATATGATTACAATATGAATATAGTTCCAGTCAAGAATCAAAGGTTTTAAGCATCAATTATACACATTTAGCGAGAAACACTGTTTGTTCAAATCTTGGTAAGAGATGGCTATAAAGTCTTTGAAATAATTTATAAGAAAGTTGTGTATATATTAAATTATAGAATACTAGTCCCCAAATATGATTAACAAAATTGCTTTACTTGTTGTTTATGATATAAACTTCTTATAATAAAATTGCAAAGTTAAAATTTATTAACAAATCATAAAATTTTGTATCTTGAAAAGGTGAAAACTCATTTTTAAGTTATTACTATGACCATACTATATATACATCAATTAATAATATAAGTACTATACTATTTTACTAGTTTATTTATGCATCTTCTTCCTCAAACTATTACCTTTCTTTTCAAAATTTCGATCTACTTTTCATAACTTTATACAAATATCAAAAAGTTTGAAGGTGATTAAGGTCTGTGTTTGACCAAACCTCCACCACTTTTTGCTACACTTATTGTTATACATGTCTGACTCTTTTGAGAAAAACACAACCGTGATCGACAATGGGTCAAAATTTTATTATATCTTTTAGTTTATGTTTTGACTGATAATTGATAGTGTATTTTTATTTTTTATTTTTTAATTTGATTTAAACAGATGGAAAACGACCACTGTTGACAGATGAACTAGAGGCCTTGGGTCCAGTTGAAGATATTGAAGAAACGGAACCTGGTACTGAAGATTACAAAGAAGAAAAAACCCAAAGATTTTTAATTGATATTTATCGGCAGTGTACCAAGGAGGATCCTAATAATCGTCCAACAGCAGAGGAACTTTACCAAACACTTGTTGATTTTTCAGACTTGACTAGTTCAAAATTGTAATCTTATTGCTTTTTATTTATCATCGGCTGTAAGGTTAGGTTATATCACTGTATGAGTATTAGTTGTCGTTAGTGTATTGCATGTATGTCTGTATGAGTATTAGTTGCTGTAAGGTTAGCTTATTTAGCATAGCATTAAGGAAATGACAGTGTTTTGGTACTTATTTGCTGATGATTGCATATAGTTAATGTGTTAATTGTTGGTAATTATATATTGAGTTATAGATTATTCTCTACTTGTATGTGAGGAATATTTATTATGTTTGATAAATGATCAGACATTTTTAGGGCAAATGATTGAAAAAAGTATAATACTTGCCATTATTTTCTTTTGTGGGTAGCGAACAATTTTTTTTGCTTTTGTGGGTACTTTTCTTTCAAATTTATCCTCTTTAGGGTATTTTGCGAAGTTTTAAGACATTTTTGCCCCTCTTAGCTAATATTCCACAAAAAGGTGTAGATTGGCGGGAACACCCTGACCCCGGGTGCCTTTTGGCACCAGCCATTGTCCACCCCTCTTAGCTAATATATGTTTTTTCCGAAGGGCAAAAATGTCTCATAGTACCCTAAAAATGATGAACTTGAAAGAAGAGTACCCACAAAAGCAAAAAATTTTGTTCACTACCCACAAAAAGAAATGATGGCAAGTATGATATTTTTTTCAATCATTTGCCCACATTTTTATCTAAATTACATGTCAAACAATAAAGGTATAAAGATGTAATTTTTTTCCCTTTTTTTGGAGTGTATGGATGAGATTTGAGAATGGTTTTAGTGTTAATTTTAAGGAGAGAAGCAGAAATTTAGAGATAGAAGCAGGAAAAGAGATAACATGAGGGTGGTGGTAGTGATGGTATAACTTTTTTATTAAGTGCACCGTTCGTCCCTAAGGTTGTACCACCAAAATAATTAACCAAAACGATAAAATGACCATATTGTGCTCATGTGCAAGGCATATGGGAGAAGATAACAGAACTTGACTAACGAAAAATGGGTCAAGGGAATGATTTAGACTATAAAAACCTTGTTTTGGACTCCCAACGATGAAAAAGGCAAGGTTTGTCCCAATGTGATGCTTGCAGGGGCGAAGCCACATCTATAGCAGTGGGGGGCGTTGCCCCAACCAAGCTCTTGTGGATACACAGTTTACATAAGAAAAAAAAAATGAAAATCGGTAACAAATAGGACCGGTGCCCTCAGGCAAATCGTCCGAGTGCCCTCCACTGTCAAATTACCAACTAGAGTGCTCTTTGATTTTGTAACTGTTTTTTTTTGTTCTGTACTTGTGTCGCCGGAAAAAATGGAGTAAAAAGGTAAACATGAGCTAGGAAATGAGAAAGTAGATTGTGGTGGTGAATAGTGAGATATTGGTAGGCTTGTAGGGTCAAGCATCATCTGACTATAAAATGTTTGGTAGTATAATATGGAATTCTTTTACCTCTCTTTTGCTTAGAGCATACGGTGTCGCCTCGCCATCAAGGTTCGTCGTCCAGCGTGGCGCCTCGCCGTCGGCCGCCGTGACACCGCCCCCTTCGCCGTCAGCCGCCGTGGGTTGGTCCTTCATTCTGACGACGAGCAATTCTACTGACAAAAAGTGTTTGCAACATTTGATTTTCAAATTTTATCCGTTACAAAACGAATACTTTTTTTTTAAAAACCCACCACTCTATAAATAACATATCATATTCTACAATTTTTTTCATATTCAATCAAAATACTAAACCATTCAAACTTGCTGAAACATGAGTTACACGAGTGAATCATCTTATTCCGGCGAAAGTGACCTTGAAGAGTTAACGGAACTAGAAATGTTTATTAAAGAGTTCGAGGCAGAGCAAACGTTGCAGGAACAAGAAGCCAGTCCTTCAAAACATCGTCAATATATCCCTCGTGAACGTGTAGTTGCTGAAGCACGTCTACTTGCTGACAATTTTGGTGACAACCCAAAATATACGGAGGATAATTTTAGGCGTCGATATCGTATGAGCCGTCGTATATTTCTACAAATAGTACAAGGTATTGAAACATATATTGAAACTCATCATCCTCTTCCTAAGCATTTTTATTTCTTTAGAGTGCGACCGATGGTAGGGGTGTAATGAGTTTTAGTGTGATTATGAAATGCACATGTGCCCTACGCCAATTGGCTTACGGGATAACATCTGATGCGTTCGATGAGTATTTACAAATAGGTGAACATTGTGCACGCGATTGCCTAGATTATTTTCTTATGTGCATAATCCAACTATTTATTAAGGAGTTTTTAAGAAAACCAGATGAGGATGACATTCGTCACTTATACCATGCACATAACACTGTTCATGGGCTTCCGGGAATGTTAGGGAGCATCGATTGTATACACTGGGAATGGAAAAACTGTCCGAAAGAATGGCAAGGCCAAATTCATAGAGGTGATAAAAAAATGTCCAACTATAGTGCTTGAAGCCGTTGCTTCATACGATTTGTGGATTTGGCATGCATTTTTTGGGGTAGCGGGTGCGAATAACGATCTAACGGTTTTAAATAATTCTCCGTTATTCGACGACTTGCTTGATGACATCGCCCCTGAGGTTGAGTTTGAAGTATACGGGTGTAAATTTAAGCAAGGATATTATCTAGCTGACGGAATTTACCCGGAGTGAGCATCTTTTGTCAAGACATTTACAGTTGCAACTAATCCAAAAAATGCCGCATTCAAAGTGAAACAAGAAAGTGCTCGAAAAGATATCGAAAGAGCTTTTGGTGTCCTCCAAGGACGTTGGCATATCATTGCCCAACCGGCGCGGCAATTTACTATTGGCAAGTTACCGAGAATCATGTACGCGTGCATCATAATGCATAACATGATTTTGAAAGATGAAAACTTTGCGATATCCGACATTGATGAAACGTATATTTCTCCGACACCAAATTTACAGCAGACATGGATTGAACGTTGCCAATTGCAAAGAAAAAAGCCAAAGAACTACATGAAACACAAACTCGCAAAGCTTCAACGTTGTCTCATCGAGCATGTTTGGCAACAAATTCAATGGGCACAATTTCAACAACAGAATCCAAATAATTAGTTTCGTTATAATTTGATGTATTTCTTGCGTATGTTTTTTTTCGTATCTTTATTTTATGTTTCGTACGTTTTTTTTTAAGTTATGTATTGTATTTTAATTTTGAATGAAATGAATTTAGTTTATTTGGAAATGAGATTGAATAAAAAAAAATAAAGTGGTAGTGGTGGGCCTCAAATGAAGAGGTTGAGGTTTGTTAGGCTGGTCCCAGTCGCAACCTGGGACGACCAGGGACAACCTGCGCCACATCAGCTTTCTCTCTCCAGCGACCTGGGACAACCCGGATACCCAAGTCGACGACCCAAGGATTTTTTTTTTTTTTTTTTTTTTCAAATTCAAACATTTTAATATTAAATTTAAATTTCATTCAAATTAAAAAAAACATTACATTACGAAATAAAATTAAAAAAAAACAATACACTACGAATTTAAAAAAAAAAAAACATTACAATACGAAATACATAAATTATAAATATAATCTGAATGCTCTCCGCATGCAGAGTCATACGAGGGAGTACGAGAACCGGCAAATCCCTCGAAGCGAGCCAAATCTTCCTCGTCTAGCAGAGGTGCCCCCGGTAGCTCGAAGTTGGTAGTCGAAGTTGATGCACCAACACCTAGTTTTGTTCTCCGATAGCTCCAATTGATTTTAGTGCTGACGTTTTTCGTTATCTTCTGAACACAGCGTCACAACTTGTCAGCAACCTCGCGATCTTTGCGGGCTTGATCTTTCAAAAATTTGTCGATCACAGCTTTTCTTTCAGGAGTAATGTCGTTGCAACTCTGGTAGTTTTGTCTCATTTGTTCTTTCTCCGCCTTCGCCTGGTCAAACAATTCGATGACGCTTATAATAGCGTTTTTTCGAGCCTCATCGTCGTTATTGCATTGATTTTGAACATACACTTGCATATCTTCAATGGAATGGGGGAGACGGCAAGCCATAATAAATCTTGTGTTGAGAAGTATTTTGAGGTTGAATTGTGTTTGAAATTGTGTGTTAAGAAGTGTGTTTGAGGTGAAGTGGGTATTTATAGAGTGGTAAAATAGGTTTGAATTTTTTTTTTAGTTTAATTGACCAAACGGTCGTTTTTGTTTTGGTTTAAATGCAAACCGTCAAAAATAACAAGGGATAGAAGCAAGTAAACATCGGTCTTTATTGCACTCGATATTCAAAAAATTGGTCACTCGACCGATGTCACACTCGATTGCCGCATTCATGTAAAACGATGTTAACATCGGTTGCTGCATGAAATTTTTGTTGCCAACCGATCTTAACCCACTCAATTGCGACCAGCCTTATGAGTGAGGGAGGGTTTGTTGTGGTTAGTTGTGGAGAAGTGGGATGCTGATGTGGCGCTGAGGTGGCACTGATGAAGAGGGTATGCCTCTTCGTGACACCTTATGCTCTTATATTGCACTGTACTTTTGTTAATAGTTTTTTTCTTTTCTTAGCAGATACTGATACTTTTATTTCTTCAAAATTTATGATGTGGAGCATAATGTTAAGTTATATTGTTAATACGGAGTAAGATTTATTTAAGATTTGCAAGTTGTGCATATGTGAAAATTTAGTATGGCATAATGTACGATTTTTTGCTTAGTAATCTTGTTTGAAATTATCTTTACACGATATCATACTGATAAAGTTTTTACTTTCTTCAAAGGATAACGTGGCCACTTCATGTATGCGATTTTTGTTACCATCGTAAGTTTTTCTGTAATCATTTAGCATTATATTCTTCTCATTTTTTCAAAAAACTTATAATTTCAATAAAATGATCATCGATTTTTTACTATTAAGATGGAAATCGCTATAATGCAGTTTATAGAATGTTTAGTGTGTTTAGTTTTACACTTAGTATTTGTAGTCTATAATAAGTGGTAATTGCATCGAAATAGAGCATTTTTACTTTAATAATAACCGACCTGACTAGTTTCACGTTCCACTAAATATCCTTTTCTTGCTCGATGCCCCCTGTAATCACAATTCCTGGCTCCGCCACTGGATGCTTGTGTACAAGATTACGGACCAACCGTGTATTTTACTCTTATATTTATATCAACTTACCCAAACAACATGACTTTAGTATATAAGCTATCAAGTTTTTCTTCCTACTACCATTGTGGGATCGAAAATAACTTTTTACAAAGAGAATGCATCAATACATGTAGACTATTCGTTTACTTTTTTAACGACGATTCTTTATTCATCTCTAATTTTTGTCTTGAAACTGTGGGAAACGGTGCACACTTTTATTAATAACGAAATCAGATTACAATTAATAATAACAGAAAATAAAAGACAGAAAATTAAATATAGACAGAAAGGGGTAGAAGCAGAAGACAGACTCTAAATTGATAAATAAATAAAACAGTAGAAGTCGTGGAACGAGGCTCGTGTAAAACACGATTCCCTTAAAACAGATTCGCCGTCTGTTTCCCAGGGTACAACGTCCAAAGCTGTTGTACAGCCGGACTTGACTGAAAGATCACAGAAGCTTGCGTGTTTCTGATCGAAGAGAATGCTGGAATTTATCTGCAGCAGAGTTGCGTTTTTTCTGTGTCTAAAACCGAATGAGAGAAGGTTACATTTATAGTGAAAACCTATCTTGTTCACCAAGATTGAATCACTGTTAAATATACACGATATTTGCAAATCTGTTTCATTCTAAAACAGATTTCATATCTTTCAATTATTAAAACAGATTCTATATAACTTGTTCACAAAGATACGCACGTAGGCGAAGTTTCGGAGCTGCATTCGTGTCCGCAGGTCGCGCGGGCTCGCATGAGTTCAGAAGCTTCGAACCCATTTTGGCCCAAAAATCCTGAAATCTGCACCCCCTGCGCGCGTAGGTGTTGGAGTAAAACCAACAAATCAATTTGAAGGTTCATATCAAGATTTCTATATAAAAACACTCCCACTTCCTTTCTAGGCGATGTGGGATGTGTTAATTTTCCAAAATTTTGTGTTTTACGTGCCTCACTTTGAGACACGATATCTCATTCATTTCAGCTCCATTTTGGACACGCTTTAGCTTGTTGCGAAGCTCTCGTCAAGGAGAACGCAAAGCTACCAAGAAATATAAATATATATAACATATACATATATTAAATAGTGTCCAAAAATTTGCAAAAGTCACTTTGCAAAACTATTTTCCAACATAAACTATCAATTATTATTGCAAGTGATAATTCTTAACGCCTTTATGGCAAACCACCATTGCACCTCTTTAAACTAAATTATATTGTTACTATTTTTCCAATTTTGATTTGTCACAAACATGGTAAACCAAATGGAGAAGACAAGGCCTTCCAATATTTGTTGGCATTTAAAAATAATGCATTCTTAAATGAGACAATGAAAAGTGGGTTATTTTGTTGGGCAAATTGTCTGAAAAGGCATCGAACTTGCCACCTTTTTTTTTCTGGGCATCGAACTTTTTTTTTTCTATTGTAGCACTGAACTTGCCTAATTTTCGTTTTGTGACAAAATCACACTTAAAGTGTAATTAACATTCTTAAACCCGTTTTAAGTGTGATTTTGTGTCACAAAAGGAAAATTAGGCAAGTTTAGTGCTACTATAGGAAAATTAGGCAAGTTTAGTGCTACCCGTTTTAAGTGTGATTTCGACCGTTAATTTTTTTATTGCACTGTTAGTCCTTTTCTGCTTTTAACGACCGTTATTATATTATTGCACCATTAGACCTTTTCGCCCGCTTTTACATGTTTACGTCCGTTTTGTTCGTTTTACCCGTTTTACGTTTTGTTTTGCTCGCTTTACACGTTTTAGTTCGTTTTTGCACCGCGTTTTACACGATTTTTTAGTTTTTGCACGGTTTCGTCCGTTTTTACACGTTTTCGTCCGTTCTTACACGTTTTCGTCCGTTTTTACACGTTTTCGTTCGTTTTTGCAAGTTTTCGCACGTTATTTTTCGTTTTTACACGTTTTTTTTAGTTTTTGCACGGTTTCATCCGTTTTTACACGTTTTCGTCCGTTTTAGCATAGTTTCGTCCGTTTTTACACGTGTGAAAACAAACAAAACGTGTAGAAACAGACGAAACCGTGCAAAAACGGACAAAACGTGTAAAAACGGATGAAACTCTGTAAAACGTGTAAAAACGTGCAAAAACGAACGAAAACGTGTAAAACGGACGAAAACGTGTAAAAACGGACAAAAACGTGTAAAAACGGATGAAACCATGTCAAAACAGACGAACCCGTGTAAAAACGTGCAAAAACGAACGAAAACGTGTAAAACGGACAAAAACTTGTAAAAACAGACAAAAACGTGTAAAACGGATGAAACCGTGTAAAAACGGACGAAACCATGTAGGAACGGACGAAAACGTGTAAAATGGACGAAACCGTGCAAAAACTAAAAAAATCATGTAAAAACGTGCAAAAACGAACGAAAACGTGTAAAAACGGACGAAACCGTGCAAAAACAGACGAAAACGTGCAAAAACGGACGAAAACGTGTAAAAAAGGACGAAACCGTGTAAAAACGGACGAAACGGACGAAAACGTGTAAAAACGGGCGAAAAGGACTAACGGTGCAATAATATAATAACGGTCGTTAAAAACAGACGAAAAGGACTAACGGTGCAATAAAAAAATTAACGGTCGAAATCACACTTAAAACGGGTAGCACTAAACTTGCCTAATTTTCCTATAGTAGCACTAAACTTGCCTAATTTTCCTTTTGTGACACAAAATCACACTTAAAACGGGTTTAAGAAGGTTAATTACACTTTAAGTGCTACAATAGGAAAATTAGGCAAGTTCAGTGCTACAATAGGAAAAAAAAAAGTTCGATGCCCAGAAAAAGAAAAGGTGGCAAGTTCGATGTCTTTTCAGACAATTTGCCCTATTTTGTTTTGCACAGTCTCGAGCATTATTAATATCTAGAAGACTTTGAAACTATAATGGAATATTCTATGTACTAATATGCCAAGTGAGAAGCAAGAAATTGAATTGGGCTGCTAATTTCATAATTTGTCAATACCAACTTGTAAGATATTGTTCTCACTAACGCGTGTCACTCATAACTTGCAAAATTTTAAACATATTCCTGAAGCAATTTAAAAAAATACAATTCGAGGATATATTTGCTTTACAAGTTACAACAAATTATGTTTCTTGAGCTAGGCGTTAGTGTTGGTCATGTTCTATTCTTTTGTAGCGTCTAGTTCATGTCTATCTTTAGAGTGGACTGTCACTCTATTGATGTAGTTACAAGCACAATTGGTGCGTGTGTTTTGTATAGTCAATTTGATGCTTTGCCATATCGCCTGCTCCTAATTTTTATTTATATACTATTTACCAGGGTAAAAACTTTACCCATTATTCTTTCGAAGTTTGTCAGTCTTTGTAACTTCCGTGTAACTACATATGTAAATGAAGAATAGAGGTTTTAAACAATTATAATATATACTAAAGATAAAAATTGAATGGGACAATTAGCGAATTCTTAGATGGTCCGTTATTTGTTAATGCTTCATACTATTGGCCCATCGAATGTAATTAAGAATGCTAATAGGCCTAACAATGTTGCATTTGAGGTCTGGCAGTTTCTCATTCACCTTTTTCTTATTTAATTTTTATTTTTATTTTTTTTTTTGTTAATTCCCGTTTTTTTATAAATGAACTTTCTTTTTTTCGCATTCGCGCTTTTTATTATGTTTTTTCCGCCATACGCCACTGCTTCGTCCGCTTCCAACGCTTTTCCTCCATTTCACGCCGGGTCCGTTTGTCTGTTCATTTTCCTACGCCATTCATTTTACGCCAAAAGTCCGTCTCTTCCAACGTTTTCCTCCATTCTTACGCCGCCGTTTTTATCGTTTTCATACGTTGTCGTCCATTTTATACGCTTCGTCCGTTTTTATGTTTTCATGTTTTTCGTCATTTTATACGTTTTCCGTTTTTATACGTTTTAACCGTTTTTAGGTTTATATATGATTTCGTCCGCTTTCTATGTTTTCGTCGGCTTATTTAGACGTTACCGTTTCTTACGTTTTCATTCGTTTCATACGTTTTCGTTCGTTCATACGCCACTTTATCGCTGTTTTTTTAGGTTTTCATGTATTTTCGCCCATTTTAGACGCTTTTGCTATCTCTATTTTATGTTTTCATGTATTTTCGTCCGTTTTCATACGCGTTGTTCGCTTTTTACGTTTTCCATTTTAGTCGTTTTCGCCTGCGGTATTCATTTCGTCCGCTTTTATCAAGCATCGTCCGCTTTTATAAGTTTTGTCCATTTTCGACGTTTTTGTCTGTTTTATGACGCTGTTCGTTTTACATTCTTATATCGCTTTTCATTCATTTTATAATGTTTTTGTCCGTTTTCAGACGTTTTCATTTTGATATTTGTAAGTGACACTTATTTATCTCTTGTGATATAACACTGTAAGAAAGATGAAGAGTATTACATTCTTTATCATGTATGTGTTATCAGTTGAGATAATCAACTAAGAATGTGATGATTCTCGATGATTGTTATTTGTGTTTTTGAAAATATGAAGATTGTTTTATGATTATATTATAAAATATTAGAAAAGTTTTTCATCCGAAAACAAGAGATGTTATGAAACTTTTGTTAGACTTGTGGTGGATTTTTCTATTTAATAGATACAACATGTTTCGATATGTTTTATCGCGGATTTGAAAATATCTATGGTTGAATCAAAGAAAACTAAAGAAGCTATGGTGAAGAAAGCACACATCTTTATAAACAAACTGAGGAAGAAACACCGATATGACACATGATATCACATGTGATATCACCTCACTTGTAATATCACATGATATCACACGTGATATCATGTGTGATAACACCAGTGATATCACCTGTGATATCATGTGTGATATCACCAGTGGTAGTATGTGTGATATCATAGTTTATATCACTTGTGATATCACCAGTGATATCACTTGTGATATCATGTGATATCATAAGCGAGGTGATATCACCGTGATATCACGTGTGATATCACAGTGTTTCGAAACTAAGTTTGTTATGCTTTCTTCAACCATAGCTTCTTTAGTTTGTTGATTCAATGATAGATATTTTTAAATCCCTCTATAAAACCTATCAAAACATGCACAATGTATCTATTAAAAAGAAAATGCCACCACAAGTCTAACCAAAGTATCATAACATCTCTTGTTTTCGCTAAACACATTTTTAATATTTCATATTATCATAAAACACAAAAATCTTCCTAAATATTTTCAAAAACACAAATAAAAAATGAACATAATCATCACACAGGATATAATAAGTGATGTATATTATTATTTCTTTCATATATACTTGGTAAAATACTAAATTCTTATCACATTTGGTAAGAATGTAATATTTCACATTCTTAGTTGAGTATCAAAATCGATAACACATACATGATGAAGAATGTAATACTCTTCATCTTCCTTACAGTGTTATATCACAAGAGATAATAAATGTCACTTAAAAATATCAAAATGAATAAAAATGAAGCAAACTATGAAAATAGAGATTTGAAATATTCTCAAATTCAAACAAGTGTTGCATTAAATTAGCATTTTTTGAACAAAATAAGGATTCACCTAAAGAGACTTTAACCATTTTATTTCTACTAAGAGTATAATATCACAAGTGATAGATAACACTGGTTGCATTAAAAAATATATCACTTGTCAATTGCGATGAAAGTTACAAAAACTATCATGTAATCGAAAATTATAAAATATTAGAAAACACATAGGTGATAATATATAAAAACATACAAAGCAATGAAATATCTCAGGTGATATTAAAGGTTAAAAAAACATGCTTGTTTGTTTATGAAATATTACAAGTGATATTAGACATTAAGTATTTTTTATAAAATATCACAATTGATATTAGACATGTAATATAATAGAGTTTAATAATAAGCATGAAAACGTATGAAAATAGACGAAAACGTATAAAAAAACTACAAAAACGGACAAAACGATGAAAACGGACGAAAACGCCTCGAAAACGGAAAACGTGATAAAAATGAATGAAAAGCGCGATAAAAACGCCTTAAAACGGATTTTAAAATGTATAAAAACGGACAAAAACGTGATGAAAACGGACTAAAAACGTCGAAACGAAAAAACGTATAAAATGAATGAAAAGCGTATAAAAACGCCTTAAAACTAATTTTAAAATGTATAAAACGACAAAACGTATGAAAAAGGACGAAAAACGTCTCTAAAATCGAATTAAAAGCGCCTAAAATGGACGATAATGTAAAAACCACTAAAACGTATATAAACCTATGAAAACCTATGAAAACGTGAGAAATGGACGAAAACGTCTGAAAACGAAGAAAACGTATAGAAACGGATGAAAGTATATGAAAACGGATCTAAAACGAAAAACGATAAAATGAATGAATGCGCATAAAAAACGTCTTAAAACAAACGAAAATGTATAAAAACGGACAAAAACGTATTTAAAACCATAAACGTTTGAAAATGACGAAAGCGTCTAAAATGGACGAAAATGTAAAAATGGACTAAAACGTATATAAACCTATGAAAACCGATGAAAATGTATGTGTTTACAAAAACGTCAAAACGTAAGAAAGCGTATAAAGCGGATGAAAGTACATGAAAACGTAAAAACAAACTAAAACGTGATGAAATGGACGAAAACGTATGAAAATCCGGACGAAAACGTATTTAAAAAAACGAAAACCTAAGAAAACGCATGAAAACGGATTAAAACGTAAGAAAAGCGAAAGCGTTTAAAACTGACGAAAACGACTAAAACGATATAAACCTAATGAAACGGATGAAAACGATAAAAGCGGGCTAAAACGTCGAAAGCGGACGAAAACGTATAAAAACGGCTAAAATACAATACATGAAAAGCGTAAGAAAAACGTGTTAAAACAAAACGAAAAAAACGTATGAAAATGAACGAAAAGGTAAGAAAATGGACGAAAACATATGAAGATGGACGAACGTAAAGTTAAAATGGACACGAAAATGTTGAAAACTACCGAAATGTATTTAAAACTAATTTAAAAATGTATAGTAAAACGTGTGAAATTTAAAAATAAACGCTAATAACGTAAATTTAAAAAAACTTTAATTCATAAAACGGAAATTAATAAAAGAAAAAAAAAGAAAAAAAAAAAGGTTAATAAAAAGAAAGCATAATAAAAAAATACTGACTTAGATTTAAGATTAAATCTGAGGTAATCCCCACCATTAGATTATACTAATGGACGGGAGATTTATCCTCTGGTAGCATTTGGATTTTAAGAAGTTGAAAATAAAGTCACTTCTATAATATACTAAAGATAAAAATTGAATGGGACAATTAGCGAATTCTTAGATGGTCCGTTATTTGTTAATGCTTCATACTATTGGCCCATCGAATGTAATTTAGAATGCTAATAGGCCCAACAATGTTGCATTTGAGGTCTGGCAGTTTCTCATTCGTCAAAAGTAGTTGGCACTTTTACTGTGCAGCCCCGTTTTCACGTAGTGACTGTGTAACACAAAGTAAATTGTGATTATCGACTGTAACACCATAGAAAACAAGTTAATCTTTGTCCTAGCGCACCAGAACCACACAGGTGTCAACCAGCTTTGTACTATGCTATGGGAAATCTGCAAATGAAATTTCTTGAAGGTACATTCTCTTTCACCTTAGGATTTATCAACCAAAACAATCCAAAAAAAAGCTGAACACACAACATCCATAGATCACAAGAAACTTCAGGTCATATGTATTTTTTTTTCTTCTTTTAATCTTTATGCTTCATTATGGTTTACTTTTTGTTAATTCATGATTTAATTGAGAAATTTCTTTTATTTTTTTTATCTTTCAAATTAGGGTTTCGTTAATTTGTTATTGCAGGTTGCCTTGCTGATGATGTTTGCAGCTAAGCCTTCTGAGGTGTTTGTTCAAACTTTTATTATTTTGAAGTTAAGGTTTTGTCATAATTTACAGGTTTTGTTATTTTTTTTCATGTCGGGTAATCTTTTGCAGGTTAGTTTGCTGATGTTGTTCGCAACTTATACTCTTTTGACATTTACTACGGGCAGGTAACACCTTCCTTTTGGCTTTGTATGGGGTGTTGACATGTAGTGCAAAAAAGATGTGATTATTTGCGTTGTGGCGCGGCGAGCTCCCTAAACTCGCAGCCATGGCAAATATATCCTCTTCTTCCGACTCTTTACATATCCGTACCCTGGGAATTTTGGCTGCTTATATTTTGCGCTTATGCCTAAGCTAAGCAACAATTTTGTAATCTGCTTAATGTGTTTCACATCAGCTTTTAAGAAACATGGATGATGTTGATATGAGTGTTACAAGTTCTGGCAGGTGTTTAGCATAAATCTTACAGTCTGTTATTATGAAAGTTACCATTTGTCAACAATGGAATTAGTGGGCTTGGACTCAGTTTTTTGAACGGGGCAAACCCAATTTATTTTAGGATGTCCGTTTTGGATTAAATTGCCTCTTGAATGGTCTTTCGTTTATGAGAAAATGCATATCTACCAGCAACAGTACATTAGCAGATGGTTTGGTAATCTTTGATTGGATTAAATCTGTTGGGAATTTCCCTGTTCATCCCCATTTTTGGTTAAAATGAGCACGTTAAGAAATTTACCTTTGCCCCGTTCAAAAACGCTCTTTGCCCCGTTCAATTTCCACCTAAGAATTCGCTAAGAATTATATATATTATAATTATAACGGACCACCTAAGAATTCGCTAATTGCCCCGTTCAATTTCCATCTTTAGTATATATTATAATTATAATTATAATATGCTGTGTGATTGTTTAAATCAGATCACAATGAAATGTCTGACTGAAGATCCGATCACAGGTTAGCAAGGCAATGACCGGACGATATAGCACGTATGGATACTATGCGTCTATGCAACCGAGTTTCTTCGCAACCGTAGTGTATTTTTTGCACTTTCAAATGGTCGTTATGAGAGTTTCTATGGTTTTGCATTGCATACTCATCCTGATATAGTACCCAGGTTCCGTTTCAGCGAATTATGGATTTGGTCCTCAAGTGGTAATCACGGGTCAGTATGGTGGATCTGGGTGAAGATTCAACAGTGGCGTAGGTTCAGGAGGTGGAAATAGTGGTTGTGTTGCTACATGATCCCTTAATGGTAAAAACACGATGAAAATAAACCAACAGTTAAAAGTATTGTCTGCTACAAGAGCTGGTGCAAAAGCTTTCCGAACAGGATTCTTTGTAGCTAATTGAGAGCATCGACTAATGACCCACTTGCTTCTACGGTATTTCAGTTACATGTTCATGCATTTATGGTTTGGTTTGTAAATTTGATTTCGATAGTATAGTTTTCAATTGATTATGTAATAGGTTTCTGCAATATCATTAACATATTGCTATCCCATTTACGAATTTCTATTAATGTGCAATCTCAAATTTAGATTCTAAAGAAGACTAGATCTTTTAATCGAAACATATTTTTTCCATACACCTATGGTGCAGAAAGTGGTATGCAGATAGTTATACATGTATCTCGAAGCATAACTAATAGTTTGAATTGTATAGAGTTAGACTGTAGAAACATTTGGTACTGGCTGCTGGTATTCATCAGTGTGGATGTCCATAAATAAGAAAACTTTTATTATACATGTAACTTCAATCCGTTTTTCATTGGTATAATCTTTTTACAAATTAAATTATTCATATTGACTATTGATACCTTTGCATCACTAACTGAGAATATGGTGGTTCGGCTTAGTAGTCATCACTTGCAAATGTGGTGGTTCGGCTTAGTAGTCTTTTAAAATGTGGTGATTTGGCTTAGTAGTCTTTGCTTGCAAAATCAATAATGCAGCTCCCCATCTACAACTCTGATGAACATGCATGGCGGTATTCTTTTTGTCAATGACTAAAGTAATTACTTACTCCACAAAACATTAACATGATTCTAATAAACATAAATATAGGCCTCAAGCAAAGAACGCTACAAAAGAATTGCCGTCACGCAAAGAGCCAAAACAAATTTTAGCCATAAAATTATCTAACGCTCAAAATATTCATCCGTGTAACTACATATGTAAATTCAAGTGCTTTAAAACTCACTACATTCAAAATAAACATGTAAAAGTTTGATGCTTTAAATCCAACAAACAATCTTTTTTTTATTCATGAAGCGATCTAACGATAAAATAACATGTAAAAGTAAGTACTTTAAATATCATGAATAAAACCACAAAAAGTTAATGAATCATATAAGTTATCCTTTGCGTTAATGAACAAGCCAATTTAGCCAATAAAGTAACCACAAAGAATGACATAATATTAAACACAACATACTTGGAGAACATAACTTTAGTATAAAAGCTTTGTTTCTATTACCGATGTCGGATAATCAAATACAACTTTCTAACAACAAAATGTATCAACAAATACCAGCTAGTTATTTTTTTTTAGATGTTACAAATGTTCAATGTGGTTACAATGATTAGGTGTACGTGAAATAATGAAATATATAGCACACTAATACACTGTTACCCTTTTCTGATATTTGATGTTGGTTTACTGGTGGCATATCATTGTGATTTTTATTTTGAAGGTTCCTATGTAAGGGACGGCGCAGGAAGCGATGGCGCGAGAAATTTTGGGCTGGAGCCATGGCGCGCCATGGCTCTAAATGATGGATTTGAAAGATCACATGTTGATGCAAGGTAAGTTGCGTTTTTTTCATCATATTTTATCAACATCAACATGTGAAGCTACTCATGTTAGTATAGTCTTTGTATTATAACTAATACAGTAATCTTGGAATTTAGTTTAAGTTTAATTCATGTTCATATTAGTATTCGACACAAGTCTTTATTACGATAAACTCATTTATGATAGATGAAGTTACTATACAGACGCCTGGGCTGTGTGAAGGAAATGGACCGCTTGGACTCCATAATTTTGCGCTTCAAAATTTTGTCTGTTAATAATTATATGCATGTGTAGACATATTTTTCACGAAGAAAAAAGTATTTAGATGGGAAAATATCTTAAATGAGTAATATGTTTAGATAACTAATTGCATTATATATTATAAACGGTGACACTTTATATATAATATTGTTTAACAAAATGCCTCATTATATAATTTCGTAAAGAGTCCTCAAAAATTTCGCCGTTTCATGAGATGACCATGTTATTATATTGTTGAGTATGTAGTTCCCTTAAGCTATACCATGGTAATTTTATCACTATTAATAACTTCTTTATATAAACCATAAGACGCCACACTACTCATATTTCCTTATCTTCAAGATTAAAGGAATTTTTAGCAACAGTGTTTGTGTGAAATTTGATTACAAAAGTTATTTTCAGTCACAAGTAGTAACATATTTGTTTACACGATCAAATAAAAAGATTACTTAAAATAAGAAGAAATAAAAAGAATTATAACCGCAAATCCGAGATGCACCGACCTAAATTAGATGCATCCCTATAATCTTATATGCATTATAACGCACCATAGTATGTTTTCTAGCTTTTAATCGATGCATATACGTGATATTAGATGCATTTCATGATTTCTCTTGTTTTTTGTTCCTCTGCACGTGCCGAAATCATGAAAATCAATTTGCACCATTTATACATCAAATTAACATTCGAAACTCAAGATGTTGCATCTATATGAATATAAATGCATCTAATGCAAGTCGTTGCATGTCAAATGCGTGGTTTTAGTCACTTCTCACCACTTATTATTTTAATTTACTTCTCACTGGATCCGTACTCACACTTTCCATATGCACAAACTTTCGGAAATAACTAATTTTCTCTTTGGTCTTTATAATTGCTTCCAACTAGTATTCCCGTTCGTCGGTCCTATGTAAGAAAATATAAGCAAACCTGGTCCTACTTGTTTGTGCTGCTCATAGATTTTTAATGATTTCTATTTCGAAGGTTCCTATGTAAGAAGGTTATAAATAATGGTCTTTGGAACTTCAACTTCTAGATGGATGTCAAAATCTAAATCTTCCTTGGACCAAACACCAGAATGTTGTCGAACGTTAGTCCCAAGTGTTTTACCCTCTTGTAACGACTTTACATTATACGTGTCGAAATCAAAACTCACTCCGTTTCAAAATTATTGTCTTGAGATAAAGAACATATAGTTAAAATAAAAAGTAAGGCTACTACACTTTTCAAGCAATAAAATATCATCTCCACTTACTAATTTCTGACCAAAAAAAAGAAAAAAAAAAAAACTAGATCGATAAAATTTAAGATGTGTGCCTATTTTATCGAGAGTACCATCGAGGTGTTGTCCTAGTGGGATCCCACCATATAGGAATGTTTGTTTATCGGTGAAAGGAGGTTTTGTGAAAATAAATCATGGGTTCAACATAAATATTTGACTACAAGTCACTGAAACAGATGCCTATTGTTTGAGGTTAAGTTCTTGAGGAATGGTAGGCAGGCACTCAAAAGGGTGCACAGCTGAGAGTTTCTCTACAAAACGTTTATGAGACTTCTATGAGAAAAATAACTAACAGACCTAAAGATGCGTCTAGATTATGTCTAAACGTGAATAACATCCTGTCGGTTGCATTTCAGAGATATATCATTTCAGAAACCAATAACAGGCTGACACACAAGGCACAAAATTTAACATATCTTTATGTCTTATGGTTAGCAGAAATATATCTCTTTAGCCTTTTTATAAGGGAGTTGATTTGTACACTCTAAAAAATGATTGATTCACTCAAAATAATTGTGTTTGGACATATATACACTCACAGGGGTGAAAATGTAAGTGTAACTGTGGGGGTATAAATGTCCAAATACTATTAATTTGAGTGTACCAATAACTTTTGAGAGTGTACAAATCATCTCTCTTTTTATAATCATGATGTCTAGGTTTTTGTTTTTGTTTTTTTGTTTTTTTAAAATTGCTTTATAGATCTTTAACTAATAATCAAGTCATCTTAATAGTTAATGATATGACTTTTAAAGTATCTAATACATATATAGTTGGTGTGGATTATATAACTTCTTCTAAAAAAGTAAGTAAACACCAAATCAGAAAGATGAAATTTCTAATGTATGCATATTGATACAACAATCTTAGTTTGTTTCTTTTAATAAAATTTAAAGTTCAAAAAAAAAAAAAAAAAAAAACTAGATGATTATTAAACTTAGGGGCCGTTTGGTTGGGGGAATTTTAAATTCCGGAATTTTAAATTCTAGCAAATTTAAATTTTTGAGAATTTAAAATTCTGATTTAAATACCTTCAGCGCGTTTGGTTGAGAAATTTATAAATATTTTTTATTTTTTAAATGTAAATTTCATAAATATTCTATTTAAAAGTTTATAAAAAAAATTATAAAAAAAGTTTATAAAAATTAAAAAATTTAAAAAATTTTATAAAAAAGTTTATAAAAATTATTAAATATTTATAAAAAAATTTTATAAATTTTTAAAAAAAAAAAAAAGTTTATAAAAAGTTTATAAAAGTTTATAAAAATTTTTATAAAAAATTATAAAGTTATAAAAATTTATAAAATTTATAAAAAATTTGTAAAATTTATAAAAATTTATAAAAAAAGTTTATAAAATTTATAAATTTTTTTTAAATATTTATAAAAAAGGTTTATAAATTTAAAAAAAGTTTATAAATAAAATTTATAAAAAATTTTATAAAAGTTTATAAAAAATATAAAAATTTATAAAAAAGTTTATAAAAATTATAAAAAGTTTATTAAAATTTATAAAAAAGTTTATAAAAAATTTTCATAAATATTCTATTTAAAAGTTTATAAAAAAACAATAAGAAAAAAAGTTTATAAAAAAAATTTTAAATTAAAATTCTTCACTTTTTTGGAAATCTAATTTCCATTTCTAATCAAGTAATTGTAAATTACTTCATTTTTGTTACCAAACACAATATTTGAAGGAAATTCAAATTCAATATCCCCCAATATGCCCCAACCAAACACCCCCTTAGAATAATTGAAAGCCGGCTAACTTTACCACTGTATATTAAATGAGTGTGACTAGTCATCTTTGGCTAGTCTTCTAGATGAAATGCAAGGTGACAATTTGGTTATGAGTTATGACGAAACAAAATAAATAAGAAATGAGACCATAGGATAAAAACAAAATAAGAAAGGGTGGGAGGACCAATAACTAACTTATATAAATTCATACACTAGCGTGCTCTATTGCAAACTCATTTTCATTGTGCTACTGCTACAACCACCATTATTCCTCATTGCCGATCACCAGAAAACATAACAAGAAATGAATACTTATTCATATTTGGTCGGGATCATCCTCCAAGATCAGAGACTAGGCAAGAAGCCTACTTGCTCGCGATGTTGTTTTACTATTGCAAAACAACAGAAGACAAGATTTTATATACTAAGACGTTGTATATCGATGCTTATATGTTGGAATGATAAGTATGATTAATGTTAAAGTGGTTTTGTTTTTAAATTTGTTGGATAGTTATAGGAAGATATATCAATGTTTGATCCAATTTTTGTAGAGAATGAGGTTTTTGTTAGAAGATGTGTAAGAAACACTCATTTTCTTTATTGTACATATATGATAATGATATGAAGAAAGTTTTATGAATCACAGATAACAATTGTGAACATACCTAGCTATGTGTGATATTCTATGTTAAGATATGATTTGAAGATCATTTTCGGTGTAAATGCGCAGTTGAAAATGGGTAATCCTAACTCAACTATCGTTAAAAGATCACTGGCCAACTCAACATTTCCTGTGAAGCTAGTCATCGGGCAAGGGTCAGGCATAATTCGTCTATTTAAAAAGATTGCATGTAAATATGTAACTTTAGCTTTTCATTTTTACATAATACTTAGGGTGAAAGATAAAGGTACGCAACGTACTTTTTTAAAAATACACATCTACGCAATATACTTTGTTAAGGGTCAAAGCTAGCTAACATACTTTCAAATTTTTTTCGATCTAGCTAATATGATCTGTTGGTAGTAGGTTACTAAAAGTCACCTGCATAAAAATTATGCAGCTTGTCTTCTAGACTAACGACCGTTAGCTAATGAGCAACTAATTACAGTGAAAAAAAAAAAATTTTAAATTTTTTTTTAAAAAAAAACGTAAATTAAAAAAAAAAAAAAAAAAAATAATAAAATTTAAATATATATATATATATATATATATATATATATATATATATATATATATATATATTTTAAGAACTTAAAAAAACGTAATCAAAAAAAAAAAACGAAAAATTTTAAAAACGTGAATTTTTTTAACAAAAACGTAATTTTTTTTTTAAAAAACGTAAAATATTTTTAATTTTTTATTTTTTAAAAACGTAATTTTTTAAAAAATTAGGTAAAATTCTAAAAAAACGAAATTTTTTTGAATAAAAAACGTAATTTTTTTTAAAAGTTTCTTTAAAGTTTTTTTTCTTCCTTATAATTCCAAGTTATCATCTAGCTTAACTGGCCAAGCATTATTTAGGACTAACTGGCAAATTTTTCGCCAGGTGACCTCGTAACCACTTCCACAGGTATATTAGCTAGTTCGAAAAAATTTGAAAATATGTTAGCTACTTTGATTCTTAACAAAAGTATATTGCATAGATGATTGAAAAGTACCAAGGCTCCTTAAATTGATATTTTCCATCATTTCTATTGATTAATTCTCATGTACCCGAGTAACGGTTTCGAGTGATTTTTGAATATATATATTTTTTTAAAACTATGTTTCCAAATGTTTTTATAGAAAAACAGCTATCGGTCACAACTATTGCTAACAAATATCACATAGTTCATCATGCTATCAGTTTACTACCATACCGCTGCCATTTTCTAACACTCCATGAGTGTTGCGGAGCTTTTTAGGGCGCAAGTAAAGGATGTTGAGCAATGAGATTTGAATTTAGTGGTCAAGAAAAGAGCGGCGCGAGCTTTGCTAATTTTTAGAAAAGCTAATTTTCCAATGCTTCTTAAAAAGGGGCGAGCGATGAGTTGTGGCTACTGTTCGCAGCTACTGGTCATAGCTACTTTTGACAAACATACCCCTAATACTTACTATTACAGCTCATTGCTATGCTACTTTTATCAAACATACCCATAATGTTCGATCATAGTCATAGTATAATCATTTGTTTAGAAATCAAATACAGATGAAATCATCACATCCTTAGCTATAATATGTTGTATACGTTTTATCTTTCAATGATATACTCTTATTACAATAAATAATTATTCTTTTGAAAAATGTTACGCTTGAAACTGTAATCGCATATGGATGAAGAATAGATTTTGTCGCCTTGATCAGACCGAGACAGGATCACCCACATACTTTGTACTTCAATGTTTTGTGTAATGCATTTTATCGTGAAGACCTTTTACCCAAAAAAGATAAAGAATAGAGGTTTTAAACCATTGATGTTGATCTAATGCTCAAAAATTCATCTAAAATTGGGATGCTTTAAATCTCATTACATTCAAAATAAACATATAAACGTTTGATGCTTTAAATCCAACAGATGAAAAGTTTTTGATCATGAAACGATCTACCGATAAAATAGCATGTAAATGTAAATTATCTTAAATAAAACCACAAAAAGTTAATGAATAATACGAGTTATCCTTCGTGATAGCAAACAAGCCAATTCACTTACTGACCTAAATTCTTCACGGAGAATAACATAATATTAAACTCTAAGACACCAAACAAACATAACCTTAGTATATAAGCTACCAAAGTTTTCTTTCACTTACCTATGTGGGATAAGCAAACACAACTTTATATAAAAAAATGTATCAACACATTTAAGCTATCTATATGTCTTATTTACCTTCACTCAACTCTAGCTTAGCTACCTTTCGTATTGAAACTGACAGATTCCGTTATGTTCGACCAAAAAGCTCTTTTAGCTTGTGATTTGATTTAAAGCTTGTATTAAATATGATCATCTGAAGGCTATTTTCTAGTTGTGCATATTTGCTAAAAGGTTCGTTGACTTCGTTCTATGCAAATCTTAATGAGGCTTCACTTGTATAAAGGTAAAACAACACTTTTTCCTTTGATCACATTTGCCTTTTTTTTTCCTTAATTAATTAGTATTGCATTTTGCATTGTCACTTCTTTGTCAATTGATCAAACCGATTACCATCAGGTTACCATCGCTGTTCTAAAATAATACAGAACCATCGTTATGCAAGTGAATCAATACCGTATCCCACCAAATAAATACCCCGCAAAAATCCGACACTACCAAATAATTGGTCTTTAACACGGCTTCTACACAATAACATGATGTCTGATCGATATGACTTGACCAATGATACAAAATAAATGTTTGATAACAAGACGAAAAGACACGACCTTTTTGGTCGATAGTCTTGTCTAGTTTGTGAAACTCTGATGCAAGTCGGATGTATAAATCCAACAATAAAAAACTTTTTAACCATGAAAGGATCTGACATTTAAGATAACTATAAATGCTTTGAAAATCATGAACAAAACCTTTTGCTAAATACACAAAAAGTTTATAAATCACACAAGTTATTCGGGAGACAACAATCGGCTTGATTTTACTATTATCCAATAGTTAACCCTCTAATAACATAATACATGTATCAACTTGTTTAATTAACATGACTTAAGTATATAAGCTATCAAGTTATTATTTTTACTATCAAAGTGGGATCAAAAACAAATTTCTACCAAAAGAATGCATCAAACACGTGTAGACTATTTACTTGCTTTTTTTTAAACGAATGTTGTTTATTTATCTCTACTCAAACTCGACTTTAACTACATTTTTGTCATGAAAATATTAAATTATTATTTCAGGTGAAAATATTTAACTAAAAAACAACTTTATGGCAAACCAGCATTAAACTTCTTCAAATTAAATTTAGGTTCTATTATTAAATTTTTTCCAATCTTAATTTGGCACAATCACACAGCTTTCATAGTGAATACTAGTTACTTGTTAGTATTGTTTTTAAATCACACAAGTTATTCGGGAGACAACAATCGGCTTGATTTTATAGGGGAAGCTGTTTCTGTTTTTGACAATGGCCTTCGGAAGGCAATAGAGGCCATTGTGGTTTGTGGGAGCCCATTTTTTGGGGATTTTCAGTGGAGGCTCGCATCCCTTCCACCTTGGTTTGGTGGGTTGGGTTTATGTTCGGCCGAGGATGTATCTACTTATGCTTTGGTAATCTCAGGGCTAATCTTGAGTTCTGCAGATCACATTCTTCAGGATGTGGTATTGATGGGGTTGACTCGATTATGGGTATGCAATGGATCGCCATGCGCATGTCCCTTCCTCGATTTCGATCTTAGCCGCTTCTAACAAGGACACGCCCCACCTAAAGCCCCAAATGTTTTGGCGGTGCCTTTTAGTGGAATCGTCCTGAGTTTGGGAGAGAAGTTCGATTTATTCCTTCGCAAAAAGCGTTTGAATGTCTCCGAGCTCCTCATGCTCAAGATTTCTTGACGGTTATCCCCATTGAAGGGCTAGGCCAACATATGTCGGCCTTGGAGTACCGGACTATCCTTTGGTACGGCTAATGATCCTTCTGCTTCCACTGATGAGCCTGCCCACCGCCGCAAGGTTTGTTTAGATTCCGTTGGCGAGCATGCGGTCCATTGCAAGGAGTTACGGGTTTCAAATATTGCATGGATTTGTTAGGATGTTATGTATGATGTTCTTAAACGAAAGGTGAATTTCTTCTAAAAAGAGGCCCCGTGAACTTTCTGACAGATCGCGCCAAGGAGGTCTACTTTACGGCCAAATGATATAACTTGCGCTTGGATGGGCCGGGAAACATGCTTTGTGGATCTTACCGGAGCCGTCTCTTGTTGGGCCATGGACAAAGGTAGGTGTTATGGGATGTTGAAAGTTTCGGATCGAAAAAGTTGCTAAAACACAAGAAAACTTGTTTAGAGAATCAACACGATCCCCTTTTGCTTTTTGATACATTTGGGTTCCTAGCTTCGGCACTGTGGAGTTTTGACTAGGGTTCAACTAAGTTAGTAAAGTAATTTTATAATTTAATACAAAATTTCATTTTTAGTAGAATTGGTTTTGCTATTCAAGAGGTTGCTATAACATGACTTTGTTGCCCGCTTACTCACCATCTTATTGTAATCCATTATTAGAAGTATAAAGTCAAGTTAGGTTATTAAAATATATATATATATATATATATATATATATATATATATATATATATATATATATATATATATATATATATAAATATATATATATATAATTCAATTCTTTAAAATGACACTGAAAGGTGGATTGGTGTGTTATGCGCATAGACTCGAACATTATTTATATATAAACGACTTTGAACTATGGTCATGGAAACATTCTATGTACAAATATGTCAAGTGAGAGAAGCATGAAATTGAGTTGGGGCTACCGTGTCTATAAATTTTCAAAATCTACTTGCAAGATATTGTCCTTTACTAACGCGTCACTCAAAACATGTGCTATTTGAAACATGTTCTAGAAGAAAATATAAAATGCACGTTGATTTTGATTTAAGGCCTACGTTTATATTTTGTTCAATTTTGTGAGAGTTTACATGTGGCTCAAAACTTTAATTTTACTTATATTTACTATTAAATGTTTATCATATTTGATAGAGTAGATTTTATGAGAAAAAAAATACAAATGTGGCCCTGGCAAACTAAATAGTATATCATTTGTCTCTATAAATCTGTTTATGATATGTTCAAATACTGATGAAATCATTACATTCTTAGCAATAATTTGTTGCATACGTTTTATCTTTGGACCATATATTTGATTTACAATAAATTTTCATTCTTTTGAATTTCTTAATTTTTGTAACTATGTAACTATATATGTAGATGAAGAATAGAGGTTTCAAACAATTGCTGCAAGGAGACAACATCGGCAGAAAATGGAACAAATTTTAGCCATGAAATGAACTAGGAATCAAAATATTCATGTCAAACTTGAATACTTTAAAGCTCATACATTCGCAACAAACATGTAAAAGTTGGATCCTTTACCCAACAAACAAGAAATTTTTTAATCATGAAGCGATATAACAATAAAATAACATGTAAGAGTAAATGCTTCGAGTATCATATATATAAAAGCACAAAAAGTTAATGAATAATACAAGTTATCCTTGTGATAGCAAACAAGCCATTTTTTACACTGGACTTTTTGCGTTCACAAGAATAACATAATATAAATATCAATATACTTGACTAACATAATCTTAGTATATAAGCTACCAACTTTTTCTTTCTATTTTTTTTTGAACGGCAGAAAACTTTTTCTTTCTATTACCTATGTGGGATAATAAAAGACAACTTTCTGTCAAGAAAATGTGTCAAACATATAAGCTTTCTCTCTTTCTTTTCTTTAATGATGGGTCTTTATTTACCTCCACTCAACTCAGGCTTAAAAACCTTTTATTTAGAAACTTGAAAACCTTTATTTTTGGAAATAATGTTTAACAAAAAAAGCTCTTTTAGCTTGGGGTTGAGTCCATCCCTTTTATTCAAGACCAATGTAACAAACATGCCCTGAATTCTTATGTATTAAGCTTGCAATCAAAACCTGATGTATCTGATTGAAGTGCTAATAGATTTCTTTAAACTAATGTTCAGAACGATCATGTGCATGCGTTATCGATAAATCCCAAATGTTATCATTCTTTTCTTGCTTGGCTAAAATTTGTTGAGTTTTAGAGAGCAATTTAGACATTTAGTTTCTGTAAGCTATACCATGCATTGTGATATTATCAATTTATCGCCATTAATATCTCTTTAATAGAAAACCATAAGACGCCACACCACTCATATATCAAACTATGTGAAATTTGATTATAAAGAGTTATTTTCAGTCACAACCAATTATTTTCAGCTTGAAAGAATTTAAATTTTAGAGTTTTAAAACGACGAGACTTCTTTAGCACCAGGTTAAATAGAAATGTCGGTGTTCGAATAAATTTCATTTTAGGTTGTTTAGTACTTAAGTGCTATCATGGCAGCTTGGTGGCTTTAGCAATCATTTACAGTGGACATTAATGTTGACCAACGCTACTAACTAGGAAGATGATACCATGGTTCATGGAAGATTATAGGCGCGCAATGCCTAAAAAAGATACAAGTGGTAAAAGGCACCAGTAGCTAATGAAACTAAACTACACCTCAGATATACCAATTCTGCTAGATATAGAACACAAGGAATATACGAGGTGCATGACGAAATCTGCAACTAGCCCAAAACAAACAAACGACGCTAAATGTAACAATATGGAACTATCTAAACCCATAATAAGAACCAAGATCTAGACACCACTTGAAATAATTGGTCTTAAACACGGCTTCTTCACAATAACCGGATCTTCGTAGCATGTTTCAACGATATGACTTGACCAATGATTGAAAATAAACGTTCCAGAGCCAGACAAAAAAACACGACCATTTTAGTCGATAGTCTTGTCTACTTTGTGAAACTCCCATGCTTTAAATCTCATTTTCTTTTGCAAGCTGTATGTTTAAATCCAAGAATAAGAAGCTTTTAAACCATGAAATGATTTATTCGTCAAATTTAAGATAACTATAAATACTTTGAATATCATGAACAAAAGCTGTTCTTAAATCTAAAAAAAGTTAATAAATCACATAAGTTATACATCAGATATCAAGTAGCTATTATTATACTACCTCCATAGAGGTACGAAGAGAGTAGCAACATGTCATCCGACGTATAACATAATATTAATATTAACTTACACAAACAACATGACTTTATTAATATATAAACTATCAAGTTTTTCTTTTTATTTCCAATGTGGGATCCAAAACAACTTTCTAAAAAAAATGTATCAACACACGTAGACTAGTCAATTACTTTTTTTTAAAGAGGTTTTTGTTTATCTTTACTCAAACTCAACTTTAACTATTTATGACGAAAGTATACAAATATTATTTCAGGTAATAATTTTTAACTAAAGGACGCCTTTATGGCCCCAACATTGAACCTCTTCAAATTAAATGTAGGTTCTGCACTTCTACTGTTAGGGCACGTTTGGTACGAGAGAATGCCATAGAATGGAATTGTAATAGAGAATGGAATTATAGAGAAAGTGAATCATGTTTGAAAAAGAATAACGATTCTACTGTTTGGTACAAATAAAGAATGCGTGTGATATATAACATTCTCTTGTTTGGTTATTGTATATAATACATGAATAAAAATGAATTTTATCATTTAAATTATCATTTTAAACATTTGATTACCTAAATCATCATTAAAATAATATGATTATTTAAATTGCTACCTTAAATACACTCGAGTATATGCTAACCTTCTATCGCAAAAGCAATATTGGAGGATCTTTTGCTGGGTGCAATTCGTAATAATGTGCACAATTGAAATTTAATTCTAATAATATTTATTTATAATAGTACTTGCGAATTTTGAAGAAACCCAAACATTAAAATAAAATAAAATAAAATAAAATAAAAGATATTAGCATTTGAATAACTGGTTTTGTAAGAAAAGGTTAAAATACAAACGTTGATATGAAGATTTGATATCAACTTATTAATTTTCGTATTTCAAATATTTAAAAAAAAAAACGAAGATGATGTTTGAAATCAATTTTTTATTATACGAATAATCAACCATATAATGCCTTCCCTTTGTTCACCAATTCTCTCATTTCTTCACTATTTTAAGAGAATGGGAAGAATGGAAAGAGAATCAAATATTGATTCACCGATTCCATTCAACACAAACAAACACTTAGAATGTTCTTCCACCGCTTCTCTTTCCATTCCATCGTACCAAACGTCCCCTTACTATTTTTCCAATTTTATTTTGGCACAAACATGATGAGTAACCTAATTGGGCAACCACCACCTTTACCTCGACGCAAGTGCATTTACGAGGGACAGCTGAAGCCAAGTAGTGTCATGGCGCAATACCACGAAATCATGGTACCGGGTGCTTTTAAGAAAAAAATTGCAAGCTTTTTATGACAGAGAGGTGGATTGGTTTGTTATGCGCATAGAATTAGGGGGTGTTTCTTTTTCACTTAATAGGTGGACCCAAACCTTTAATTCCTCTTACTTGGAGGCTCTCAAAAAGTTCCATCTCTCAAATAAGTGGCTAATATAGACTTTAGTCAAAACCACTTATAATGGAAATGTCAAGTGAGAAGCATGAAATTAAATTGGGCTACATTGTCAATACCAACATCAGTTTCCCAAACAACTTCACCATTATTGAACACTGGGCTTAAAATCAAACAAGACTTGATGTTCAATGATATTACTTGACCAATGATTGAAAATAAACGTTTGAGAACCAGACTTAAAACATGACACAAGTTAACTATAAGACAATAGTTAGCTAAATTTTATTCCCATCCAATAATTGTCTCCCGAATAACATAATATTAATATCAAGTTACCCAATGAACATGACTTTAGTATATAAGCTATCAAGTTTTTGTTTTTATTATCAATGTGGGATCAAAAGCAACTTTCTACTAACGCTCAGTTCTCGAGTTTCTAGGGAAAGGAAATGGAAAAGAATAGGAAAGGGAAAAGAAATGGAAGAGGAAAGTAAGTGTTAGTTGTTATGTTCTTGAGATAGAGAAAAAGAAAAGGAAAGTAATCATAATCATGTTCTTGAGTGAGAGGAAAAGGAAATTAACTTGGTCAAATTACATATATGCCCTTTAATTATTAATGTCAAATGTTTTAAAAAAGGGTATATTAGTTCTTACACAAAACATATGGTTCCGCTTCCTTCCCTTTCTCCTTAGTGGGAGGAAGATTTACTTATCAAATCTTCCTCTCTATTTCTTTCCGCTTCCCTTTCTTCCTTTAAAAAAGACTCAAGAACACAAAAAACTTTCCGTTCCTTTAATTTCCTCTTCCTTTTTAACTCGAGAACTGAGCGTAAGAGAATGCATCAACACGTGTAGACAATTCATTTACGTTTTTTTTAATGAAGGTTCTTTATTTATGTCCAATCAGACTCAGTTCTAAGTATCTTTTGGTCATGAAACTATACAATTAATTCCAGGTGATAATTTTAACAAAACAAATTGCCTATATGGCTTACTGTTTGATACAAACTAGCATTGAAACTCTTAAAACCAAATGTAGGTTGCATTATTACATTTTTTATTCCATGTATTTTTTATTATTTTTCTCTAATTTTTTTTATTGTTATTTTTTTTAAATTGCACAAACATGATGACTAACCCAAATGGACAAGACACAGCTTTCCTATAATGGAACATTCTATGCACCAATATGCCAAGTTAGAAGCATAAAATTGAGTTGGGCTACTAATTCAATAAGTTGTCAATACCAACTTCTAAGATGTTGTCTTTACTAACGCGTGTCACTCATAATTTATACTATTTGAAACATGTTCCAGAAGAAAATAAAAAATACACGTTGATTTTGATTAACGTCTACGTTTAGTTCTTTGCATGGTTTGTATTGTCTTTTGGTTTTATTGTTTCAATTTTTCGAAAGTTTTGAATTGCAATTATATTTACCTTCAAATGTTTTATTGGTAATTGACACGATGAAATGATCTAACTCTCAAAATATTCATCTAAAATCCGGATGCTTTAAATCTCACTACCTTCAAAATAAACATATAAAAGTTTGATGCTTTAAAGTGCATTAGTAAAATATAAATTATAATTAACTTAGATTGGTGAGTTATATCTCATCTGGATAATATTATTCTAACTCAAGAGCTTATGCAAACTACCACTTGAATCGCGGGCCTCCTAGATGTGCATTTAAAATTGATATCCAAAAAGCGTATGATACTGATGAGGTTAAGTTTTGGAAGATATTCTTGTGGATCTTGGCCATGTGACGATGATCAAATGGATTATGGCATGTGTATCAAGTACATCATTTTCCAATAATGTGAATGGTGAACTTCATGGGTCTTCTTGCTGAAAGAGAGGGTTACGACAAGGTGACCCGATGTCACCTTACCTCTTTCCCTTAGTTATGGAGATTCTAACTCTTATGCTACAGCGTAAAGTTCGTGAAAGTGAAGAATTTGGTTACCATAACCGTTGTAGTAAACAAAAATTAATTAATATTTGTTTTGCAAATGACTTGATCATGTTTGCTCGTGGTGATATCCAATCGGCTACCGTTCTAATGGAGGCATTAGAAGAATTTAAATGTGCTTCGGGTTTAGTGCCAAGTATTCCCAAAAGTACTGTCTTCTTTTGTAATGTTGTTGATCATGTGAAGACAGCTACTCTACATCTTATGCCATTTGAAGAAGGTAGTCTTCCTATTAAATACTTGGGCATTCCTCTTATTTCTTCTAGATTGCTTTATAAGGATTGTAAAATCTTTGTGGAAAGCGTTCAGAAAAGGATAGGGGATTGGAAAAATAAATGGTTGTCATTTTCGGGGAGGTTACAATTATGTTTATCGGTTATTTCTTCCATGCACGTGTATTGGGCTTCTCTTTTTATTCTTCCGGTTGGTATTATAAACGACATTGAGCAATTAATGCGCGCTTCTTATGGTGTCAAGGGAATTGGCGTGGAGCGAAAGTAGCATGGGATGATGTGTGTTTACCAAAGGTAGAAGGTGGTTTAGGCATTCGAAAGCTTGAGAGATTTAATGTTGCATTGATGTCTTCTCATATTTGGAGAATCTTCACTAACAAGGAATCATTGTGGGTGCGTTGGATTCACTCCTATAAACTGAAAAATAGGAGCTTTATTTGATGTAAAACTTGTAGCAAACGTGAGTTGGGGATGGCGCAAATTGTTACAAATTCGTAATTTGATTCGGCCTCACATTTGATATATTATTGGTGATGGACGTGAAGCCTCAATATGGTATGATACATGGGATACTAACTGTCCTTTGATGTCAATTTTATCTACTCGTACCATACATAATGCTAGTTTTTCAACTCAAGCAAAGGTGGCTGATCTAATTTCAAACAATGCATGGGTGTGGCCCAATGAATGGTATAACAGGTACCCTACTTTAAACAATTTAAATGTACCTACCTTGAATGCTCATTCAGATGTTCTAAGATGGAAGGCTACTGATGGCACATGTAAACCATTTTCGGTCAGTACTGTTTGGAGAACGATAAGGGAAACAGGAAATGAAGTTCAATGGTCATATCTTGTTTGGTCTCGTTACTGTATTCCTCGACATGCTGCTCACTTATGGCTTGTTATGAGGCGAGGCTAAAACTCAAGATCGTCATAGACCTTGGGACGTGGGGGGAAATGTGGACCTTAGTTCTCTCCGTTGTCCTCTATGCAAAATACAACAAGATACCCATGATCATTTGTTTTTTGCATGTAATTATTCATCTCAGGTGTGGAATCGTGTGGTGTTAAAAGCTGATATTCCATCTCGCCAGTTTGGAGGATATTATGGGTTGATATTACCTATTGCTACGAAGAACAATGCTATAAGTATTTTAGGTCGTTTGATTGTGGCGGCTTCGTCCTACTATATCTGGAAAGAGCGTAATAACAGGTTGCATGCTAATGGTGTTCGAAATGTGGAACAGTTGGTGAATGTCATTCTCGAAATTGTTAGACTTAAACTTGCATCAATAAAGTTCAATAAGAATGCTCGAGTGGCTAAGCTCAAAACCACATGGAATCTTGCGGCTGTTTGATTTTCTGGGTGTTGAAATGGCGTCCTCATTAGAAGTATAAGTGGGTTTGATGTATATTGTTTTGGATATACGTTTCTAATTAGTTGGTTGTCGATATGTGGCATGTCACAAACGGTTTAGTGGTCGTTCAAGCGTCTTCTTAAGGTTAATGTGGTATTTCAGTCACATTTTATTGTACTTAACTTTTCTGTGATTAATATATTTTACCAGGGTAACCCGTTACCCAAAAAAAAGTTTGATGCTTTAAATCCAACAAATAAAAAGTTTTTTAATCATGAAACGATCTAACGATAAAAACATGTAAAAGTAAATATTTCAGATATCATAAATAAAACCATAAAAAGTTAATGAATAATCCGAGTTATCCTTCGTAATAACGAACAAGCCAATTTACTCATTCACTTGTGGCAAGTCACAAAGAATAACATAATATTAAACACAACATACTCAAACAGCATAACCTTAGCATATAAGCTACTAATATTTTCTTTCTATTACCTATTTGGGATAATCAAATACAAGTTTCTATCAAGAAAATGTATCAACATATATAAGTTGTCTGTTTGTTTTTAACGAGAGTTCTTTATTTACTCCACTTAAGCTTAAATTACCTTTTGTTTGAAACTTGAAAACCTTTATTTCAGGTGATGATGTTTAACCAAAAAAGCCGTTTTAGCTTACCATTTGATTTAAGCGAAAATTACATGGGAGGCCTCTGCAGGGGAGAGTTGTCGTGCAGAGGACTTCTTTTTATCATATATCCAAAAAGGCCACGGAATCTGGCTCAAATTTGTGCAGACTCCTAGAAGGACACGGTCGCTACCCCTTAATAAACGCCAGAAAAAAAGAGTAAATCGCTTCAAATTTGAAGCTTAAACCCCATATACGGTGGGGCCTTTGATCACATACGAAGAAAAACACCATTTCGCTTCAAATGTGAGGCTAAATCCTCACTCCTCACCTAGGGACTCAAAGAAAAATAACCCTGCAAAATCTTGTGAATGACTACTGGGTTTCATGAAAAATGTGTTTGATTAGTAGCAGGCTAGAATTCATTTCGTTATTCATTTTTAGTGATAATGGAGTAGGTGTTTTTGTTGTTCTCTCTTCTCAAAGTTGCAAAAATCTTCCTTGTTTTAGTGATAATGGACTAGGCAAGAAGCCTACTTGCTCACGACGTTGTTTTACTATGGCAAAACAACAGAAGACAAGATTTTATATACTAAGACGTTGTATATCAATGCTTATTGCTTATGTGTTGGAATGATAAGTATGATTAATGTTAAAGTGGTTTTGTTTTTAAATTTGTTGGATAGTTATAGGAAGATATATCAATGTTTGATCCAATTTTTGTAGAGAATGAGGTTTTTGTTAGAAGATGTGTAAGAAACAGTCATTTTCTTTATTGTACATATATGGATATGAAGAAATTCTTATGTATCAAAGAATGATAACATCTGTGAACATACCTATGTGTGATTTGTTATGTTAAGATATGATTTGAAGATCATTTTCCGTGTAAATGCGCAGTTCAAAATGGGCAATCCTAACTCAACTATCGTTAGAAGATCACTGCGGCAACTGAACATTTCGTGAAGCTAGTCATCGGGCAAGGGTCAGGCATAATTCGTATATTTAAAAAGATTGCATGTAAATATGTAACTTTAGCTTTTCATTTTTACATAATACTTATGATATTTTCCATCATTTCTATTGATTAATTCTCATGAACCCGAGTAACGGTTTCGAGTGATTTTTGATTTTTTTTTTTTTTTTTTTGAAAAACTATGTTACCAAATGTTTATATAGAAGAGTGATTTTTGATTTTTTTTTTTTGAAAAACTATGTTACCAAATGTTTTTATAGAAAAACAGCTACCGGTCACAACTATTGCTAATAGCTAGCATTTCACAAATTTACCGCTAATAAACCGCCGCCATTTTCCAACGCCCATGAGTGTCATGAGCTTTTTAGGTGAGAGCAGTGATGTGGAGCAATGAGCATTCTGAATTTTAGTGGTCGTTTAGCAAAAGAGCGGTGAGCTTTGCTAATTTTTAGAAAAGCTAATTTTCCAATGCTTTTTTAATGAAATAATGAGTTTGATTTTATCAGCTTCACATCATTGTAGCTACTTTTGACAAACACACACCCTAATACTTACTTACTATTACGCTCATTGCTATGCTACTTTTATCAAGAGTACCCATAATGTTCGATCATAGTCATAGTATAATCATTTGTTTAGAAATCAAATATGATGAAATCACTCACTTTAGCTATAATAGAGTAATTACATAATGGTTCTTGTTTTGTCGGATCTTTTGAGAATGTTTCGACCTTTTGATTTGTCATGTCTCTGTATGTAGTTACGTTTGGTCCTTTGACGGGAAGGCCTGATTAATTCGTTAACTCCGCAAATTTGCGTGAACGTGACGACAGTAAATCGCAAAAAACCTTAAAAAAGTACATTTAAAAAATAAAAACGATTCGCTTTTGTCCTGGTTTTTACCTGCTTTCGCCCATTTTTTACGCTACTGCTTTTACGCTTTTGCCCGCTTTTACGCTCTCGCCCGCTATCATCCGCTTTTAATGTTTTCGTCCATTTTTTACTACTCGGTTTTACGCTTTTTATCGCTTTGTACTCGCTTTCTCCGCTTTAATATGTTCGCCCCGCTTTTATCCGTAAAAGGAGAAAAAAAGACAAAACGCGAAAACGTAAAAACGGACGAGAACGCATAAAATGGACAAAAACGTATATATAAACGCTTTTGTCCATTTTGTACGCTCTCGTCCGCTTTTTTATTTTGTCCGCTTTTACGCTTTGTTTTTTGTTCTGGCCCCTTTTACGGATAAAAGCGGAAACATATTAAAACGGAAGAAAACGCAGTACAAACGTGAAAACCGCGTAACGAAAATGGACGAAAACATTAAAAACGGATAGATAGCTGGACGAGAACGTAAAAACGGACAAAACGTAAAACAAAGTAAAAAAAAATCGGACGAAAACGGTAAAACCGACAAAAACGGATTTAATACCATTTTGTATATATTTTTTTAAATGTTTTTCATACTATATAATCGCCCCTCGTATTTGCTGTTAATCGGAGTTAACGGTCAACTAACAGCATGACCCGTCAAAGGACCAAACCCGTAACTTTTGCATACCACGAGGACATGACCCGTCAAAAAAAAAGTTCAGGGACATTTTCTGCAAGATCCGACAAAGCACAAGGACCAATTATGTAATATACTCCTTAGCTATAATATGTTGTATACGTTTTATCTTTCAATGATATACTTGCATTACAATAAATAATTATTCTTTTGAAAAAATTTACGTTTTGAAACTTTTATGTAACTGCATATGTAGATGAAGAATAGATTTATGTCGCCCTGATCGAACTGAGATGAGGGATTCACCCACATCCTTTGTACTTCAATGTTTTTTTGGTTTAATGCATTTTACTGGGTGGAAGACCTTTTACCCAAAAAAGATAAAGAATAGATGTTTTAAACCATTGATGCAAGTGATCTAATGCACAAAAAATTCATCTAAAATAGGGATGCTTCAAATCTCATTACATTCAAAATAAACATATAAACGTTTGATGCTTTAAATCCAACAGATGAAAAGTTTTTGATCATGAAACGATCTACCGATAAAATAGCATGTAAATGTAAATTATCTTAAATAAAACCACAAAAAGTTAATGAATAATACGAGTTATCTTTCGTGATAGCAAACAAGCCAATTTACTTTATCGTCAAATTCTTCCACGAAGAATAACATAATATTAAACTCTAAGACACCAAACAAACATAACCTTAGTATATAAGCTACCAAAGTTTTCTTTCACTTACCTATGTGGGATAAGCAAACACAACTTTATATAAAAAATGTATCAACACGTATAAGCTATTTGTCTTATTTACCTTCACTCAACTCTAGCTTAGCTACCTTTCGTATTGAAAATGACAGCTTTCGTTATGTTCGACCAAAAAGCTCTTTTAGCTTATGATTTGATTTAAAGCTGTTATTAAATATCATCATCTGAAGGCTATTTTCTAGTTCTGCATATTTGCTAAAAGGTTCATTGACTTCGTTCTATGCAAATCTTAATGAGGCTTCACTTGTTTAAAGGTAGAACAACACTTTTTCCTTTTGTCACATTTACTTTTTTTTCTTAATTAATTAGTATTGCATTTTGCATTGTCAGTCTTTGTCACAACACTTCAAACCGATTACCATCAGTATACCATACGTCTTGTTCTTACATATTGCAGAACGATGTATCGTTTGCAATTGATACAAACGTATCCCACATAAAGTTACCATCAAGATGGGTTCTGAAAACAAAACACGTAACCACCGTTACTTGCTATTGTGTCGTATCCCACCAAATTTACTTCACTCGCTTTAACGAAACCCATACATCTGCAACACCACTTGAAATTCAATTTGAAAAAATATATTTTTCGTAAAACTCGGCTCTTCCTAAACCTCATTATGTTCAATATACTGATAAATTGATTATAATTTAAATCCAACAAACTAACCATTTTAATCTCATTCCATGAACAAGGAAATGCTGAAAGATTTGGTATAAATCAAAAGCTTTTTTAACTAACCACAAAAAGTTAATAAACTAGTAATTCAGTTAGGTAAACGCCATCAAACGCAAACATAATTACCAACTTAATGTATTCACTTACCTATCCAACATGACTTTAATATTTAAGCTACAAAGTTTTTCTTTCTGCTATCAATGTGCGATCAAAATCAACTTTCTACCAAGAAAATGCATTAACACGTGTAGAATATTTACTCATTTTTTTCGAAGGTTTTTTTATCTATCTCTACTCAAACTCAACTCTATCCTTTTATCATGAAACTATACAATTATTTTTCCGGATAATAATTTTTAACTAGAAAATGCCTTTATGGCAAACCAACATTGAACCTCCTCAAATTAAATGTAGGTTCTATTGTTAATATTTTTTCAATTTTGATTTGTCACAAACATGATGAGTAACCCAAATGGAGAAGACATGGCTTTCCAATATTTGTTGGTATTTAAAAACAAAAGAAGGATTCTTAAATGACACTGAGGAGGTGGGAGGTGGATCAGTTTGATTAGCACATAGATTCAAACATTATTAATATCTAGGAGACTTTGAACTATAATGGAACATTCTAATATGTATGTCAAGTAAGAATCATAAAATTAATTTGGGCTACTAATTCAATAATTTTATCGATAGCAACTTCTAAGATATAGTTTTTAGTGCTCAATCCGTTACTCTACTTTTGCCAAACACACCCATAATCTCCAAATTTGATCATAGCCATAGTATAATCAGTTGTATAAGATATCAAATACGTATGAAATCATCACATCCTTAGCTATAGTTACTTGCATACAGTGACAAAACAAGGGTGGGACCTCGGACAGACTTGAATTTTTGTGGCGTAATGTTATGTTTGTTAAAAAGAAAACTTCAATTTTACTTAAACGCACCCGTTTTCTTATATGCACCTTGTTCCTTTGTGTCGTGGTTCGGTCCCTGTTTTATCTTTGTATGATATATTTGCTCTAGAACCAATTATTATTCTTTTGAAAATTTTAAATGTTTGTAACTTCTATGAAACTATACATATATATGAAGAATAGAGGTATCAAAAAATTGCTCCAAAGACCTAATACAGTCTTAAAATCAAACATGAAATGATCTAAGCTTCAAAATATTCATCTAAAATCCGGATGCTTTAAATTTCACTATATTCAAAATAAAAGTTTGATACTTAAAATCCAAAAAATAAAAAGTCTTTTAATCATGAAGTTATCTTATGATAAAATAGCATGTAAAGGTAAATGCTTTAAATATCATAATTAAAACCACAAAAAAGTTTATGAATAATACGAGTTATCCTTATGAAAGCGAACAAGCCAATTTACTTATTAGCAAGATTGCTTTCAATAGAATAACATATTATTAATATCAACATACTCAGCCAACATAACTGATTGGTGCAAAACCGTCAAGTTTAATCACTCAAGCCTGCCACTTGTGAATGGCAAACCGTAACAAACTTATAACAGCTCAAACACCAAATGCAATTTAAGATCAGAGGAATACAGCCCAGGTCGTTAAGTCCCACGGAGGATGAATTGGTGTATAAACACTTGATCAGATGATAGAATGATCACTAAGGATAGTGATCGGTAAGGATATTGATGGAAAATTATACCTAAAGAAAAGATTTACAAATTACAAATGACTTAAATGCAAATTAAAAGAAATTAAAAAGATAAAATATATTAAATAAACGCTATCACTATTTTTACAATGATGATTATGTGATTTATAAAATAAAATGACTTAAATAAACTATTTAAACTAAAACGTAAACTCAAATTACCTAAAAACTAGATTTAAAATGAAAACGTACGTTAAATCTAAAATTACGAGAGCTTATAAGCAAAACGTAAAATTTGTGAAATAAAAGACCTACAAGTGTAAAAACAATTTTATTACGTACTATATGATAAAAGAAAATTTTAGAAAAAAGATTTATATTTTTTAGACTTTTATATTTTTATTATTAATTTAATACTATTTAAAACAAATTAAAATGCTAGAAAATACTAATTAAACCAAGAAAATTATGGAAAAATACTTTTTAGGCTTTTTATATTTATCTTAATCTAGGAAAATTGAAAACATATTTTTTAAAGCTTTTTCTGATTTATTAGTATTAAAAGCTATTTAAAAAGGATTAAAAACTAGTTAAAATAAAGAAAAATACTAAACAATAAGGAAAAATCAAAAAATTCAGGAAAATGCTAAAATATTATTCTAAGTCTATAAAAATATAAGCCCACATATGCTTATGTGGAGGAAAAAAGCACTGTGTGCAACCGCTTATCAATAAAATTCAAAATAAGCTAAAATCCACAATTGACCACCAAATTAACACATAAGCTAGGGTATGCTATATTAACTAAATACTAACCTATTCCAACCATCCTAAACTTCTGAAAAGCAGTTTAAGCCAAGAATTAAGCAAAATTAAACTAGTTAATTTCAGTAAAATGCCATGTAATTGTGGTCGAACTAAGGGTGGGTCCACAGAGCTTAAGCTCAAAACCTACTGAAATGGAGAGTCACTGGGTGGTGAGTGGAAAGGAACAAGAACCACCAAAGGGGTTCACTGGTGTGGCTGTGGGACCCACCAAAGTGGTGGTTATGGCCACCGCTTTCTGGCGTGCAGGGCATTTTTAAAGGGTCCTCAAAACAAGCTTAATAATGAGCACTTTATAAGCCAAGTGAGAGCTACTATTTTATATTTTAGTTTAGCAGTTAAATATTACTATCCCAAAAGCATTTAAGCTAAATCATAATATTAAACACACAATAAAATTCTAGATTTTATTCAAAAACAAATTTTGAGAAATTTGACTTTTTACAAGAACATGCAATTTTGACTAAAATGAACTTTGATTGATCTTAATGACTCTATGTTATGGCGATTAAGCTATACTAAGATTATCTAAAGCTAAACCAACAACTTTTAAGCTTGTAAAATGAATTTTGCAACTCAAAATCCCACACAGTGGACTTTTAAGGGCAAATACATGAGATTTTGACTTTTTATCTTATGAGTATTGTATTTTATGGTTAAACTACCCTCTTTAGACATGATGTAACATATACCAACTAGAAAGTTCAACCAAAACAACCTCTCGAAAGTTATCAAACTCAGAAATCCAAACACCATTTTAATAAGCTGTTAAGAAGCTTAATGAACTAGAACTAATATTTAAACAAAGTAACTTATTAATGAACTGATATTAACTCAATTTTAGCATTAAAGCTAGAACTAACAAGTATTATAGTATTTAATTTAGGAAATGCAAATTTAAGGAAATTGCTTACAATATGGAATTCAAGGGTAAAATAGAGAACTGAGGACAAAGGACACTCCTATAGCTTTCTTCACAAAGCCCCTAAACCAAGATACAATCCATAATCATCCTTGCTTCAGACTTGATCATTTCTTCAATGGAATTTTTATTTTCTCACTATTTTTTTTCTTGATTTTTCTTGTTTTTCTGTTTTTAATACTAAACAAAGTATTTAAGATTTCTAAAAGCTTATAAGAGATTCCTAAGAGCTTTTATGAGCTTTCTTAGTCTAAAACATCGACACAAACAACTTTAGATCAATTTGAGAAATTAAGGTAGAAATTGCAAAATCATAAAAACGTGGTAATTTACTGAAATTGAAACTGACAATAGATTTGAAATTCACCAAATATTATTACAAGATATTAAAAAGCTTGAACATGTACTGAAAAACTTAGGATAATTAAACGACAAGTAATTAAAATTACACTACTTCTTCTACTACTCTCTTCTCTCTCTCTTTATTGATTTATAATGATCTATGTCGACTCTGAGCTTATCCACCATCATTGGATCTCCAAATGCATCCTAGCCATCAATTTTACTTTGGCCAAAAGTCTTTGGGTGGGTTTCTGTTTCAATTAATGCAGGTGGGCCGGGTGGTTTGCAAGGTGAGTAGGGGTGATAGGTGAGGTAGATATGAGTGGAAAGGTTGAGATGATGGCGGCAGTATGGAGGGAATGAGTGGTAGCAGTGTTGAGATTGAAGATGGTGAACAACAGGCCCGGGGTGTTTTTATTTTTAAAATATGGGCTTGGGGTATTTGGGCCACGCAACTGGGTTTATGGATTTGGATCCTGGTTTAGTAAATAGGTCCGTTTTTTTAACTAGTACACAAGGACCATTTTTGTAATTTGAGCAAAGTTAAGGGTTAAACTTGCCACCTTTCCAAACATCCTTCCAAGGGCCAAGCCTGCCAATAATATAAACACAAGGACCATAGTTGATAATTATTTCATTTTTAAACTTAAAAGGACCTTAATTGTCATTTTTGGATTTTGAGGGACTAAAAGTGTAATTTCCCAAAAGTTTATCATAAGGACCATTTTTGTCATTTATTAATAGTACAAGGTTTATTTTTGATAAATTTCACTTTTTAAATTAACCAAGGACTATATTTGACATTTTCCAAACTTGAGGGACTAAAGTTGTCATTTTGTAAATTTTAAACTTTAAAGGGTTTATTTTGACAACTTTTGAATCTCATGGACCTTAATTGACATTTTACAAGTTTTTGAATTACTGTGGACTAGATTTGACAACTTTTGAAACTTGGGGGACTAAAACTGCCAATTATGCAAACTTAATACGTTTTTCACCTGATTTTGGTGTTTTTGCATTTAAAACACATAAAACACTTATTTGTGATATTTTCATCATTTTGATGCACTGAAAGTGTTTTCATATGTTTTGCAGCCCTCTAGATAGTACAAAAATGATGAGTATTTAAACACTCATCAATCCCCCACACTAAGATATTGCTAGTCCCTAGCAATGATTTATGAAAAGTTAATGGATTTTATCTCTTTACCAAAAGCCATTACTTCTGGAGTAGCCAATTGTTTTAGTTCAAGTAAGAACCTTGGTACAATGATAACCAAATGATTTTGAGCAAATCACCAGCTTTCAAAGGTTTTGATTTGTCTTTACCAGAAGCCGTTTGCTTCTGGACTAGCCAACTCTTAGATAAATTATCAAAATTATCTTTGGTGAGTCGATTACCAATTATGGTTTTTCCACTGCCTTTACCACAAGCCATAAACTTGCGGGCTAGCCAACTTTTCACTAGTTTAAAGATATGGTGAGTTCAACACCATACCACACAAATTTTAGAAGGGACATCCATAAACTTTGAGATATCTTTACCAAGTTTGCTCCCGGATTAGCCAAGGAGAATTTTTCCAAATAGACATTGATCTGATTACTAAACATTTACTCCATCTTGTGGGAGTTTAGAATACCAAGTGCCCTTATCAATAATGCTTTGCCGACGCAACAGTGAACACCCATTTCCATCCCAGAAAATTTGGCCATTTTGGGGATAAGAAAAGGGACTAAAAGGTACATCCATTATGAATTCAGTCCGCCCCTCGGATGTCTTTGAAGCCAAACCGACTTAGAAATGAATATTCCGGTCCTCAATCGCATTCAAAGTACTCCGTATAGGCCGAAACTTAGAACGATATATTTTTTTCCCAAAGTGAACATTCATCAATTCACAAGTCTTCCAAGAACTTTGTATCATAACCATCTCTTGTTCATTTTTGGGCAAGTGCATCTAATCTCACGTTTTTTGAGTCAAGCTCCTTGCTAGCTTTAAGGATATACAAATCGGTTAGGGCAACTCGACCCACACAGTGGTGGCTACACACGGGTGAAAACCCATGTTTAACTATTGTAATGATTTTAACCACAAAGTCGGGGCTAGCTTGAATCGCCACTTCCGAATTAATTTGTTCATGGGGCCCTAAATAAGTGGAAGAGCTTCCAATCCCAAACTCCATTTTTTCGCCATAGACTTTCATTCAAGATGTTTCTTCTATAAACATTTTTGAAGTTTTACTTAGTGCACTTAAAATGCGTTTGTTCCATTTGTTCACCGATTTTGTGAGAGTTACAGACATAAGGGTTGTGGCCCACAAACTTTGGTTTTACATGGAAATGCCTCGGTCTTTAAAGATAATGTCTTCATTCCCGGAAGGAAATACAGGTTTGGCACTAGAAGTGACAGTGAATATATGGAATAAGTTTACTTAAGATCCGTTCAAATCATGATCATAACATCCTTACAAATCATGACTAACTCTTCATCCTCAATAGGAGAATTCATAGTTGTTTACAACATGAATCTCCTCGTTTAAGTTTACTTGATCTTTGTAGACATACTATGGGTGTGTATAGATCAAAATGGAAGTTATCATACTCCGGTGGAGATATGATATGAAGTTCACCGAGAGACTCCTCGGGCAATATGAATCATATTAGCGTTTGATGTGAGTGAGTTCTAATTGGCTAACTCCTCAAATTTAGTAAATGATTCATGCTTTAATCGGGAGAGAATTAAATTTGAAAATGAGAAGTGGTATTACCACTAATTTTCTCTAAAATCCAACAAAAGCCTTTTCCGGAATAGAATCATGAAAAAATGTCACTATCCCTTTATGGGGATAGGAGATGAAATTATCGATTAATAAAGACCACAAAAAGTTAATGAATAATGCACGAGTGCTTCATCTTTGATTTCAGCAAACATGACAATTTCGTGAACTTCATCATTATTTTCTTCTAAGCTAACAAACCATAGTAAATAAGGTACCAAATTTTTCCATATAACCTGATGTCTCCACAAGATAATTAAAGACAATCGTCATCAATAGAATCGGAGTATCTCAACATGATTAGTTGTTGTTTTCTTTGGAAGACAAGAGGAGGAGGGATCCACACATGATCAAGCTTGAATACCTTTTGACTCTGATTGAAACGGTGAAACCTTTAGACTTTATGAATTGTTTAACCAAAAAGCCCTTGGGGTTAAGATTCCGTTTATTCAAGATGCCGGCCCCCATGTAAATCTCGAGAGAGTGAGTGGTGTATTGAACCTCGGGTGTGATTAAAACCTGAGGAGTTGAAGACTGCTAATATGGATTCTACAAGTTGGGCATTGAGTTTTAGAGTGCAATTTAGTTTCTGTAAGTTATACCATGCATTGTAAGATTTATCACCATTATATATCCAACTACGCGATTTCCTTATTTTCAAGATGGAATCTCAACAATGTGAACTTGATGAATAAAATTGTAGAATATCAAGGTATCTTTCATCATCGTAACATTCAAACGGTGAAATGGAATTGAGAGCTAGATTTGGAAGTTTTTTGTAGTCTATTTATTGATTCCCTATGTTGTTAGACCGCAATGGCAAGTATGAATCTAATTCCGTACCGGTCATTTACAAAGAGCATCTAACAATGCATCAAGTCCATTTTCGAAAGACTTGATGCATCCTTAATCACAAATCTTATTTAATAACTCAAGACTCTTCAGTAAAGAGTTTCATGAGGAGTTGCTTGAATCATTTGGTATTGTGGAGGTTGGTCTTGATACGAAGAGTCGTAATTGTTACAAGGCAATGGATTCCCTGTTTGACAATCCGAAGCTTTTTAGAATAGTGAAAAGTTTTTCCCAATTTTTACCCATTTTACATGCTCTAACTTTCTATCTTAAAGTGAAATAGTATGTAGCTTTGTGAATAGTTAGTATATTTGTATTATTCGTGACTTCTGCTTATTAGGAGCTAATTTATAGTACTATAATGGTTAGTATATTTGTAGTTTCGTACTATCTAATTATTTTTAACAAACAAAGTTGGATCTTCAGTTGGAAAAGCCCCTCTCTTTGGAGACCAAAGGTAGTGTTCGATCCTCACTTCTTGCAAAAACGTTGGAGGTCCACTCAAGCAGTGCCACCATTATAAGGACTGTCTACATCTCACCATTGACAACCGTGAAAGACGGCTGATTTATCGATATTTTTAGACGAAAGAAGGTTTACTTTTAGAGGGGTTGGATGAAGAATCAAAGATGTGAGCACCAGGTTAAACGAAAATGTTGGTGTATGAATAAATTTCATTTTGGTTTTTGGAAAAACATATTATAAAAAAAAGAATGAAAATATTTAAATTTGGTGTAGATAACTAAACTTTAGGTAAAGTGTTAATGAACTTGGTGGCTTTGATAGTTTTTAGCGGAAAATTGTTGACCACACTACAAAAAGGTGGTATACCATGTGCAAGAATGGATGCCTGGAAATACAAGCTTAAAAGGCACCGGTAGCTAATGAAACTAAACTACACCTCAGATATACCAATTTGATTGGTGCAAAACACAAGTTTAATACGAGGTGAAGGACGAAATCTGCAACTTGTGAATGGCCCAAAACTTAAAAAGCTCAAACACCTAAATGCAATTTAAGATCAGAGGAATATCAAGAATTCCAGGTCGTTAATAGTAACCAAGAGGATGAAATAATTGGTGTATAAACACTTGATCAGATGATAGAATGATCACTAAGGATCTTCGTAGTGTTTCATCAGTAAGGATATTGACCAATGATCGAAAATAAAATTGAAAACCTAAAGAAAAAACACGACCATTTTGGTCGACTTAAACTCCGATGCTTTAAAAATTAAAAGTTCAAAATTAATGCAAGATGTTTAAAAATCCATTAAATAAACGCTTATCACTTTTTACGTGAATGATGATTATGTGATTTATAAAACCTTAAAATGAACAAAAGCTTTTCTTAAATAAACTATTTAAACTAAAACGTAAACTCAAATTATAAAACTAGATTTAAAATATTCTATCTACGTCATCCCACGTTAACAAATCTAAAAATTACGCAGAAAGGCAAAGCAAACGTAAACATGACTTGTGAAATAAAAGACCTACAAGTGTTTTCTTTAATTTTACTTACGGCGGCAGCGGTCTCTAGCGGTTCTTTATGATAAAAGAAAATTGTTTGCATTCCTCTATTTGCAAGGTTGTCTCATTTATATTTTCAATTAGACTTTGCATTCCTATTAGCTTTTCAAACATTATTAATTTCAAACATTCCTCCGTTAGCTTACAATAGTTATGCACATTAAAACTAATAAACGAATAAAATGCTCAGAAAAAAATACTAACTTAAACCAAGATTTTCAAATCAACAATACTTTGGACTTTCAACTTTCAACTTTCAATTTTACTTTCACCTTTAGGATCATTTTTCTTTTTATATTTAAGATCTGAGATCCAAAACAACTTTCTAGAAAATTGCATCAACACATGTAAACATACTTTTTTAAAGCTATTTTTTTTCTGATTTATTAGTATCTTTACTCAAAGCTATTTAAAAAGGATTAAAACTAGTTAAAATAAATTTCGGGTAAAATTTTTACTATATATGGCCTTTTATGGAATCGAAATCCTGAAAAACCTCTTCAGGAAAATGCTAAACTTCTCTGTTATATTATTCAATTTTAAGTGGCACAAACTATAAACCCAATTAAAACACGCTTTCATGTACTTAGTCGAGTGGAAGGTGTCATAACAAGCATAACTGCGTGTCGCCACCTCAGCGCTACATCAGATCCCATTTTCCCACAACTAACCACAACAAACCCTGACCACTCATAACAAAGCTCAACCTCTTCATTTAACCACTACCTATTCAATTTTCATTTTTCCAAATAAACTAAATAAATTCATTTCATTCAAATTAAAAATACAACACAAACTAGTACTAAACATAAAAAAATGTGACATAATTGTGGCTGAACTACTAGGGTGGGGTCCAAGAAATACATGAAATTATAACGAAATGGAGAGTCCTGGGATTATGTTGTTGAAAGGAACTTGTTGCCAAGAAACATGGGGTCGATGGACATCTGGGTTGACCCACCAAAGTGGTGGTTATGCCATGTGTTCTTTGGCTTTTTCAGAAAGGGTCTTTGCACTTCAGAAGGGCAACGCTTAATAATAAGCACTTGTAAATTTGGTGGGAGAGAGAGCTATTTTATATACGTTTAGCAGAATATTACTATCCCAAAATTTTCATTTAAGCTAAATCATAATATTATGACACACAATAAAATTCTAGATTTTACTTCAATAAAATTGCCGCGCCGGTTGGGCAATGATATTTGGAGAAATTTGACTTTTTACAAGAACTTGTTTCGCTTTGAATGCATTTTTGGTAGTTGACTAAAATGAACTTTTGACGATTGATGCCCACTCCGGGTAGATTCGTACTAGATAATACCCTTGCTTAAATTTTAAACTTCAAACTAACCTCGGGGCGATTATCTAAAGCTAAACCGAATAACGGAGAACTTTTTGCTTGTAAAACCGTTGAATCGTTTTGCACCCGCTACCCCAAAAAGCATGCCAAATCCACAAAGTGGATGTTAAGCAAACCTCAAGCATTATAGTGGGATACTTTTTATCACCTTATGAGTATTGGCCTTGCCATTTTATGGTTAAACAATTTCTCCATTCCCAGCATACATGATGTCCCCAACATATAGCCCCAGTGTTATGTGCTAGAAAGTTCAACCAAAACAACCATCTGAAAGTTATCTTAAAAACTCCTTAATAAATAGTTGGATTTTAATAAGTCAGAAGCAATGAACGTAGACGTGTTCACCTAATTTTAAACAAAGTAACTTATTAATGAACTGATATCCCGTAACTCAATTGGCGTAGACATGTGATTAAAGCTAGAACTAACACCCCTAGATCGGGTCGCATAGTACTTAATTTAGGAAATGCAAATTTAGGAAAGGAAATTGCTTAATATGGAATCGTTAGCGGTAACAGAGAACAGAGAATGAGGACAAAGGACACTCCGGGTAGGGCCTAGCTTTCCACAAAGCCCTAAACCGGTTAGGCGGGGATACAATCGGGGGATAATCATCCTTTGCTTGCGGATTGATCATTTCTTCAATATAAAATTATAAAAATTTGAAGCTTATGCCCGATTTCTCACGATTTTTTCAATTTGGCCGATTTTTCGATTTTGCCGTTTTTCCGTTTTTACCGATTTTTACTAAACAAAGTATTTAAGATTTCTAAAAGCTTATAAGAGATTCCCAAGAGCTTTTATGAGCTTTCGATTAATCGGCCGCCTAAAAGGCATCGATTACAAATCAACTTTTATCCGATCAATTGTGTAAGAAGATTAAGGTAAGGACGATTAATGAAAATCGGAACGGCTAATCACCGCCTAGCGATTAATTGGCGATTAATCGGCCGCCTAGACCGATTTTTGCAACAGAGGGAAGAGGATGATGAGTTTCAATATATGTTTCAATACCTTGTACTATTTGTAGAAATAGACGACGGCTCATACGAAATCGACGTCTAAAATTAGCGTCCGTATATTTTGGGTTGTCGCCAAAATAGTCCGCGTTAAGACGTGCTTCAAAGCAATTTCACGTTCACGAGGGACATATTGACGACGCTTTGAAGGACCGGGTGCTTGTTCCTGCAACGTTTGCTCCGCCTCGAACTCTTGAATAAACATTTCTAAATCCGTTAACTCTTCAAGATCACTATCGCCGGAATAAGATGATTGACTATCGTAATTCATGTTTTCAGCAAGTTTGAAGGGATATGTTTTGATTGAATATGAAAAACTTGTATGAAATGTTATGTTAATTTATAGAGTGAGTGGTGGGTTTAAAAAAAAAAAAAAAAAACGTTTTTAAAACGTTAGGCAACGGCTATTTATTAAAGCCACTATTTAATCCATGAATGTCAGATATGTTACTTCGTCGTCCCGACGATTTTGGAAGCGACGACGAGGAACCCCGGTGTGGCGGCGAGCCACGGCGGGGCTCCACGTCACCCACGGCGAGCTTCAAAACCTCCCACACCGTCCGCTCTTAGTATTAATAAAAAAAATTGCATGCTTTTTATGACATTGAGAGGTGGATTGGTTTATTATGCACGTAGTAGACTTGGACACTATTTATGGGTGGGGTTATTAATACGGTAACGGGGTCTACCCCCTTAGACCCAGGCGTGAGCCCCTCCCCAAGGTACTTTTGTCCCCTTTGTCCTCCTTCACCACGTGGTACAGCGGCTGCGGGTCCCCCACATGCAATTTTTTTTTTTTTTTTTTTTTTTAATTTAGTTGTGTAGTGTTTAGGTATATGTATAGTGTATTTATTTGTGTAGTGTTTTTATATGTATAATGTTTAATTGTGTAGTGTTTTTTTTAATTTAATTGTGTAGTGTTTTGGTATATGTATAGTGTATTTATTTGTGTAGTATTTTTATATGTATAGTGTTTTTAATTGTGTAGTGTTTTTATATGGTATTTATTTTACGTTACTTTTTATAAATTTTTTATGAACTTTTTTTATAAATATTTTATAAACTTTTTTTATAAATATTTTATAAAAAAAGTTTATAAAAAGTTTATAAAAAAAGTTTATAAAAATAGTATATAAAAAAAAGTTTATAAAAAGTTCATAAAAAAAGTTTATTAAAAAAGTTTATAAAAAAAAGTTTATAAAAAAAGTTTATAAAAAAAAGTTTATAAAAAAAGTTTATAAAAAGTTTATAAAAAAAGTTTATAAAAAATTTATAAAAAAAGTTTATAAAAAAAGTTTATAAAAAAGTTTATAAAAAGTTTATTAAAAAAATTTATAAAAAAAAGTTTATAAAAAGTAACGTAAAATAAATACCATATAAAAACACTATACAATTAAAAACACTATACGTATAAAAACATTATACAAATAAATACACTATACATATACCTAAACTACACAATTAAATTAATAAAAAAAAATTGCATGTGGGGGACCCACAGCCGCTGTACCACGTGGTGAAGGAGGACAAAGGGGACAAAGGTACCTTGGGGAGGGGCCCACGCCTGGGTCTAAGGGGGTAGACCCCGTATTAATAGTGTGACCTTTATTTATAAGGAATGTCTAACCAATGCCCTAAGGGCATTGGTTAAGATTTGTCTCTTGTGGCTTTTAGTTACACAAATGGTTCTTATAGTTGACACATAATTACATATTTGGACGAGGGACCCACATAAATACTTATTATAAATCACAAAAGGACAAATATTAACCAATGCCCTTAGGACATTGGTTAGACATTCCCTTATTTATATCTAGAAGACTTTGAATTATAATGGAACATTCTGTGTACCAATATGTCAAGTGAGAAGCATGAAATTAAGTTGGCCTACATTGTCGTTACCAACTTGTAAGATATTGTCTTTAGTGACGCGTGTCACTCAGTTTATGCACCAGTTTTAGTTCATTTGATCCACAACTGATACCTCGAGGCTCAATCCTTTTCCCAAACAACTTCACCATCATTGAACACTGGGCTTAAAATCAAACAGGACATGATGTTCAATCGATATTACTTGACCAATGATTGAAAATAAACGTTTGAGAACCAGACGAAATAAATAAGTTTTTTATTTTTTTTATTTTTTTATTTTTTAAATGATGGTTCTTTATTTACCTCTACTCTACTCAAGCTTAAATACCTTTTTTTTAAACTTGAAAACCTTTATTTTCGGTGATCATGTGGGTTAAAAAACGCTTTTAGCTTACGATTTGATTTAAAGCAGTATTGAACCCAAATGGACAAATGACAGCTTCATATAATTTGTATTCTTTGTTTCTATCGTATTAACGAATATCTACGCAAAGCGACGGTTTATAGCGAAAAATAATTATATTTGCGAAATCGTGATTTTGGTTTGACCCTTTATGCAAAGGGTTTGTTTTTTGAAATACAAAGCGTGTGTTTTTAAAAAATAATAATGTATGTTTTTAAAAAGTTGTCAATTTTAGAATTGATCAAGAAAAGACATAATTGAAATTGTCAAAAATTTTAAAAGTGGTCAAGTTTAAAGAGTACTTAGGAGTAATTTAGAAAAAATACATTAATGTAAGTTTAAAATTGAAGTTTAAAAAAAAAAAAAAAAAAAAAAGCCTCATTAAACAGAGTAGAGTCTGTAGAGATATACTTTTTCTCATATACTAAACTATAAAAAAACTGGAGTTGTATACTTTTTCCATTACATATTTACATGTATATGTATTTTAGATGTTGCAAATGTTCAATGTGGTTACAATGATTCGGTGTGCAATATTAATCAAATAACACACTAATAAGCTGTTATTAATCAAATATCACATTCAAGTTATGGTCAAACATGATTGATTAGGTTAAGTTTGTTTGACGAAATATAAACACGTGATCCTTTATTGTTTGACTCAACTTGAAAAATTCTGATCATTTGCTAAAGGCTAATGATTTGTACACTCATTTTTTTGATTCGTACACTCTACTTTATGCTATACAGAGTTGTACAATTGTTATATGTTGCATCTCCAGTTTGTACACTGGAGTGTACGAATAAAAAAAATGAGTGTACGAATCAACACTCTTTGTTAAAAGGTTCGTTGACTATGTTTTAGGAAAGTCCTAGATTAGACAAATCTACTAGTGAGGCTTCACCTATTTAAAGGTAAGATTACACTTTCCCCTCTAACAATATATGATTTTTCATAATAACCTCATGTTCGATTGATATGACTTGACCAATGATCGAAAATAAACATTTGAGAACCAAAGAAAAAGACACGGTCGTTTTGGTCGATAGGCTTGGCTAGTTTTGTGAAACTCTGATGCTTTAAATCTTGGGGCATTTACATATATCCCCACATACACACCCATATTTACATATTTCCCCAAACAGTGCTTTAACAGGCTTGTACATCATGCATAAAAAACTTGTGTTTGGAGAAATATGTAAATATGAGTGTGTATGTGGGGATATATGAAAATCTCCCTTAAATCTTAATATGTTCAAAATACATGCATGCAAGATGGATGTTTAAATCCAACAATAAAAAGCTTTTCCACCGTGAAATCATCTAACATTTAAGATAACTATAAATGAGAAACAAAACCTTTTGCTAAATAGTAAATACACAAAAAGTTAATCACTCACACAAGTTATCCCAAAGACAACAAATGGATAGATTTTATAACTATCTAATTCTTATCCCTAGAATAACATAATAATGATATAAATTTGAACAACTAGCATGACTTTTTAGTATATAACCTATTAAGTTTTTCTTTCACCAATGTGGGATGAAAACAACTTTGTACCAACAAAAAGGCATCAACACATGTAGATTATCCACTTACTCATTTTTTGACGAGGGTTCTGTATTTATCTTTATTTAATCTCAACTTTAACTATCTTTTTGAAATGAAAGTATATAATTGTTATTCTATGTGACAACTTTTAACTAAAAACTGCCTTTATGACAAACTAGCATTGAACCTCTTCAAATTAAATATGTAGGTTCTATTGTTTTTTTTTTTTTTTTTTTCCAATTTTGATTTGGCACAAACATGACGAGTAACCCAAATGAACAACACATAGCTTTCATATATTTGTTACTTGTTAGTATTTTTTTAAAAAATTGCTTTATTTAAATGACATCGCGAGGCGGATTGGTTAATTTGTTATGCACATATCGACTCGAGCATTATTTATATCCAGAAGACTTTAAACTATGGTCATGGAACATTCTATGTACCATATGCCAAGTGAGAAGCAAGAAATTGAGTTGGGCTACTTTTTCTATAAATTTTTAAAATCTACTATAAGATACTGTCCTTTACTAACGTTGTCACTCGTAATTTTTGCTATTTGAAACATGTTCCAGAAAGAAAATAAAAATTACACGTTGATTTTTATCAAGGCCTACGTTTATTTATTGTTCAATTTTGTGAGAGTTTAAGGGTTGTGGCCCAAAACTTTATAGTTATACTTGTATTTACTTCTAAATATTTATCATATTTGATACATTTTGTGAGAGTTTAAGGGCTTGGCTCTCACAAACTAAATAATATATCATTCAGCTCTTTCAATAAGTTTATTCAAGATCCGTTCAAATACATACGAAATCATCATATCCTTAGCTATCATCAGTTGTATACGTTTTATGCAATTATTATTTTTTCAAATTAATTTTCCTTACTTTTGTAACTTCTATGTAACTATATATGTAGCTGAAGAATAGAGGTTTCAAACAATTGCAGCAAAGAGCCAATATTGGCTTAAAGTGAAACAAATTTTAATCAATAAATGATATAACTCTCAAAATTAACATCTAAAATTCTGATTCTTTAAATCTCACTACATTCAAAATAAACATATAGAAGTTTGATGCTTGAAATCCAACAAATAAATAGTTTTTTAATCATGAAGCTATATTACGATAAAATAGCATGAAAAGTAAGTATTTTAAATATCATAAATAAAACCACAAAAAATTGATGAATAGTACATGTTATCCTTGTGAAAGGAAACAAGCCAATTTACATATTGGCTATCGCGCTTTCATAGAAACAACATAACATTAATCTCAACATACTTGATAAACATAACCTTATTATATAACCTACTAACTTTTTCTCTCTACTACCTATGTGGGATAATCAAATCATTCACTAACTCTTCTCTCTTACTATGAAATAATATTTAGGTGAATAGTCGGTATATTTACATCTAATTATTATTTCTTTGAAGTTTGTCAATCCTTGTAACTTTCGTGTAACTATATATGTAGATGAAGAATAGAGGTTTTAAACAATTGCTGTAAAGAGCCAATATTAGCTTTAAATCAAACAAATTTAAGCTAAAATTCGGAGGCTTTAAATCTCACTATATTCAAAATAAACATGTAAAAGTTTGATGCTTTAAATCCAACAAACAAAAAGTTTTTTTAATCATGAAGCGATCTAACAATAAAATAACATATAAAAGTAAGTACTTTAAATATCATAAATAAAACCACAAAAAGTTTATGAATTATATCAATTATCCTTCGGGTTGGCGAACAAGCCAATTAAGAGATAATTGACTTCTTAAGCAACCACAAAGAATGACATAATATTAAACAATTAATACATGCATGGACAACACAGCCTTAGCATATAAGCTACAAACGTTTTGTTTCTATTACCTATGTGGGATAATCAGATACAACTTTCTAACAACAAAATGTATCAACATATGTAAGCATAAATATCTTTTGTTTTGAAACTTGAGAACCTTTATTTTAGGTGATGATGTTGAAACAAAAGCCGTATTTAACTATAAAAAACTGGAGTTGTATAGAACTACTTCTGTTACTTGTGTATATGCAATGGCGGACCTTTATGAGGGCAGGGGAGGGTCTTGGCCCCCCCAAAATTTACGGCACCTAGTGTAAATGTTATAGGTTTTAAGGTTAATTTAGTTGATGTTACAAACAAATCTCTGATTTGGCCCTCACAAAATAATTTCGACCCCCTCCCCCAAAATAAATGGTCAAATTCCGCCACTGTGTATATGTATTTTAGATGTTACAAATGTTCAATGCGGTTACAATGATTAGGGTGAAATAATGATCAAATAGCACACTTTCTTGATATCCATTTACAAACATTTTTCATTCATCTTCTATTTAATTCCTTTTAAATAACTCACTTTGCTATATTTGACTTATCGCTGCTCATGTCACACAGTAACAATGTCTAAAGAGATAAATATGCCGCCCAATGAAGCCATCGAACAGATTGTGTGTCACTCTCGGTGTCATAAAGTCCGTTTGTTGTAGTACTTTCCTACTGAAAAAGGGTAAATATTCTTTCACGTCGACACTATAATACATTGAACCATTAACATATTACTATGGCCAATTTTTAAACAGTTTGACCCGTCCTACTTATTTGACTTATTCCCATTGTTATCTAAATTGCAACATTAGATGCGTCATTATTATTTTTTTGAACGGCAAAATTTTATTAAAACTAGCAAGGCGCTAGAAAATTACAGAGAGTAAACCACTAAAGGGTTTTGAATCCAGTTGTTCCATGAGATGGTATGCGAATTACATCTTGAAGAGAACCATCTAAAAGAAAAATCTACGATCTTATCAAATATTAAGCTACGTTTCGGAATCTCATTACCAAAAACGGATTCATTACGAAAGCACCATAAAGACCAAAGACTTGCGGAGCAAATGACTTCGAGGATCTTCTTATGCTTACCCGGCAAAGTGCTATCATCTATCCAAATGAAAAGATCAGACAAACACGAAATATTTGGGATGAAGAGATCCACCCAATTGAAGACCCGAATCCACACTAAGGAAGCTAAAGAACAAGCCCATAGCGTATGGAAAGAAGTTTCAGTTCCAGCATAACATATAGATGCGTCATTATAATCTGACAGTAAAGGAAATAAAAGCAGAGGATGTCAATGATCAGAGTGATCAAATTTCTGAACTGAACGTGGTGTATTCTACCTAAGTTGTTTTCTGATTCATCGGATGATGATTGAATGTTGGCTCTACTAAATGATGGATTTGAAGATCACATGCTGATGCAAGGTAACTTGCGTTTGTTCATCATATTTTATCGACATCAACATGTGTAGTTCTTAGTCTTACAATGTGTACATAATAGTTAAACTATTGTAGTTCTTACAAAGATTTCAATGAATTAACTTGTTATAAAAAATCTAGAAAATGTAAGCAAAAACCATGTACAGGTCAACTTAACCTGGTCCAACTTGTTTCTACTGCTCATAGATTTTTAATAATTTTCATTTTGAAGAAGGTTCTAAATAATGGTCTTTGGAACTTCAACTTCTAGAAAGATGCAAAATCAAAATCTTCCTTGGACCTAACACCAGAATGTTTGTCATACGTTAGTCCTTTACCCTCTTTTAACGACTTTTTATATCATATAGATCAAAATCAAACTGTTTATCATCTAAAAGATCAAATTTGACTGATAACTATAATTATTAAGAGGCACAAAATATGAATCATCAGGGTATTGTCCCCGTAGTATCACCCTATATAGCAAATGTCAACTCTATTGGTTAAAGAAGGTTTTGCGAAATTAAATTATTGTTTCAATCCACACTTTTGACAAGAAGTCATTGAAACGCATGTCTATTGCTTGACATTATATCTTTGGGGAAGGGTCGGCCGGCATCTAAAAGGGTGTATGAGTGAGAGTTTCTCTACGAAATCTTTATAAGACTTCTATGAGATAAATAATTGAGAGACCTAAAGATATGTCTAGCTTTATAACATGAATGACGACATCCTGTTAGTTGCATTTAAAAGATACATCATTTCAGAAACCAATAACAGGCTGACACACATGGCACAAAATTTAGCATATCTTTATGTCTTATGTTAACGGAAATATATACCTCTTTAGCCTCTTTATATCATGATATCTAGCTTGGTTAATAATTGCTTTACAGATCTTTAATTAATAATCAAATCTATCTTAATAGTTAATGATATAACTTTTAGTATCTAGTAATACATTGTTGGCGTGGATTAGATAACTTCTTCTGAAAAAGTAAGTAAACACTAAATCAGAAAGATGAAATTTGTAATGTATGCATATTGATAGATCTTAAATATTCATTTAACATTAACATAAGATACAACTAGATGATTTAGCTTAGAATAATTGAAAGCCGGCTAACTTTACCATTATATAATGAGTGAGACTAGTCATCTTTGGCTAGGCTTCTAGATGAAATGCAAGGTGACAATTCCATTAAACTTAATAAGAAGCGGATTCTTATGTGTCTAAGGTAGTGTTTGATAACAACTTAATGTGACTTTATTGAAAAATAGGTAAGTTAATTAAGTCATCAAATAGATGTTTGTTTAGTGCTTAAAACTAATATGTGACTTTCTAGAAAAAGCCAGGAAAATGAGGGTGTACAAATTAAGTTCATTCCTTTTATCTTAATTTTACATGTTTACCCTCCCACTTCTTTAACTTTATTTCAAATAAAATGGTATAACAGTAATTTTTACTAATTCAGACACTTTATTCAGCACATAAAACAAACAACCATTTATTCATCTACAAACAGACATCGTATATCTAAACAGACATTTTAATTTAACAGGACTTAATAAAAAAACTAAACAAACATGCCCTTAGTAAACTGTAACAAAAAGATAAATACATGCTAAACCAATAAACTGTAGTTAAATTTGATTTATTTTAGACTAGAAAAGTTATTTAGTTAATGTTCATAACCATTTTGTAATTGCATATTTAACTTTTCGTTGATTTAAGCATAATATATGAAAGTCGATATCCCGGTTAACTCACTACTTTACTTATGAAGTACACCACTACTTTACTTATGAAGTTTGTCATTTTAAAATTAAGTTCAGTTTCTCATTAATTTAGCAATTAAAAGATAGCATGAGAATCTTCTCAATCAAATGATTGTGAGTACAAATCTTGTTTAAGACGTGTGAGTTAAATTGTGATATATATATTATGTAAAATAAATAGTTGTCGCTTTAAAAAGATAAGACGATAACATGTGCCTAATGAACATATATTAAAAACACTATTTTAAAGATAAATAGCTCACATGGAGTAATAGAGTATTACTAGAAGCTAATGAATAATATGGAGAATTGCATATGAAAATAATGGATCATTGAAAAAAATACTAGTAATATAATAGTCAAAAAGGGTAGGAGGACCATTAGCTATCTTGTATAAATCGTGCAAAATTGCACACACAATTTTCAACTCAATTTTTTGTTCTACTACTTCAACCACCATTATTCCTCATAGCCGATCACCAGAAAACATAACAAGAAATGAATACTTACTCATATTTGGTCAGATCATCCTCTCAGTATCGTAGACGACTAGGAAAGAAGCCTACTTGCTCACGACGTTATTTGACTATGGCAAAGCAACAGAAGTCAAGATTCTATATTCTAAGACGTTGTATATCGATGCTTATGTGTTGGAATGATAAGTATGATTAATGTTTTCAAGTTTCGTTTTTAGATTTGTTTGAGCCAATTTTATTAGAGAATGAGGTTTTTGTTAGACACAACAACAATCGTCGCTTTCGCCGGCGACGTTTTAGGCCTTTCGCCGGGGACATGTTCCATGTTATATCATTCCCCGGGGACATGTCCCCGCCGAAAAGCCCCCGGTAATACCTTCTCGGGGATACTTTTCCCGGGGAAATTTTACAACTTTTACCGGGGAGTTGTGGGTCCCGCGCCCGATTGTCACCGGTCAAACACGTCCGACGTGACACGTTGTTTTGCCGGGGACAAATCCCCGAAAAAAATGGTAACTAAAGTTTATCTGCAACCTCTTCTCCGGTGCCATGTCCTCGGTGAAACTTGAAACAAATTAAATCTATGTTATTTTCGCCGGGGAGAAGTCTCCGGTGAAAGACATTGACCCATTTTGAAGAAAACTGCTGCAAAATGGGTAATTTCCAGATTTTTTTTCAGGAATTTCTCCGGAAAAAATCTACAATGTGAGAACCTGTTTTCAACCTATTTTATGCTACAACAACACAAAATCGCTAAACATAATATCATATATAACCAAATGGTCCAAATTCGCTACAACACAATCAATAACCTAAAATCGCCAATGGTCCAAAACTATACATAAGCTACCTATACGCAAATGGTCCAAAACTATACGTATAATCCATTTAACGGGAATCATAAACATGTTATTCTCTACAAACATATCCTAACACATAAGGCTCGAACTCGTGTTCGCCAGGTGGTTTTGTCAGTTGACTTCCGATATCTTCTGCTTTTTCGGGTTTATCCAAAGCTTAACCTGTGTATTTTAAATAGTTTAGGGTTTTAGGTAATGAGAACTATCCAAGCATCGGGTATCAAAAAGACCCTTTAAACCATTAGGGTTGAATTGGTCATTTTAACAATTAGGGTAGGAGGGTAGGATGGTGGATTTTGGGACCTAAACCAAGATCTTGGCAGGGTGTTGGGGTCCACCCCCTTTCATGTGTAATAGCACTTTAACTAGGTTAATGAGATCATGTTGTGTTGATCTGCTTGTGATACAAAAGATTTGATCGTGTTTGCGTACGACTATTTGAACAGTGTGTATATGGTTGAGGGTTCCTGAAAACAAAGGAATGATGTTAGTGTGTCTAGTTAAAGTGCTATTTGAATTTCTTAAACAACATTGTTTGATCATAATGGATTTTTTTAACTTGCCTGTCGGAAAAAGAACTAGACATCAATGGCAACTCTATGCTCAAGGTAGTATAACAGCCATTGTATTATATTATCAATCAACAAAAATGAACTTAGCGGCGGTGACACGTGGCTTCTCTGATGGTTTACGGCGAGGAGGTACACGGTTTCTTGGTCCACAAGATACAGAAAGTGTACAGCCCGTTTCTTGTTATGGTTTGTTATGGTTACCTGATGATGAGAGTTGAATCTTGAAGGGTAAAAAGGTGGTGCAAAATGGTTTAGCCCTGCTTTGAGAGTTCATAACTGTATGCGTGTTTTTAGTGTGTGTTTTTTGGTGAGAAACTCCATGTGTGTGTGAGAGAGAGAGGGGTCGGAGATTATAAGAAGATAGATGAAAGGGTTTGTAATGATAGTGATGGCGAGTGAAGTGGAGTTAATGAGACACCCTCACAAACCTTTTCATATCTCTCGCCACCATTATATCTCTATCATTACACACCATTTCATACCTCTTCTTATCATCTCTGACCCCTCTCTCTCATACAAACTCATGGAGTTTCTCACCAAAAAACACACACTAAAAACACACAAATAAAAACACTCTCAAACCAAGCTAAACCCTTTTGCACCACCCTTTTACCCTTCAAGATTCAACCCTCATCATCAGGTAACCATAACAAACCATAACAAGATACGGGCTGTACACTTTCCTGTATCTTGTGGACCAAGAAACCGTGTACCTCCTCGCCGTAAACCATCAGTGAAGCCACGTGTCACCGCCGCTAAGTTCATTTTTGTTGTTTGATAATATAATACAATGGCTGATTATACTACCTTGAGCATAGAGTTGCCATTGATGTCTAGTTCTTTTTCCAACAAGCAAGTTAAAAAAATCCATTATGATCAAACAATGTTGTTTAAGAGTTTGAATTTCTAGACACACTAACATCATTCATTTGTTTTCAGCAACCCTCAACCCTAGACACATTGTTCAAAAAGTCTTAAGCAAACATGATCAAATCTTTTGTATCACGAGCAGATGAAACAACATGATCTCATTAACATAGTTAAAGTGCTCTTGCACATGAAAGGGGGTGGACCCCAACACCTTGCCAAGATCTTGGTTTAGGTCCCAAAATCCATCATCCTACTCTCCTACCCTAATTGTTAAAATGACCAATTCAACACTAATGGTTTAAAGGGTCTTTTTGATACCCGATGCTTGGATAGTTCTCATTACCTAAAACCCTAAACTATTTAAAATATGCAACGACATATCTTACCTTTTGGTCTCGGCTGTGGTCGCGGTTTGCACTCCAGACTGACAGTAGACATTATATTCCTACAAGTAAAAAAGCAAAGCACATATTAAAACTATATTATTGAACGTTAACAAAACACTAGAATTCATGTACTCTTTTACCCGTGTGCATTGACCACCTACAAGTTCTGGCGGAAACCGCTACTTATTAAAACTGATTATTTACTTATTATATAAGAAAAATATGCAACTAAAACTGAAAGTTATTATAACTCGACAACTTTTCACTTTTACTTTTTTTATACATGTAGTTACACAAAGCTTAACCAAACTAGCAACTAACTTCCATCTCAGCAGCCTACTTCCATGAATGCGAAAACCAAACTAGCAGTCACAAAGCATAACCAAACTAGCAGGCACAACTTTTCACTTTTACTTTTTTTATACATGTAGTTACACAAAGCTTAACCAAACTAGCAACTAACTTCCATCTCAGCAGCCTACTTCCATGAATGCGAAAACCAAACTAGCAGTCACAAAGCTTAACCAAACTAGCAGGCACAACTTTTCACTTTTACTTTTTTTATACATGTACTTTTTTATAAATTGCGCAGCCAAAAAATACATATATGGAGTAATATCACGCCAGAAACATAACCCCTCCCCTCAAATCTAGTCAAAGAAAAAAATACATATATGGAGTAATATTGCGCAGTCAATGTTCAAACCGTTATTGGTGGGTTTTTTTTTTCATCTCATTTGTGAAACAGATGAGATTAACTTCCATCTCATTTGTGAAAAAATGAATATCAACGACTGATAAGGTTTTAAAAGGTACCTTTTTGAGGGGTCGTTTAAGCCCTTATTTGATCACTTTTGTATCCGTTATTGCTTAATATCGTTCCTTTTCACTTTTTAGGTCTCTTGAAGGCAAAATGCTGGAATGACACTTATTTGGACGAAAAGGCGCGAATATAAGAAGAAAATGGCCAAAGTCAGAATCAAGACACTCAAAGCTACTGAAAACATAAGGTGACGGCGTCAGGTGTTAATTGCGACGCCGTCGGAGGATTTTTGTGACGGGACAGAAGCCAAAACACCTATTTTCAAGTGACGACGTCAAGTTATAAAAGAGTAGGCCGTCGCAACTCAGACGGCCTAGATGTAATCCAGACGGCGTCAGAAGCTGAAGAGGACGGCGTCACAAGCATAAGGTGATGCCGTCACAAGTCTAACGTGGCCAAGACGAAACCCTAATGACGGCGACACGACGGCGTAACAAAACATAAGGTGACGCCGTCGCATATGTAATATTATATATAGAATCCGAATTTTTCAGTATTGAGTGTGTAGTCTTTTGGAGTAAAAACCTAAACCGAACCAAGGCTGTCTTGTACAGTATTTTAGGGTTCCAAACCCTATCTTACACCAAGATAAGTGTTTTACTTCATTAATACAATTATGTCTTTGATTATTTGTGTGTATGCTTGCATGTTCTCCATGTCCGGCTAATTTACTTGTGTGTTTGCTTAGGGAATATGAAACTTAATTATTGAATATTGATTGGTTGTCTCTTATCTTAGTTGATTAATGATCTAGTAATGCGATAGGTCATTCGTTGTGTACTTAATGCTTGATTAAATCTTTGTGAACCTTAGAATATGACTCCTTGAGTAGTTGTAAGATAAACCATCCAAAGAGTGCCTTAGAGTAAGAGTTTATTATCCCTAGTGGGTTTTGTAGACGAGACCCTTTGGTAAGTTCAAAGAGTTAGGGAGAAACGCATACCCTACAACCTTAGACACACAACGCAACTAGGAATAAGGACGTGACAATTCAACCACCAATAGGAGATAATTAAGGAGTAGTAAAACCTAAGTAAACACATCTTTAAACTATCATACGAGCACACAATAATTAGACATAGACTACATACACCTTAGATTAGATAATTAGATAAGTAGAGTAATCGGTAGCAATACCAACCCCCCAAATTCAAACCCCGAGATTCGTACCTTTCCATTTCATAAAAATATAAAAAATACAAAAACAATCTTCCTCAACCCCAACCTTAGCCTAGTAACTTCTCACTAGCATTCCTATTCCCCTAGAGAACGATATCAATACCCGTGGCTTACCCTAATACTACACTACAACGATTAGGTTCACTTCCTAGGGTGTTGAAAAACTTGCTCGACGAAAAGGAAGTTCCTTTGACCCCGAACGACGCGTGTAGCGTTATCAAGTTTTTGGCGCTGCTGCCGGGGAATAGAATAGCTAGTTAGTAGTCCACCTCATTTAGGTTTCTTTACTTGATTCCTATCAAGTAATTTTTTTTCTCATTTTTAGCTTTCTCTTAGTCTATCCCCCTTCTTCGTGACCTTTGTTCGTAATTCCATCACTTTTCATCATGGAAGGTGATAAACCACCAAGCAACAACTCCCCATCAAATAAACACCCACCACTCGATCCAACTTTTGCCAACCAGCTCCGAGCTCGCATTGTTAGTGAAATTGGAGAGCTTAAGAAACTTAATAGGATAATTGAAAATGCACTTGAAAAATCCCTTGAGGAATCCACTGGTACCTTAGATAGTGATTCAACCTCAAGTGATTCGGAAGATGAAATTGTAGAAGGAGATTATAAGGTTTTGGAGATTATAGACGGAAGTAAGGAGGAAGAGGAACTTAGGGAGTATTTCAATTCATACCCTAATGGAAAGGAAACTGCTTATCACTATAATGTAGTTAACTTCCCGCGACCGCCTTTCGAACCATGCATAAAAAGTGGTGACCCTAAAAATATCAAAATACCGTGCATGATTGGTTACTTATATAGGGATCACACTTACATAGATTATAAAGCACCCATGAACATAATGTCTAGACTCTACTACTATTGGATCATGAGAGAAAATTTAGGACCTATGAGGGACCCCTTTTACCCTAGGAAAGTGAGTAACTATGTTGGGAGGGTTAAGGGATTGCATGTCTTCGTAGGAAACTTCACATATAGGTGTGATTTCATGATCCTAGAAAATGTGAAAGGCATTATTGATGGAGTTTTAGGAGATGTGATACTTGGGAGACCATTTATTGAGGAATCTAAGATGGTTTATGATCAAGAGGAAGGAATAGTCAATTTCTCAAATGAGACCTGTGGAAAACTAGAAGGGGGGGTTGAATAGTTTTACCAATTTAAAACTTCCTTTTAAATATTTAGATCGGCTTATGTCAATCTATTTGATTATTTATGTTGGACGTTGATAGATAGATATATAAACATGTAATGAAAGATAAAGAGTAAGAAGCACATCACCACGACACAAGTATTTATAGTGGTTCGGCTACAAGGACACCTTCCTTGCCCTACTCCACTCCCCGAGTCACCTACTCGAGAGTTCGTAAACACTACACCAACTCCTTATGGCGGAGAAGCCTTCACAACGTCGCTTAACCTTTTTCCGGTACAAAGCTAAATATCGAGTTCTTTCACACCAAGGCGAACCACACCTAACACAACGTCGTCTACCCTTTATACGGTGCTAGGCTAACCACCGAGTTCTTTCACACCTTAGGAGAACTAATCCTTCACAACGTCGCCTACCCTTTATTAGGTACTAGGCTAAGTACTTAGTTCTTTCACACCTTAGGTGAACTACACCTTCACGACACACCACCTAATCTCAAGGAGATCTACTCCTTGTTACAACACCATCAAGGATATCGCCATCCTTGTATATAAACAAATACATATATGTATAACGATGCAACTCATCAATTATACGACCTAGGCATTCTTCCCAAATGCTACTTGATTTGATTCTTTGGCATCCTTCACTAATGCCTTTGACACAACGCTTGGCACCCTTCACTAATGCCTTCGTCTTGACACCTTTAGCATCCTTCACTAATGCTTTGACACGAATGATGAGCACCTTTCACTAATGCTTTCATCTTGACACTTTCGGCATTCTTCACTAATGCCTTCAACCCAACATCTATGGAGAAAGGAAGAACTATCAACAAGATAACCTTAGTAGTCTTGATGATGACGAAGCATGGCAACTCATGGACTTTGAGCTTGCACGTCTTCAAGAGGTGGTGATATTTCCTTTGAGAGGAACCTAGTAGATCACACAAAAACAAAAGACAAACTACATAGATCACTTAGATCTGAGGTTAGAGGGTTAGAATACTTTGGGGAAGTATATGTTAAAAAGCACACATAGAGAGGAAGAAATGACTCTCTATTTATAGAGGAAATTCTCTTCTATATCCCCGGATCCCACGGATCCCTACCACAAGGGATCCGGCTAGCACAAAGCTAGGGATCCGTGGTCCGCTCCTCTTTGCCCATGGGTATTTTTGGTTAAGGGTCATGGGTTATGGGTTGATCCATGGTTTTCTTTCTAGATACAATGTATCTTAAGGATACAATGAACTTGGTTAAGTGGTATATATAAAACCATGGGTTATGGGTCAAAACCATTTGCTAGTATTTACCCTTTTAGTATATACTTGTATTTACCCAATTTAGCATACATTTAGTTTTTACCCATTTTAGTATACTTAGTTTAAGTATATGTTTAACCCAATATGTAAACACTAGTTGTTGTACATATGTATCTAAATCATAAAATCACTTATACTTGTTTTAGTGTTTTATGTGAGAGCGTAAGTGTGTTAGAAAACTATTAACTCAAACTATTTACGTACTCTATTTGTTTCGTTAAAATGATTTTATATTTGTTATCGACAAAACATTTGAAGATCGTAAAATATAAATAAACGTTTTCACGGCTTATTTGTATTAACAATCTCCCCCTTTTTGTTGATGACAAAACATAAAATTATTTTAAGGAAAAATCTAAAATTCGTAAAAGTTTGAATTTGTAGTTTTTACTTTCTTCTCCCCCTTTTTGTCGAAAAAAAAAGTGTTAAAAGAAATTAACACAATTTTTATAAGAGAAAAAAAATGTAAAAATGTAAAGAGAGCAAGTGACGGGAATGGTACTCGTCTTAACTCCCCCTTGACGAGTCCATCCCTTTGAAAGGGCGTCAAGGACATAACGTAAAATAAACTAATTGTGTTTGCAATTAAGTTTGCAAATGGTTCGTCTAAGTGACGAGAACGTGCTCCCCCTTAAATATTGCAATGTTGCAATGGGGTGTCATGAAGTGTAACCCAAAATAGGATTAAGTTTGCAAATGATTTTGCAATGTCATTTGACACAAAGCTCCCCCTAGCTTTATGGTTTCAATATCTTCATGTGTATTTTGAATAAATACAAAACAAAGGTTAGAAAAAACAAGAGTATAGTGCATAATTTCCTGCAAAAGAGACTCAAGTTAGTAGAAATTTGTGCTTCTGTACCACGGATCCCACGGTTCCCTTCAAGGAGGGATCCGTCTAGTTATCTGGAAGGGATCCGGCTATCTGTTACAGTTTCTTCAGCAGTGAAGAAATGTCAAGGAGTGCTATTTGAGGGAATGAGATATATGTACAATATAACAAGCACAACACACATAATAGCATATAAGTATTCATTCAATAAAACAAGAGATACACAACCAAATCTCTAAAAACTAAAAGAATGAACTAGCCAAATAGGTGCTACTAATGCTAATAACTTAACCCAAACTTAAGATTCGACTAAAAGCTTAATGATGATCAAGGATGAGAAAGGTTTCCTAAACATCTCAGTTTGAGATTGTAGATCATGTATTAATACATCTAGTTCATGTTTCATTCTTTCAACATGTTTGCAATGATCGCACTCTTTGTCATGGTTTTGAGTTTCTTGAAGTGGAGGTTCAAGTGAAGTGGATTGACGATCTTCAAATGATTGTGTGGTGGGTTTAGTAGAATTATGTGATGAAGTCCTAGTGGAAGCACTCTTCTTGTGAATTAGTTTGATTGGTTTTCTTAGTGTGGGAGAGATCCTAGTTTTGGTGGACTTACCCGAAGGTGATTTGGTTGAGGAAACTTCATGCATGATTCTAGCAAGTTTCTTAGGTGGTTCTTGAGTGGATGAGTTAGCACTAGGAGCCTTAGTCATAGTGATGGTGCTAGTAAGAACTCTTTTAGCTGCTGATTTTGATATGTGATTTGAGAGTGGTACCTTAACTCTAAGGTTGTTTGGTTTATAAAGGGTAATTTGAATTAGCAAATTAAATTCTTGACCATTTGAAGGGCTAGGCATGCTTTTGGGATTTTGATAAGTTCTATGAGGATAATCAATGAATGCTAAAGGTGGTTGGAGACCCAAAAGGTGACTTGAATTCAAATATGGAGCTGGTTTATGCTCTCTGTATTTACGGATCCCACGGATCCCTTTCCGTAGGGATCCGCCTGGTTGAAGACCAGGGATCCGGTTGTCAGACAAGGACTAGGTGAAATTATTATGCTGTTGTAAGGTTAGTTTAATCATGGAAATGTGATGATTGACATGCACAAGGTTGAGATTCAGAGTTTCACTGATCTAGGAACTCATTTAAGATGAGATGAAGTGTTTGAGTTAGGAATATGAGTTGAAATGATTGTTTTAGCTATGTTTGACATAAACTGTCACCCGGATCCCACGGTTCCCTCCTTGAAGGGATCCGGTTAGGCTAATCCTAGGGATCCGGCTCTCAGCAGTTATGACAGGTTTGTAATGAGGTTTCTGGGAGCTAAGGCTTATCTTATTTTGAATGTTTCAGTTCTCCTAAGGGTTTAGGATGAAGGGGTACTTGAATGATTAAAGGTAATAAGTGTTATAGCAAATGATTGCTTTTTATGGAAGAGGAATGGGACAAGAAGACTACCAATGGATGTCCAAGGATAACACTAAGAGTTATGAGGGTGTCAAGTCATAATAAATGATCCTAGTGATCAGGTTTTAGCTTGAGGTGATATTAAGAAAAATTCTTAAAAATTTCAAGAATTGAAAAACTAATTTTTGTCTTACCTTGAGATATAAAAGACTAGAAGCAATTTCCTAAAATTGTTTAGCTTGGTTTCTTAAAGTGTTTTGAGAGGTGAGAAATGGTTTGTGAGTAGTTGAAGCGGAAATATGGTGAGTTTTAGATGTGTTGATAAAACCAGACTACGATCTTAAGTAAGCCTTTAGTGAATCTAAGCCTTTCTCATCCTTGAAGTGGACTTAGTTGGGTTCTAAAAATATATGCCAAGCTAATGTGATGTTATCTAGAAAGCAGTTTTGATGTGTTGAATGCTGCATTGTTGATCTGATGTCACGGATCCCACGGTTCCCTCAAGAGAGGGATCCGGCTAGGCTAATCCTAGGGATCCGGCATCTGCAGATCAGAACCAACACAGAAAATGATGTGCAGATTTTGTACACTATTAAATCTAAAAAACAAGAAAATAGGAACAAGCAAGTTATCATAAAACATCACTTACAAGGTAAAGTAACAATATCCAAAATACCATAAACTAAAAATTCTAAAGAGAAGTCATTCAGACATAAAATAAATGAAACTAAGCACATTCCTATTGTCTCTTTCGTCAATTCTTCCTTTTCCTTTTAGACGGCTTAGTGAGGTTGTAAGCGAGGTTTTGAATCATGCCTCTTATTTGTTTAAATTCCGCGGTCTCGTTTGGAATGGTTGGAAGTTGTTCATGGTATTCAAGGATTTCCAATTTGATGTTGGATACGGGGTCGATGTCTTCCTCATCTTTTTCTATGTCTTCCTCATCTTCTTCTATGTCTTCCTCATCTTCTTCTTCTTCTTCTTCTTCTTCTTCTTCTTCTTCTCATGTCGAAGAGTCCGAGAGAGCTTCAGGTTTCTCTCCATTGACCATGAACCGTTTAGAGGGTTGTTTGGTAAGAGGTACCATGACGTGATCGGAGAGGTAATGATCATCGTTGATAGGGGATGGTTGCAGTGCACTAACATACTTACAAAGTCGTGTTAGGAGCATACCATATGGAAGTACCATGTTGGAAGCTTTGAATACCCCAGCCATTCTCCTTACCATGTAATAGGAAAGATTAAATGTCCTTTGGTGGGGTAAGACAATAGATCATTTGCACAAGACATGCGTTTGGATGATCTTTGTTTCCAACTAGGCTAATGATGTTTTCCCTAAGGATTTCTTCCCATTTTCTAAACATGGGATGCATTTCGAAAAGTTCCATTTTAAAAGGATCACTGTGAATGAGCTTTTTGTTACGATCGTAACGGGATTGGTCGGTCCTAATTTTAAAGATAGTATCACTAATGGTTTCGGGATCGTTGAGAGGAGTGTTATAGAGAGGCTTGGGATCAAGTGCACGGTTTTGAGAGTTAATTGCCCAATCTTGAGAGTACATACAAATTCCCTCACAAGGAATGCGAAGAATTTGAGCAAAAGTGTTGAGAGGAAGAGTAAAGTTTTGTGTGTTGATGATAAAGGCGATTGAGATGCTATTATCGGTGTTCCTAATGATCCTAAAGCTTTTGTAAAACTCAAAAATAAAAACCGGACAAATTTGTTCATCAATGTCAAGAAGGCAATTAAAGTTGATTGTCGAGAAAACTTGACGAATGTCGGTATCTTCAAGGAAACATTCCTTGACTACACGACCTTCGTGAATAAGTCGTTTTGTGAGGCTTTTGAAAATTTTACGGTTAGTTTTGGTCAGACCCCTTTTACGATAGTAATGAGTAAGGTAATGGACGGTGTCATGATGATCTTGTTGAGTAGCTTTGGGCATGGTTGGTCCTAAAAATACAAGTTTTTCAGTTAGGTTAAATTGGTTGATATGGGTTTATGGTTTTGATTTGTATTAACAATGTTGTGAACACAATGTGATTTAAAAACCCCTTTTCATGATTAATTTTGAAAAACCCTAATTAATTGATTAGAAATTAAGAAACCATAAACCCTCGAATTAGGATGATGAAAAATAGAACAAGTTAATGTAATTACTTACAATGATGTTCTAGGAAGGAAAACTTGAGATTATGGAAGCCAATGAGGATTAATTCAGTAGCTTGGTCGTTTTTGTGTTGTGTGAATAGAGGGAAAGTAATCAGTGGTGAAATTTTGAAAGCGTATAGCTGAGTTCTGTTCCACGGTTCCCCCAGATCCTTTGTATTTGGGATCCGGCTAGTACAACTAGAGGGATCCGGCTACTGTGAACAAAAAAGAATTTGTTTGGCATTATTTACGTAGTAGGCTTATAAATAAGCTTACAAAAAATAGTTTGGAGGTATTTAGATGAAGATTGTTTTTGGATGACGGCTTTTGATGAATCACATATCGAGGGTTCATATGTGACGACGGTGTTAGTTTGACGAATCAAAAGGAATACTATTCCCGATGATGAAAGAGATGGAAAAGTGACGAAAGAGACTTCTAATGATGCTAGTGATTATTAAACAAAGAGAACTATAAAATAAATTGAACTCATTTAACTTATCTAATGAAAGGTAAAACATACCTCTATGCTTCTTGGTTTGGCTTAATACCAAAAATACTTCATGAGCTTTTAAAGTAATCTTTTATACTTGGTGTACGTAAGTAGAGATTACTTTATAGATCCTTCCTTGAATGTTGTCTTCATCATTCTTTGAATGAAGATTTTGGAGAGATTCTAGCATGAAGATTTCACGACAGCAAAAGTTGTTAGAATGATCTATCAATGTCCAACGAAATGATTTAAAAGAAAATATGACTTTTTAAAAAAAAATAAAAAAAATCCTTCTTTGTAGTTTTCAAACATACACGGATCGTATCAAGTCTTTAAAGTACAACATACTTTAAGAAACTTGGTAACGAAGCTCTGATGCCAATTGTGGAAAACTAGAAGGGGGGGTTGAATAGTTTTACCAATTTAAAACTTTCTTTTAAATATTTAGATCGACTTATGTCAATCTATTTGATTGTTTATGTTGGACGTTGATAGATAGATATATAAACGTGTAATGAAAGATAAAGAGTAAGAATCACATCACCACGACACAAGTATTTATAGTGGTTCGGATACAAGGACACATTCCTTGCCCTACTCCACTCCCCGAGTCACCTACTCGAGAGTTCGTAAACACTACACCAACTCCTTATGGCGGAGAAGCCTTCACAACGTCGGTTAACCTTTTTCCGGTACAAAGCTAAATACCGAATTCTTTCACACCAAGGCGAACCACACCTAACACAACGTCGCCTACCCTTTATACGGTGCTAGGCTAACCACCGAGTTCTTTCACACCTCAGGAGAACTAATCCTTCACAACGTCGCCTACCCTTTATTAGGTACTATGCTAAGTACCTAGTTCTTTCACACCTTAGGTGAACTACACCTTCACGACACAACACCTAATCTCAAGGAGATCTACTCCTTGTTACAACACCATCAAGGATATCGCCATCCTTGTATATAAACAAATACATATATGTATAACGATGCACCTCATCGATTATACAACCTAGGCATTCTTCCCAAATGCTACTTGATTTGATTCTTTGGCATCCTTCACTAATGCCTTTGACACAACGCTTGGCACCCTTCACTAATGCCTTCGTCTTGACACCTTTAGCATCCTTCACTAATGCTTTGACACGAATGATGAGCACCTTTCACTAATGCTTTCATCTTGACACTTTCGGCATTCTTCACTAATGCCTTCAACCCAACATCTATGGAGAAAGGAAGAACTATCAACAAGATAACCTTAGTAGTCTTGATGATGACGAAGCATGGCAACTCATGGACTTTGAGCTTGCACGTCTTCAAGAGGTGGTGATCTTTCCTTTGAGAGGAACTTAGTAGATCACACAAAAACAAAAGACAAATGATTGGTGCTGAACCATCAAGTTATCTCACACAAGCTAGCCACTTGTGAATGGATAACCGTAAGAAACTCAAAACAGGTCAAACACCAAATGCAATTTAGATCAAAGGAATATAGGGGATTCCTGGGTCGTTAAGTCCCACGGAGGATGAATTGGTGTATAAACACTTGATCAGATGATAGAATGATCACTAAGGATAGTGATCAGTAAGGTTTTGGATGGATAATTATACCTAAAGAAAAAGTTAATAAATTACAGCGACTTAAATGCAAATTAAAAGAAATTAAAAAGTTAAAATATATTAAATAAACGCTATCACTATTTTTACAATGATGTTTTTGTGATTTTATAAAACAAAATAACTTAAATAAACTATTTTAACTAAAACGTAAACTCAAATTATCTAAAAACTTGATTTAAAATGAAAACGTAAGTTATTTATAAAAATTACGCAAGTGCGCAAGCAAAAACGTAAAATTTATGAAATAAAAGTCCTACAAGTGTAAAAACAATTTTATTACGTACTATATGACAAAAGAAAATTTTAGAAAAAAGATTTATATTTTTTAGACTTTTATATTTTTTATTATGAATTAAATAAGATTTTACACTAATTAAATGTTTAAAAATACTAAAACTATTTAGAAAAATCTGAAACTTTTTTATAAAATACTTAATACTAATACAAAACTAAGAAAAATGAAAAGGATGAAAAAGCTGTTTCAAATAAGCTGGAAATAAGCAATTAAGCTCGTATAAGCTTATTGTGAAAACAAGGCTTATGTATTAAATAGTGTAAAAGAAAATTGAAAAAGTCCCTAGGGCAGATGGTGTGTGTGTGGTGTGGTGAGCTGGGTGGCCAGGGTTCGAATCCCAGCAACTCCTTTTTGCTAACTATTTATTTTTTTGATTTTCTTTTTGCAACTTATTAAGCTAATGATTTTAAGCAACTTATATAACTATGATTTTTATTGAAAACTGTTAATAAGCTCATAAATAAGCTAAGAATCTCAACAGTTAACAAGAAAATGAAATAAGCAAAAGGATTAAAGCTAAATGGCTTATAAGCTAATAATAAGCAAAGGAAAACTGAAAAATAAGCTAAGTAACTAATAATAAGCTAATATGAAAACTGAGAAAACATTTTGATTTAAAAATAAGCACTGATTAAGCTAAAATAAGCACAAGTTTAAACTTATTTGCACAGGACACTTTGTAAATCACTATGCACCTTTAAGCTTATTTTTAAGCACTTAGATAAGCTAGAAATTTAAAACAAACACCTGGATTAACTAGATGACCAGTTAAACTTTTCAAAAAGCTAAAGTACAAAGTTTGGCTTACACTAATAAGCTTGTGAGAAGCTTATGAAGAACTTGAAAAACCACTGAGTATAACTCAGTGTATACTGAGTTAAATGGACAAAACAATAAGCTGAGTGCAGCCTTATCAAACAAGCTTCAAATTGGAAATTTAAGCTTAGGACTCAAAGATGGCTTGGTTAGCTTCACAAAAAACTAAAAATCACAAGCTAAAGTTAACTAGTGAGCTTGTGCCAAGCTTGTGAATTCGACCATAAAACTGTGCACAGAGCATTTTTGACTTTTTAAGAAAATGAAACAAAGTTGACTTTTATGAACTTATAATCAAAGCTAATGACTGATTATGATATGTTAAGGTATAATAAAGTTATATTAAGCTATGCTAACAACTTTTAAGCTAATATGATGATTCTTACCTTTAAAATCTTAACAGTTATCAATTTAAGAAGGATTATAGAGTATTTTTACTATAGCTTAAACAAGGACTGACTTATATTGTTTGTATGAGCTAATGAGACCTAATGAGACATGAATCCAGCAAAAGCAATAACACAAACACTCTTAAACACAATTAAACCAGCAAATCCAAACAAGCCTTTACAAGGCTGTTTTGAAGATTTTTAAAACAAATGAATGATTTAGACTATGAAATTGATTGCAGACCTAATATTATCACTAAATAAGACTAAAGAAACTTTAAATGACAACAATAACAACATAAGATCAAGAAATTACAATTATGCTAATAAGACTGTTAAAACAAGATTTTTAGCAACTATAAATTTTAAAGAACAAGTGACTGTTTTTATGATTTAATTACACTTAAATATAACTAATGATCATGAAAACACAAAGATTTGAGCTTATGACTGTATTAAACAGTAAAATGCCAAAATGATCAAAATAGCTTACAAATGGTGTGGACTGAGAATCAAAGAACAAGGACCAATTTTTACTTCCTATAGAACCTCCATAGGTTCACTAACCCATTTCCATCCAATAAGCAAACTGCTTCAGCTTTCTTGATCATTCTCCATTGATTTTTTATTTTCTCTATATTTTCTTGGTATTTTTGTGAATTTTCTGATTTTGATACTAGACAAAGTTTTAGAGTTTATAAAAGCTTGAATAAGCTTTCTAGGGAGCTTATGTGGGCTTATGAGTCCAAAATAACAACTGCTAATAACATTCAACCATATTGAGATTTTTGATCAAGAGTAAATTTTTGCATAGACAGAAATAGAACTTTATACTGAAATTGATGATTACAAAAGTTTTATTGCACCCTGAAAACATGAAATACAGAGCTTGGAAATTAAAATATACACTGAAATTCAAACTTAAGCTAGAACGACATAAAAATTAAAGATTACACTAGATATTTTTCTTCTCTGCTTCTCCCTCTTTCTTTATAACATTTTGAGACTCCCCACTTGATTCTGAACATATCCCATCAACAATCTTGTCCATTCATTGAGTCAAACTCATCCTAGCCTTTAAACTTACTTTTGGCGCCAAAAGTGCAAATGGTTGCTTGAGACAGTTTCAGAGTAATTAAAGAAGTTTGGGATGTTATGTGAGGTGGAGGGGACAATATGTGAAGTAGTCATGGAGTAGGAGTGATTTGGAAAGCAAAAACAGAGGTTTGTGAGTGCTACAGTAAACTGCTATGGTGGGGATGCATTAATTGGTTGTGGGCTGGTGTATAGGTGGAAAGGGGATGGTATACAGGTGGAGATGGTGAGGTGGAGTGAAAAACAAGTGGTGAAAACCACTGGTTTTGGGTTTACAGAGTTGGAGAGGGAGGTGAACAGTAAGGGTGGTTTGGGCGCGTTTGGGTGTTTTTGACTTTTGTTGACCGGATGATATTAATAAAAGGGGGGTTCACAATGGGTAATGACAGGGGGTCAAGTGGTATATGGCAGGGTTCTTTTTGGTTTTGGATGGGGTTCTAAATACAAAAGGGGTTCAAGTGGTATTAATAAAGCATAAGGACCATTTTTGTAATTCTGCAAACTTGAGGGACCAAAACTGAACTTTTTCCAAATTATCAAAAGGACCAATCTTGACAAACTTTGATAGTACAAGGATAACTTTTGCATAAAATTCCATTTTAAAATATCCAGGGACTATTTTTGCAATTTTTCAAAGCTCAGGGACCTTTTCTGCCATTTGACCAAAGAATTATTCAAGGACCATTTTTAACAACTTAGAATATTTCATGGACCTTGAATGACAAAACTTCACATTTTTGAATTCCAGGGACTAAATTTGACAACTTTTAAAACTTGGGGGACTAAAACTGCCAATTTTGCAAACTTGAATCATTTTTCATCTGATTTTGATATTTTTGCATTTAAAACACATAAAACACTTGTTTGTGATATTTTTATCAATTTGATGTATTTCTGAGTGTTTTTAGATGTTTTTGCAGTCTAGATAGTACAAAAATGATGAGTATTTAGACACTCATCAATCCCCCATACTAAGATATTGCTAGTCCCTAGCAATGATTTATGAAAAGTTAATGGATTTCATCTCTTTACCAAAATCCATTACTTCTGGAGTAGCCAATTGTTTTTGCTCAAGTAAGAACCTTGGTACAATGATAACCAAATGATTTTGAGCAAATCATAAGCTTTCAACGGATTTGATTTGTCTTTACCAGAAGCCGTTTTCTTCTGGACTAGCCAACTCTTAGATAAATTATCAATATTATCTTTGGTGAGCCGATTACCAATTATGGATTTCCAACTACCTTTACCACAAGCCATAAACTTGCGGGCTAGCCAACTTTTCACTAGTTTAAAGATATGGTGAGTTGAACACCATACAATTTTGGGCAAATTGCAAGCCATAAACGGATTTGAGATATCTTTACCAAGAGCCATTTGCTCCTGGATTAGCCAATCCTTATGTGGGTTAGACATGGCGGACTGATTACCATTTGCTGAGTAAGTGAAAAACACTTACTCCAAAAAAAAATTTTTGGCTAAAAACGGGGGAATTGGGTGGAATAATTACATGATAAAATTCGTGAGAATTCCCCCCCACACTTAGAATATTGCCCTCAATATTCAAAGTACCGGCGGTTATGCCGAAACATAGAACATAAAAGGGAAATACTACGGCCTTTATTTTATTTTTGATATATACATTTTTTTTTAGATTGATATATACAACAGTGGGGGGCAACTCCCCCACACTAGGGTGGTACACACGGGTGAAAACCCATGTAGCATGCTACTGTTTTTGATTCCCGAGTCGCTAGCTTGACTCGATCCCCGCATTCATTAGTTCATGGGGAAAGTTTGTAGATCCGGGACAATCACAGGAGGAATGTCCTCTCCAAAATAGTGCTTTAATCGATGACCATTTACTTTAAAATTTGGACCATCGGGTTGAGATAACTCAATGGTGCCATAAGGATAAACCTTAGTGATAGTAAATGGACCAGACCAACGGGACTTGAGCTTTCCCGAGAAAATCTTCAATCTAGAATTGAAAAGAAGGACTCGATCACCAACGTTGAAAACGCGGTTCTTGATTTTAGAGTCATGAATCTTCTTTGTCTTTTGCTTATAGATCAAAGAGTTTTCGTAAGCTTGATCACGAAGTTCATTTAGTTCATTCATTTGAACTTTTCTGTGATCACCAGCTGTCTGTATATCGAAGTTTGCATGCTTTAAGGCCCAGTAAGCCTTGTGCTCTAGCTCAATCGGAAAATGACATGCCTTTCCGTACACTAGCTTGTATGGAGTACACCCGATGGGTGTTTTGTAAGCTGTACGAAAGGCCCAGAGTGCGTCATCCAGTTTATCCGACCAGGATGCACGATTTTCGCCTACTGTCCTTTCAAGAATTCTTTTAATACCACGGTTGGAGACTTCCACCTGCCCACTTGTTTGGGGGTGGTATGCAGTAGAGAGACGGTGAGTTACACCATACTTCTGCATGACTCTTTCAAACTGGTCATTGCAGAAATGCGTACCACGATCACTGATTATGGCTCGTGGAGTTCCAAACCTAGCAGAAAGAGATTTCAAGAATTTCACGACAACTCGGGCATCGTTGGTAGGTAAAGCCTTAGCTTCAACCCATTTTGACAAGTAGTCAACGGCCACGAGTATGTACTTATTACCGCGAGAAGAAGGAAATGGCCCCATAAAGTCAATGCCCCAGATGTCAAAGATCTCACACACTTGAATGGCGTTTTGCGGCATTTCATTTCTTTGTGAGATATTCCCGTGACGTTGACAAGCGTCACAGGCTTTGACAAATTCGTGGGCATCCTTGTAAATTGTGGGCCAATAAAACCCGGAATCAAACACCTTTTTGGCGGTGTAGTTTGGACTATGATGGCCCCCGGTGGGTCCAGCATGGCAAGCTTTGAGAATGTCAAGAGCTTCTTGTCCATAAACACACCGTCGGATGACTTGATCCGCACAGATTTTTAATAAGAAGGGGTCGTCCCAGAAATAATGTTTAACATCCTTGAAGAATTTATTCTTCTGTTGGGTCGACATACCTTTCACTATGAAGTTACCCGCATGGTAATTTGCGAAATCAGCAAACCATGGAGTAGAAGAGTTTCCACGAAAAGAAACCGCATTGAGTGTCTCGAGAGGAAATGTTTCATTTATTTCCTTTTTCTCGAAAACATCTTGGTGAGGGTTCTCTAATCGGGACAGATGATCAGCAGCCAGGTTCTCAGCTCCTTTTTTATCACGTATGATGATATCAAATTCCTGGAGGAGGAGAACCCAACGGAGCAATCTCGGCTTTGCATCTTGTTTTGCAAAGAGATATTTGAGAGCCGAGTGATCCGTATACACTACACATTTGGTCAAGATTAAGTACGGCCGAAATTTCTCAAATGCATACACCACGGCTAATAGCTCTTTTTCTGTGGTGGTGTAATGAGTTTGAGCTTCAGTCATAGTTTTACTCGCGTAGTGGATAGGCTGAAAATGCTTGTTTCTGCGTTGCCCTAAGACTGCACCGATAGCAAAATCACTTGCATCGCACATGAGCTCAAAAGGCAAGTCCCAGTAGGGAGCAACGAGAATGGGTGCTTCATTAAGCTTTTTCTTTAATGTTTCAAAAGCTATGATGCACTCGGGTGAGAAGATAAAAGGAGCATCCTTTTCAAGAAGATGAGTCATAGGCCGGGCAATTTTAGAGAAATCTTGTATGAATCTACGATAGAAACCGGCATGACCTAAAAAACTCCTAATACCCTTGACGGTAGTAGGATGAGGTAATTTAGCAATAACATCGACTTTTGCTCTATCTACCTCAATCCCATTTTTTGAAATCTTATGGCCAAGGACTATGCCTTCTTTGACCATAAAGTGGCTTTTCTCCCAATTTAGACAAAGATTGGTGTCTTCACACCGTTTGAGCATTTTATCTAAATGGGAGAGACATGTTTGAAACGAATCCCCAATGACCGAGAAGTCATCCATAAACACCTCCATTGTTTCCCCGATCATGTCGTGGAAAATGGCCATCATACATCGTTGGAACGTGCCAGGAGCATTACATAGGCCAAAAGGCATACGTCTGTAGGCAAAAGTTCCGTATGGGCAGGTGAATGTAGTTTTATCTTGATCATTTGGATCAATGGGGATCTGAAAGTACCCCGAGAAACCATCCAGGAAACAATAGTATTCGTTCCCTGTTAATCTCTCAAGCATTTGGTCCATGAAGGGTAGAGGAAAATGGTCTTTACGGGTAGCGTCATTCAACTTACGATAGTCAATGCAAACACGCCATCCCGTAACCAGCTGAGTTGGAATTAACTCGTTATCTTCATTTGTGACAACAGTTATGCCACCCTTTTTAGGAACACAATGAATTGGACTAACCCAAGGACTATTCGAGATCGGGTAAATCAATCCTGCATCAAGAAGTTTGATAACCTCCTGTTTGATAACATCATGGATTTTGGATTTACTCTTCTCTGATGTTGAACTGCTGGCTTGAAGTCATCCTCCATCAAGATTTTGTTAGTACAAAACTCAGGGTTGATACCCTTAATGTCGGAGAGTTTCCAAGCAATTGCTTGCTTGTGTGACTTCAAGATCTTTATGAGAGCAGACTTTTCATCTTTACTCAAATCTCGAGCAATAATGACTGGTAATTTATCATCACCTTCAAGAAATGCATACTCGAGATGAGGCGGTAAGTCCTTAAGCTCAACCTCAGGAAATTCTTCAGTTTTATCAACTGACTTGACTTCCTTGTTATGAAGTTCGACAGGAGGGAGTGGAGATGATGATGGATCATCATTAAGCAACTTCTCAATGAGAAGTATGTCCCCCTCGATGTCGATGGGAGCGTGATCAATTTCCCATGGAACAGAATCACTAGACAAGTAGGCTTCAATCTCTTCCAAGATGAAGTCACTTTCCTCAAATGGGGTAAGAGAAGGAGTAGAATTGGCGATGATAGGTTGAGATGAATGAGTGAGATTATCACTCGAAGAATTATGATCATAACCAAGAACTTCTTGAGAGTACTCTTCAGAAGCAACATCAATGATATCTATTCGGTTAACCGACTCAGAATCAAAGTTTGCGGAGTACCTCGAAGTCTGATCAAGGTTAAAGGTGACAGCTTCATTACCAACACGTAATGTGATTTCTTGCTCAAATACATCAATGAGAGCACGGCCCGTTCTCAGGAATCCTCGACCAACAATGAGAGGAACCCGATGATCGACATCAAAATCAACAACCACGAAGTCAGCTGGAAAATGGAACTTTCCTACTTTCACAAATACGTCCTCGGCAATGCCAAGAGGACGGGATATTGTACGATCTGCAAGCTCGAGAGTCATGCATGTAGGAGTAAGTTCCGGAAGAGAGAGTTTCTTCCATACTGAATAAGGCATCAGGTTGATGCTTGCACCAAGATCGGCTAGGGCAAAGCATTCAACCATTCCTGGAAATACACAAGGTAAGAGAAATTTTCCAGGATCTCCAAGCTTTTCTGGAAGCTTCTTCAGGATAACTGCAAAGCAGTTCTCGTTAAGAGGAGGTTTAGCCATTTCAAACAGCTTTTCCTTGTTGCTTAACATGTGTTTGAGAGTTGATGCAAACTTGGGCATCAGCATGATAGCATCCGCAAAGCTTATGTCAAAATGTAGTTCTTGGAAAATTTGAAAAAATTTGTCCATTTGATGACTGGCTTTTTCGCGGAGCTTTTGCTCATTCAAACGTGATGGGTAAGGAATAGAAGATTTGGATTTGGTATTTTCAACGGGAGCTACAGGTGGTTCAAAAACAACTCCTGGATTAGACTTGGGTTTCTGGACAACTTGAGGATGGACATCATTGGTTCCTCCGTTATTAACAGGAAGTTCCTTATCCTTTGTTGCCTCAGGTTCACTTTCTACTACCTTTGGGAGAGAAGAGGAAGAGGTAGTAGGAATAGCGGGTCCATTGTATGAAACACCACTTCTGGTTGTGATCGCCTTAGCATCGCCCCTTGGGTTAGCGATCGTGTTGCTCGGAAGTTTTCCTAAGCCCGAGGGTTGATCATTTAAAGACTTCTTGAGATCAGCAATCTGGCTGACCAACAACCTGTTCATTTCATCTTGGGATTTCATGAACTGCTTCAATAACTCATCAGATGATGGTACTGGAGGATGTGGAGGGAAATTCTGAGGTCGGATATTTTGATTATGACCTTGTTGTTGAAAATTCCCTTGATTAGGATTCACATTCCCCTGAAATTGATTCCCTCGATTGAAATTGTTTTGATTAAGGTTTCCTTCATGTTGGAAACCTTGATTGGGTCCGGAATAGAAATTACCTTGGTTTTGATAACCTTGGTTCATTCTAGGTTGGTTCTGATTCCGGTTAGGATTCTGGTTAAAACCGGGTGGTGCCTGATAAGTATTAGCTCGGTAGTTTAGTTCATTTTGAGGACGGTATTGATTACCTCCTTGATGTGAAGTACTGGCTATAGCATTAGCTTCAAACGGACTACCATCGGTGGCAGTACAGTTGTAGTATGCATGAGGACCACCACAAGTAACACAAACTTCAACTTTCTTCACTTCACCATGTGATGGTGTCTGTGTGAAGGTGACTTTCTTTTGGTTAGCAAGAACCAAAGCCTGAACAATATCTGTGAGTTTATCAATCTTAGCATCGGTGCTAGATGTACTCACAGGTGATGAAGTAGAAGGTCCAGCATTAGACTGAGTTTGATATGTCTTTGTGCGGAAAGAACGGACCTGGGACTTGTTTTCAATGATTTGCAAGGCTTCTTTTGTGGTTTTGCTAAGGAAATTACCTCCCGCGGAGGCATTCAAAGAGTCTTGGTCAGCTTGTCTCAGACCATTGTAGAAAGTATCCATTTGCATTAATTCGGTAAAACCATGATGCGGACACTTGCGGAGCAATTCTTTGTAACGATCCCATGCCTTCCCGAATGATTCATCAAATCTCTGAGAAAATTTCATTATCTCATTCTTAAGACTTGTAGTTCGGGATGGAGGATAGAATTCGTTAACAAACTTGGTAACTAGATCCTCCCATGTCTCAATGGAACGAGGGGTTGTTTCTCAAGCCAATTCCGGGCTTGTCCCTCTAGAGAAAATGGGAACAAAAGAAGCTTGATAGCTTCATGTGGGACATTCTTGTATTTGATGGTAGATGCAATCTTGTTAAACCATCGAATGTGTGCATGAGGATCATCCCGCTCAAAACCATAGAATTGGCTTTGGGTTACTAGATTAAGCAACCCAGTTTTGAGCTCAAAAGTATCGCCACGATGGCTGGGACAACAATAGCATCTCCGTAACCCTCGATGGGTGCTTGGAGAAGCTCATTCATGGGTTTGTCTTCTGCCATTTCGACAGGGGGTGGTGGTGGTAGACGTTCCTCAGTCACGGCTGAAGGAGCAGAACGTCCTCTACGTCTACGAGGAATATTTGCAAGCTCTGACAGTGGACTTGTAGAACTGGAAGAACGAGTGCGCATGCACTAAGTATAAAAATCAGTTTTCAAAACAAATGCGAGGCAAAACGACAAGTGAACTTAACCAATAATCACAAATGAAATGGCTTCTTTGAAAAAGGTATACCAAATCACAAGGACACAAAGGCAAGTTTTAAATCTGTGGTTCGGGAACTTATTATGGTCACACCCCCAGTTAGTAGGTGTACTGCCTTGATTTGCGGTGGTTGATTTTTATGTATAATTTAAGTACCACTGAAAAGACGTAGGTAATGATTTGTGCAAAGGGTTTAAAAACTTTTGACAATATTTTTGGTATCGTCTCGTTTAACCAAATCGTATTTCTTTAAGAATCACCTTAAAAGAAACACAAGCTAGAAAACGTTACGATTGTTTTGTTGTTTTATACTGTTTTTGGTGTTGTTAACACTTTAGGAAAAGTGTTAATGAACTTTTTGATTTTCTTTAACTTTACAAAAAACTGTCTACAAAAAGGTGGTATATGTGCAAGTACGGGTCTGAAAAATGCTTAGAACACGCTTACAGCCTCCCCGGCAGCGGCGCCAAAATTTGATTGGTGCTGAACCGTCAAGTTATCTCACACAAGCTAGCCACTTGTGAATGGCTAACCGTAAAAAACTCAAAACAGGTCAAACACCAAATGCAATTTAGATCAAAGGAATATAGGGGATTCCTGGGTCGTTAAGTCCCAAGGAGGATGAATTGGTGTATAAACACTTGATCAGATGATAGAATGATCACTAAGGATAGTGATCAGTAAGGTTTTGGATGGATAATTATACCTAAAGAAAAAGTTAATAAATTACAGCGACTTAAATGCAAATTAAAAGAAATTAAAAAGTTAAAATATATTAAATAAACGCTATCACTATTTTTACAATGATGTTTTTGTGATTTTATAAAACAAAATAACTTAAATAAACTATTTTAACTAAAACGTAAACTCAAATTATCTAAAAACTTGATTTAAAATGAAAACGTAAGTTATTTATAAAAATTACGCAAGTCGCAAGCAAAAACGTAAAATTTATGAAATAAAAGTCCTACAAGTGTAAAAACAATTTTATTACGTACTATATGACAAAATAAAATTTTATAAAAAAGATTTATATTTTTTAGACTTTTATATTTTTTATTATGAATTAAATAAGATTTTACACTAATTAAATGTTTAAAAATACTAAAACTATTTAGAAAAATCTGAAACTTTTTTATAAAATACTTAATACTAATACAAAACTAAGAAAAATGAAAAGGATGAAAAAGCTGTTTCAAATAAGCTGGAAATAAGCAATTAAGCTCGTATAAGCTTATTGTGAAAACAAGGCTTATGTATTAAATAGTGTAAAAGAAAACTGAAAAAGTCCCTAGGGCAGATGGTGTGTGTGTGGTGTGGTGAGCTGGGTGGCCAGGGTTCGAATCCCAGCAACTCCTTTTTGCTAACTATTTATTTTTTTGATTTTCTTTTTGCAACTTATTAAGCTAATGATTTTAAGCAACTTATATAACTATGATTTTTATTGAAAACTGTTAATAAGCTCATAAATAAGCTAAGAATCTCAACAGTTAACAAGAAAATGAAATAAGCAAAAGGATTAAAGCTAAATGGCTTATAAGCTAATAATAAGCAAAGGAAAACTGAAAAATAAGCTAAGTAACTAATAATAAGCTAATATGAAAACTAAGAAAACATTTTGATTTAAAAATAAGCACTGATTAAGCTAAAATAAGCACAAGTTTAAACTGATTTGCACAGGACACTTTGTAAATCACTATGCACCTTTAAGCTTATTTTTAAGCACTTAGATAAGCTAGAAATTTAAAACAAACACCTGGATTAACTAGATGACCAGTTAAACTTTTCAAAAAGCTAAAGTACAAAGTTTGGCTTACACTAATAAGCTTGTGAGAAGCTTATGAAGAACTTGAAAAACCACTGAGTATAACTCAGTGTATACTGAGTTAAATGGACAAAACAATAAGCTGAGTGCAGCCTTATCAAACCAGCTTCAAATTGGAAATTTAAGCTTAGGACTCAAAGATGGCTTGGTTAGCTTCACAAAAAACTAAAAATCACAAGCTAAAGTTAACTAGTGAGCTTGTGCCAAGCTTGTGAATTCGACCATAAAACTGTGCACAGAGCATTTTTGACTTTTTAAGAAAATGAAACAAAGTTGACTTTAATGAACTTATAATCAAAGCTAATGACTGATTATGATATGTTAAGGTATAATAAAGTTATATTAAGCTATGCTAACAACTTTTAAGCTAATATGATGATTCTTACCTTTAAAATCTTAACAGTTATCAATTTAAGAAGGATTATAGAGTATTTTTTCTATAGCTTAAACAAGGACTGACTTATATTGTTTGTATGAGCTAATGAGACCTAATGAGACATGAATCCAGCAAAAGCAACAACAAAAACACTCTTAAACACAATTAAACTAGCAAATCCAAACAAGCCTTTACAAGGCTGTTTTGAAGATTTTTAAAACAAATGAATGATTTAGACCATGAAATTGATTGCAGACCTAATATTATCACTAAATAAGACTAAAGAAACTTTAAATGACAACAATAACAACATAAGATCAAGAAATTACAATTATGCTAATAAGACTGTTAAAACAAGATTTTTAGCAACTATAAATTTTAAAGAACAAGTGACTGTTTTTATGATTTAATTACACTTAAATATAACTAATGATCATGAAAACACAAAGATTTGAGCTTATGACTGTATTAAACAGTAAAATGCCAAAAGGATCAAAATAGCTTACAAATGGTGTGGACTGAGAATCAAAGAACAAGGACCAATTTTTACTTCCTATAGAACCTCCATAGGTTCACTAACCCATTTCCATCCAATAAGCAAACTGCTTCAGCTTTCTTGATCATTCTCCATTGATTTTTTATTTTCTCTATATTTTCTTGGTATTTTTGTGAATTTTCTGATTTTGATACTAGACAAAGTTTTAGAGTTTATAAAAGCTTGAATAAGCTTTCTAGGGAGCTTATGTGGGCTTATGAGTCCAAAATAACAACTGCTAATAACATTCAACCATATTGAGATTTTTGATCAAGAGTAAATTTTTGCATAGACAGAAATAGAACTTTATACTGAAATTGATGATTACAAAAGTTTTATTGCACCCTGAAAACATGAAATACAGAGCTTGGAAATTAAAATATACACTGAAATTCAAACTTAAGCTAGAACGACATAAAAATTAAAGATTACACTAGATATTTTTCTTCTCTGCTTCTCCCTCTTTCTTTATAACATTTTGAGACTCCCCACTTGATTCTGAACATATCCCATCAACAATCTTGTCCATTCATTGAGTCAAACTCATCCTAGCCTTTAAACTTACTTTTGGCGCCAAAAGTGCAAATGGTTGCTTGAGACAGTTTCAAAGTAATTAAAGAAGTTTGGGATGTTATGTGAGGTGGAGGGGACAATATGTGAAGTAGTCATGGAGTAGGAGTGATTTGGAAAGCAAAAACAGAGGTTTGTGAGTGCTACAGTAAACTGCTATGGTGGGGATGCATTAATTGGTTGTGGGCTGGTGTATAGGTGGAAAGGGGATGGTATACAGGTGGAGATGGTGAGGTGGAGTGAAAAACAAGTGGTGAAAACCACTGGTTTTGGGTTTACAGAGTTGGAGAGGGAGGTGAACAGTAAGGGTGGTTTGGGCGCGTTTGGGTGTTTTTGACTTTTGTTGACCGGATGATATTAATAAAAGGGGGGTTCACAATGGGTAATGACAGGGGTCAAGTGGTATATGGCAGGGTTCTTTTTGGTTTTGGATGGGGTTCTAAATACAAAAGGGGTTCAAGTGGTATTAATAAAGCATAAGGACCATTTTTGTAATTCTGCAAACTTGAGGGACCAAAACTGAACTTTTTCCAAATTATCAAAAGGACCAATCTTGACAAACTTTGATAGTACAAGGATAACTTTTGCATAAAATTCCATTTTAAAATATCCAGGGACTATTTTTGCAATTTTTCAAAGCTCAGGGACCTTTTCTGCCATTTGACCAAAGAATTATTCAAGGACCATTTTTAACAACTTAGAATATTTCATGGACCTTGAATGACAAAACTTCACATTTTTGAATTCCAGGGACTAAATTTGACAACTTTTAAAACTTGGGGGACTAAAACTGCCAATTTTGCAAACTTGAATCATTTTTCATCTGATTTTAATATTTTTGCATTTAAAACACATAAAACACTTGTTTGTGATATTTTTATCAATTTGATATATTTCTGAGTGTTTTCAGATGTTTTTGCAGTCTAGATAGTACAAAAATGATGAGTATTTAGACACTCATCAACAAACTACATAGATCACTTAGATATGAGGTTAGAGGGTTAGAATACTTTGGGGAAGTATATGTTAAAAAGCACACATAGAGAGGAAGAAATGGCTCTCTATTTATAGAGGAAATTCTCTTCTGTATCCCCGGATCCCACGGATCCCTACCACAAGGGATCCGGCTAGCACAAAGCTAGGGATCCGTGGTCCGCTCCTCTTTGCCCATGGGTATTTTTGGTTAAGGGTCATGGGTTATGGGTTGATCCATGGTTTTCTTTTTAGATACAATGTATCTTAAGGATACAATGAACTTGGTTAAGTGGTATATATAAAACCATGGGTTATGGGTCAAAACCATTTGCTAGTATTTACCCTTTTAGTATATACTTGTATTTACCCAATTTAGCATACACTTAGTTTTTACCCATTTTAGTATACTTAGTTTAAGTATATGTTTAACCCAATATGTAAACACTAGTTGTTGTACATATGTATCTAAATCATAAAATCACTTATACTTGTTTTAGTGTTTTATGTGAGAGCGTAAGTGTGTTAGAAAACTATTTACGTACTCTATTTGTTTCGTTAAAATGATTTTATATTTGTTATCGACAAAACATTTGAAGATCGTAAAATATAAATAAACGTTTTCACGGGTTATTTGTATTAACAACACCGAATGTGTTAAATATATAATGCCCTGCAAAAATAAGAGGTTTGAGGGCATTGATGAGTTAGATGTAGATAGCATTCCGGCATTTGAAGTTGATTGGAAGGATAAGGTTCCTTATACCGCCTGTCTAGAATTAGGCCCTGAATATATTCGTGATGAGAACAGAGTTAAGATAATTGAATGGGCTTCTAAGAGAAGGAAAACGTAGGAGCACGACTACGAGTTTAGCTACAAGACTCTTAAATAAAGAAAAGCGCTTCGTGGGAGGTAACCCATGCTTAATTTTTTGCTTGTTAGTGTCATATATCTTTTATTGATTGTTTATTCTCATGTTTAATTTTGTAAAAATGCTTTATTTTGTTTTTAACCTCGTCTTAATTGCATATAAATGTATTTTACATAAGGGATAAGTGTAGGGAGGATTACACACGTTTTCAAGGAAACGTAAACATGAGAATAACAATTCATTAAAAGATATATTTGTGTGTTTGTTCGAGTCAAATGCTTGTATCGATTCATAATGGATGTTTTGCAGAAATTTTTTCCAGATTCTAAAGATGTAAATTTTCCAGAATTTTTTTCAGAAAATCGCAGACCAGTTTTTGTCAGGATAACCTGACGGTGTCAGGATCGCAACCTGACGGCGTCAGGAAGGAGTAAAAACAACAGATTATTTTTTTTCTCGTTTTCTGAGCTACTTAAAAAAATTTTGGAATTCTCCAGGTCTTAATTTTCCAGAAATTCTGTAAACATCCATTCCACAAGCATTATATCCTAGTTTAAATCGAGTCTTATATATATTATTACCGCCGATTTTACGCGAAGGTTTCGTTTGTTTCTTCAAGTGTGCAGGTTTAATTTATCAAGAAGAAGTTACATAAGATTGGAAGGAGCTTTTCACGCATAAATTCTTCTTGGAAAGGATTTAACCACTACTTCACACACGGATCCTACCGAGCTAATCAGGGGAGTATTAGTTTATTTCGTTTTTAATTACCTTCCATTATCGTAACTTTGATACTTTCGGGGAACATTGGGGACAATGTTCAGTTTAAGTGTAGGGAGGGAAAATAAAACGGGAACTTTGAAACTATGCTTATCCTTGAATATTTGCTTTGTCCAATTGTATTTGTGTAATAAACCATGAGAAAATGTCAGTTAGGGTAATTTTGGCATCAAATTTAAAATTTTTCATGACATATAAGAGTGGGCCATTAGTCTTAACAAAAGCGTCTCACGGATAGGAAGTTGCATGACTAGCACAAAAACCCTTTACCACCTAAATTTCACCCAAAATGTGAGGATCGCCCTTAGATTAGTAGGAATTAAAAGCATTCATCTTTAATGCTTAGAGTGTGAACCGGTAGTATATTAGATTCTAGAACTTGTTTTGTGATGCATTCCGAGATCGCTAGTAAGACTGCACTTGTGTAGTTAGGAATAACTAAATGATAAGAGGCATTAGGATAACCCTTGTTTGATACCCGTAATATAATTACTTCTTCCACATCGGTTGAGTAATTCCCCCACACCCTTTGCGTTGTACTCATCTTTAGTACACGATACCCCTAGTTAAACCCCTCAGAGCCTATCCTTTTCGCGGTTCTCGTGATGTTTCGGTTTTCCGGAATATCAATGAAGAGCATTGTTTACACCCCACCCCCAAATATACACCCAAATCGCCTTAGCCTACCCTGTATGCACTCACTTTTAGTGCATTATTGTTATCACCCTAAACCCTTAGTTCAATTGTCTGGTTGCTTGCATGAGTTGCTAAGTTGAGTCATATCCTTTGTATACAGTTTTGGGATGATTGGGATTCATGGGAAAAGTTAAAGTTTATGAAATGACGGGAAGGGAACGTTAAATTCAAATTCCCTTTGTTTGCGTAATAATGTACCCCAAGTGTTTTGATCTTTTCAATTCAGGTCAATTTAGTGTTAGAGTAATAAAAACTCAAGTGTAGGGATGTACCTATAAATCCCTATCATTTTGATGTTACCGTAGAGGATGGTAGAGTAAAAGTGTATGAAAAAAAAAATCGAAAAAAAATAGAAAAAGAGAAAAGAAAAAAAATAGAGTGAAAAAAAAAACAAAAAAAAAACATACGGGCTACCATCCTACATCTATCCTTTAATTTTATGTTTGTTTATTTCAGTTAGCTAGAGTTTAGAGTGTCGAGTCTTGGCTTAGCAACGTCATTCTTCGTATGCTTGTAACATAAGAGATTTTTGACTTGCCACCACTATATAGCCTATCCCCCCAAACCCTTTGTTTCCCTACCGTAAGCCTAACATTACAACCCTTTAAAGACCTCTTTGATAGTCTTTCCTAGGTGCTTACGCCAAAGCGATGGAGGTTTGATCTATTCTCAAGCCTATGGTAATCTATGTACTAGGACCGGTTAATGAGTGTTTATCTTCCATTTCCAATTTGTTATATTTCATATACACCCGAGAGAGATGTGAGTATCTAAACACCCCATGTGAGGTGCTAGTATGTGATTTCCGTGTTTGTTATGACTTTTGTGGGGCTTATATGTGTTGTGGACCGTTTTGAACGAATGCTTCATGACCCTTAACTTATAAATTAATTGGCTAAAAGCACATTTGCTTGAGGACAAGCAAATACCAAGTGTAGGGATATTTGATAAGGTTTTAAAAGGTACCTTTTTGAGGGGTCGTTTAAGCCCTTATTTGATCACTTTTGTATCCGTTATGGCTTAATATCATTCCTTTTCACTTTTTAGGTCTCTTGAAGGCAAAATGCTAGAATGGCACTTATTTGGACGAAAAGGCGCGAATATACGAAGAAAATGGCCAAATTCAGAATCGAGACACTCAAAGCTACTGAAAACATAAGGTGACAGCGTCAGGTGTTAATTGCGACGCCGTCGGAGGATTTTTTGACGGGACAGAAGCCAAAACACCTATTTTCAAGTGACGACGTCAAGTTATAAAAGAGTAGGCCGTCGCAACTCAGGCGGCCTAGATGTAATCCAGACGGCGGTCTGAAGAGGACGGCGTCACAAGCATAAGGTGACGCCGTCACAAGTCTAACGTGGCTAAGACGAAACCCTAATGACGGCGACACGACGGCGTCACAAAACATAAGGTGACGCCGTCGCATATGTAATATTATATATAGAATCCGAATTTTTCAGTATTGAGTGTGTAGTCTTTTGGAGTAAAAACCTAAACCGAACCAAGGCTGTCTTGTACAGTATTTTAGGGTTCCAAACCCTATCTTACACCAAGATAAGTGTTTTACTTCATTAATACAATTATGTCTTTGATTATTTGTGTGTATGCTTGCATGTTCTCCATGTCCGGCTAATTTACTTGTGTGTTTGCTTAGGGAATATGAAACTTAATTATTGAATATTGATTGGTTGTCTCTTATCTTAGTTGATTAATGATCTAGTAATGCGATAGGTCATTCGTTGTGTACTTAATGCTTGATTAAATCTTTGTGAACCTTAAAATATGACTCCTTGAGTAGTTGTAAGATAAACCATCCAAAGAATGCCTTAGAGTAAGAGTTTATTATCCCTAGTGGGTTTTGTAGACGAGACCCTTTGGTAAGTTCAAAGAGTTAGGGAGAAACGCATACCCTACAACCTTAGACACACAACGCAACTAGGAATAAGGACGTGACAATTCAACCACCAATAAGAGATAATTAAGGAGTAGTAAAACCTAAGTAAACACATCTTTAAACTATCATACGAGCACACAATAATTAGACATAGACTACATACACCTTAGATTAGATAATTAGATAAGTAGAGTAATCGGTAGCAATACCAACCCCCAAATTCAAATCCCGAGATTCGTACCTTTCCATTTCATAAAAATATAAAAAATACAAAAACAATCTTCCTCAACCCCAACCTTAGCGTAGTAACTTCTCACTAACATTCCTATTCCCCTAGAGAACGATATCAATACCCGTGGCTTACCCTAATACTACACTACAACGATTAGGTTCACTGCCTAGGGTGTTGAAAAACTTGCTCGACGAAAAAGAAGTTCCTTTGACCCCGAACGACGCGTGTAGCGTTATCAACGAAGGTGGTGGAGGTGGTGCATTGATGGAGGTGGTGCGGTGGTGGAGGTGGTGCGGTGATGGAGGTGATGAAGGAGGTACGGTGAAGCAGCAGCAATAGCTGTGTGTGTTTGGTTTTTTTTTTATCTCATTTGTGAAACAGATCTGTGTTAATAATTGAGGTCATTTTTTCAAAAACTTTTCTCCGAGGACATGCCGCCGGGGAAGGTTATGTTTGTCATTTAGCCAGATTTTTGCCGGGGACAAGTCTCCGGGGAAGGTTATGGCGGGATAAAGTAAAAAGATGGGAGGGAAAAATAAAAATTCGCGAAAAGTTTTACCGGGGACATGTCCACGGCAAAGGTTTTTAAATAAACATAAAAAAAAAACTTTATTATTATTTTCAGTAACTAAATTAACGACCAAGTATAGTAGCATTGGTATACGTATCATGTTAAACGACCAAGTATAGGTGCTACGGTATACGTATCATGTTAAACGACCGAGTATAGGTACTATGGTATACGTATCATGTTAACGACCGAGTATAGGTGCTATAGTATATGTATCATGTTTAACGACCGACTATAGGTGCTATGGTATACGTATCATGTTAAACGACCAAGTATAGGTGCTACGGTATACGTATCATGTTAAACGACCGAGTATAGGTGCTATGGTATATGTATCATGTTAAACGACCGAGTGTAGGTGCTATGGTATACGTATCATGTTTAACGACCGACTATAGGTGCTATGGTATACGTGTCATGTTTAACGACCAAGTATAGTAGCATTGGTATACGTATCATGTTTAACGAGCAAGTATAGTAGTATTGGTATACGTATCATGTTAAACGACCGAGTATAGGTGCTATGGTATACGTATCATGTTAAACGAGCGACTATAGGTGCTATGGTATACGTATCATGTTAAACGACCAAGTATAGGTGCTATGGTATACGTATCATGTTTAACGACCGACTATAGGTGCTATGGTATACGTGTCATGTTAAACGACCAAGTATAGGTGCTATGGTATACGTATCATGTTAAATGACCAAGTATAGGTGCTACGGTATACGTATCATGTTAAACGACCGAGTATAGGTGCTATGATATACGTATCATGTTAAACGACCGAGTGTAGGTGCTATGGTATACGTATCATGTTTAACGACCGACTATAGGTGCTATGGTATACGTGTCATGTTTAACGACCAAGTATAGGTGCTATGGTATACGTATCATGTTAACGACCGAGTATAGGTGCTATGGTATACGTATCATGTTTAACGACCGACTATAGGTGCTATGGTATACGTATCATGTTAAACGACCAAGTATAGGTGCCGATATACGTATCATGTTAAACGACCGAGTATAGGTGCTATGGTATACGTATCATGTTAAACGACCGAGTGTAGGTGCTATGGTATACGTATCATGTTTAACGACCGACTATTGTTGGGAATTATGCGAAGAAGGATTTCTGTTGTCATTACTGCCAAAGGATTCTGCTGAAATAGAAGCAGAATCTGCTGAAGAAGAGATTCTACTGAAGAGTAAAAGCCGTGCTGTGTTTCTGCTGAAAGGTGGAAGCTGACTATGATCAACATGCGCTGTATTATTTAAATGTTAACCCATCATTATTCTTGTACTGCCCGAGGTTAGCATGGGTATTATTGTACTGCTCAATATTATCTAGTGTTTTAGTCATTAAGTGCATACTTGCATGTTTAGTCGATTGAGTGGTAATAGTTTAGGGTTCCTTGTCTATAAAAGGAACCTCATAGTTTGTAATAGATAACGAATCTGAAACATAGAGTTTCAGTTAATAAAAGATCCATAGAGGATCTAAGTGTTCTTAGTTAAAAAAACTTGTAAAAAAACTCTCAGACCTTGACAGATCTTTAGCACTCGTGGATCGTTAGTGTTGCCTATGTAATCATAAGCAAACTAATAGACAATCTCTACAACCCGTATTATATAGCGGAAGGTAAATACAAGTTGTTATAACTAAGAACACTTAGATCCTCTATGGATCTTTTTATTAACTGAAACTCTATGTTTCAGATTCGTTATCTATTACAAACTATGAGGTTCCTTTTATAGACAAGGAACCCTAAACTATTACCACTCAAACGACTAAACATGCAAGTATGCACTTAATGACTAAAACACTAGATAATATTGAGCAGTACAATAATACCCTTGCTAACCTCGGGCAGTACAAGAATAATGATGGGTTAGCATTTAAATAATACAGCGCATGCTGATCATAGTCAGCTTTCGCCTTTTAGCAGAAACACAACACGACTTTTACTCTTCAGTAGAATCTCTTCTTCAGCAGATTCTGCTTCTACTTCAGCAGAATCCTTCGGCAGTAATGACAGCAAAAATTCTTCTTCGCATAATTCCCAACATCATATATATTGCATCAAATATTATATAACACAAACAAAAATACTCATGGTCAAAGTTGTAATAGAAAGACCGAAAAAGTAAAAAGGGGACTATAATTTTGGGACGGAGGGAGTAAATTTTAAGCAATAAATAGCTTTTCATTTTTACAGAATACTTGTGATATTCATATTCCAAAAGGTGTGGAATGATGGGGACACCCTAACCCCATGCATCTTTTGATGCCAACCAGACCCTTCCCCAAGGACCTGACCCCAGGCATCGGCACCTGTCCCAAGTTTCTAGCTAGAGTTTGGGTAGATCCTGGGTTGATTTCCAAATAACCTCCCATGACTGGACAAATAGGCATTTGCGGTGGAGGAATTGTACCAAGTGAGTTAGGCCAAGGGCGACACTCGAATTTGAGTCTATAGACTCAGGCCCAAGTACTTTTACCGTTATACTAAAGTCCACTCGATACTTGTGATATTCATATTCTCCTTTCCTTAATGATTGATATCGACGGGTTAAATATATTGGTGCATTTCCAAGATATATGCGTGTACTGAAACCTAAGTTTTGTTTCTCTACATTAAGTTTCGTTTATGCTATTCATTTTCTTGTCACTTCTTTGACGATTGATCAAACCGGTTACCATGGATGTTCTAAAACAACATAGAACCATCGTTATGCAAGTGAATCAACATCGTGTCACACCAAATAAAGACCTCGCAAAAACCCGACACCACTTGTAATAATTGGTCTTTAACACGGCTTTTTCACAATAACCTGATGTTCGAAGCGCGTTTCATCGATGACTTGAAAAATGATTGTAAATAAATGTTCGAGAACTAGACGAAAAGACACGGCCTTTTTGGTCGATAGTCTTGTCTAGTTTGTGATACTCTGATGCTTTAAATCTCACTATATTCAAAATATACATACGCAAGTTGGATGTATAAATCCAACAATAAGAAGCTTTTTAACCATGAAATGATCTAACATTTAAGATAACTATAAATACTTTGAAAATCATGAACAAAACGTTTTCCTAAATACACAAAAAGTTAATAAATCACACAAGTTAGTGGTGCAACGCAAACCGGTAAGAATTTTTCTAACTAGTTGTCGTCATACCAATAACATAATATTCATATCAACTTACCCAACCAATATGACTTTAGTATTTAAGCTATCAAGTTCTTCTTTCTACTACCAATGTGGGATTAAAAAAAACTTTCTATAAAAAAAAATTGCATCAACCATTTAGACTATTCATTTACATTTTTTTTAAAGAAGGTTTTTTTATTCATCTCTACTCACACTCAACTTTAACTACCTTTTTGTCATGAACCTATACAATTATTATTCCAGGTGATAATATTTAACTAAAACACCCCTTTATGGCAAACCAAACCACTTCAAATTAAATGTAGGTTCTATTATTACTTTTTTTTTTCAATTTTAATTTGGCACAAACCCACAACTTTCATATAAAGTACTTGTTACTTGTTCGTATTTTTAAAAAATAGCATTCTTTAAAAAGACAACGAGAGGTGCATTGGTTTGTTATGAACATACTCGAACATTATTTATATCTAGAAGACTTTGAACCATGATCATGGAACATTCTATGTGCCAATATGCCAAGTGAGAAGCATGGAATTGAGTTAGGCTACAAATTCCGTGATTTGTCAACACCAACTTCTAAGATACTGTCTTTACTAACTAACACGCGTCACTCATAATTTGTAATATTTATAACACGTTCCAGAGGGAAATAAGAAATACACGCTGATTTTGATCAAGGAGTACGTTTGCTTATTTGTTCAATGTTGTGAGAGTTTAAGGGTTGTGGCCCAAAATTTTGTAGTTAGACTTATATTTACTTTTTAATACTTATCATATTTGATACATTTTTTTGAGTAAAGAGTTTGTATCCGGTGAAGTATATTGAAACATAAAATATGAGTTTCGAACAAAGAAGAGTGGTGATGAGCCACTCTTAAGGAAATAAAAACCACTGTGTTTAAACATGCAAATGAAATTCTTACATCTTATTATATTATAATGGAATAAGACATATTTTTTCATTAATTTTCTTAAAATTCAGTAATACAAGTAAGGAAGATAAAAGTACAACATTTCATAACATATTAAAAACTGAAAATTAAAAGTCATAACATATTTAAAGTGAAAATTAAATAATACAAGTAAGGAAGCTAAAAGTATAACATGTTTTTCTCATGCACATAAAACAATCATTTAGTTATAATACAAGTATTAAAATACATAGTATAAGTCATACAAGCTGTTAATTACTTATACTATAAAACCCCCTTTCAATAAAAATATAATTAAAAGAACTCATTGTACAAACAAACGAAGGTATTAAAAATAATAATAATAATAATATTTTGTGCAATGTTTTACCAAAATTTTGTCATTGCGTATAGTCTATAAACGAACAAACTAATCTGTAAAGCAATCGCCAAAAAAGTACGAATGAAATAAATTATTAGCTGAAAAAAATTAAATTATAGGGTACCCGCAACCGCATCTCGTGAGGACCTTGCTAGTTTATCTATTACCAGTTGTAAACGTTTTATCCTTGGATGATAAAATTGTTTACAACCAATTATTATTCTTTTTAAATCTCTTTATTTATTTTTTTAATTTCTATGTAACTATATATGTACGTAGATGAAGAATAGAGGTTTCAAACCATTGATGCAAAGAGACAATATTAGCTTAAAATCGAACAAATTTTGGCCATGTTTTTTTTAGAATGACAATGTTAAACTATCTTACAACATTTACACAACGAATTTATCTTACATGTATTAAGCCGAACTAAAACCTACAACCTTTTGATTCGGGTGCTTAACACACAACATGAGATACAGTTATGACACAAGGCCTTTGGTGATTTTAGTCATTAAATGATCTAGTGTTGGAAATATGCATCTAAAATTTGGATGTTTTAAATCCAACAAATAAAAAAGGTTTTTAATCATGATGCCATCTAACGATAAAGGGTGTTGATACTCACACTATTTTTTTATACATACACCACAATTGTGCATTACTGTCTTGTTTTGTTCTTTTTTTAAGAAAGTTCTTTATTTAGTCCTCTCCACTCAAACTTAATTACCTTATGTTTTGAAACTTGAAAACCTTCCATAATTTGTGCTATTTAAAACTTACACGTTGATTGAAATCAAAGACCTGTCCAAAGTTTGTTTGTTTGCTTGCATGGTTTTTCAAAGCAATATTGAATATTAGCGTTACGGGAAACTTGGACAGTTATAAAACTACTTTGTGTGAGTTTAAGTTGACATATGTGTTATGAGTGTGTTTTGCGTAAAGCTTTTAAGAGTCTTTAAAAGTGGTAAATGTTAAGTATTCTGATTTCTAATGCTTGTATGGTAAGCAATAAATAGCTTTATCTTTTTTTCTTGAAATGCTCATTTTCCAACGTTTTATAAAATAACATTTATGAATTGTTTTACACATTATCATAACATTTACAACTATATTACCAAATGGCTTTATAGAAAAACCAACTACTGCTCACAGCTATTGCTAACAGTCAAGCCCGGATTTAAACATGTGCAGGGTGTGCGACGGCACAGGGCCTCCATTTTTTAGGGCCCCAATATCTTAATCTGTAACGTTGGTAAAAACTGACTTTTGGACATTTTTATCCATGTAAATAATGTTTTATGATGGAATAAATACATATTATAGGGTTATAATATAGTTACTTGGGTCATAATAAAGAAACAAAGCTTAAAACCGCTTTTTAATGGAGAAAATATGGACAGGTTGTTCAGCGAAGAAGATGACACGAAAGTAAAATTTTCTTTTTTTTGGTAAATTTCAATTTTGGCCCCTGTACTTTAAAGTTTATCAGTTATGCTATTATTTTAAAATGTTTTGTTTAACATGAAAAGCAAAACAACCAAAATATCTTTAAAAAACTATATTTTTAATCCTATAAAATCATCTTGATAACTTACCATCATTTAATGTATCACAAATCTTTTGGCTGTAAGCGTGCTTCAAGAAATTCTACACGTGTATTTCAAAAACATACTTATATGAGCTAGAGTTAATCTTTAAGAGTTAGAAAGATAATCTTTAAAAAATTTAAAAGAAACCATAAAGTGTATAAACAAATGAACAAAAAATCAATAGATTACTATTAAGATGATTAAAGAATGTAATGTTCATAATCAATTAAGTTTGCTGACTTTTTAGCGAACATTGTTCAAAGGCCTTAACATAATATAGCACAAGGCCTCCGAAATTCATGAGACGGCCCTGCTAACAGTTACCGCTCACGCCTACTGCTCATTTTTCAATGCTCCACGAGTGGTGCGGAGCTTTTTGGGACGGCGAGAAGTGAGCAACGAGCATTTTGAATTTTAGTGATCGTTTAGCAAAAGAGCGGTGAGCTTTGCTAATTTTTAAAAAAGCTAATTTTTCAATGCTTCTTTATGAAGCGGTGAGCGATGAGTTGTAGCTACAGTTCGCAGCTACTGCTCACTTCGTAGCTACTGCTCACTGCTACTTTTCACAAACACACCCCTAATACTTACTATTACTGCTCATTGCTATGCTAATTTAATCAAGCATGCCCATAATATTCGATCATAGTCATAGTATAATCATTTGTTTAGAAATCAAATACAGATGAAATCATCACATCCTTAGCTATAATATGTTGTATACGTTTTATCTTTCAACGATATACTTGCTTTACAATAAATAATTATTCTTTTGAAAAAATTTACGTATTGAAACTTCTATGTAACTGCATATGTTATGGAAGAATAGATTTATGTCTCCCTGATCGGACTGAGATGAGGGATTTACCCTCATCCTTTGTACTTCAATGTTTTTTTTTTGGTATAATGCACTTTACTGGGTGGAAGACCTTTTAACCAAAAAAGATCAAGAATAGAGTTTTCAAACCATTGATGCAAGTAATCTAATGCTCAAAAAATTCATCTAAAATCGGGATGCTTCAAATCTCATTACATTCAAAATAAACATATAAACGTTTGATGCTTTAAATCCAACAGATGAAAAGTTTTTTTTATCATGAAACGATCTAACGATAAAAAGCATGTATATGTAAATTATCTTAAATGAAACCACGAAAAGTTAATGAATAATACGAGTTATCCTACGTGATAGGAAACAAGCCAATTTACTTACTGGCTGAAATTCTTCACGGAGAAAAACATAATATTAAGCTCTAAGACACCAAACAAACATAACCTTAGTATATAAGCTACCAAAGTTTTCTTTCACTTACCTATGTGGGATAAGCAAACACAACTTTATATAAAAAAAAATGTAGCAACACATATAAGTTATCTGTCTTATTTACCTTCACTCAACTCTAGCTTAGCTACCTTTCGTATTGAAACTGACAGCTTTCGTTATGTTCGACCAAAAAGCTCTTTTAGCTTATGATTTGATTTAAAGCTGGTATTAATATCATCATCTGAAGGCTATTTTCTAGTTCTGCATATTTGCTAAAAGGTTCATTGACTTCGTTCTATGCAAATCTTAATGAGGCTTCACTTGTTTAAAGGTAGAACAACACTTTTTCCTTTTGTCACTTTTTTTTTAATTAATTAGTATTGCATTTTGCATTGTCACTTCTTTGTCAATTGATTAAACCGATTACCATCAGGTTACCATCGATGTTCTAAAACTATACAGAACCATCGTTATGCAAGTGAATCAATACCGTATCCCACAAAATAAATACCCCGCAAAAATCCGACACCACTATAAATAATTGGTCTTTAGCACGGCTTCTACACAATAACATGATGTCCGATCGATATGACTTGACCAATGATACAAAATAAATGTTTGATAACAAGACGAAAAGACACGACCTTTTTGGTCGATAGTCTTGTCTAGTTTGTGAAACTACGATGCTTTAAATCTCATTATGTTCAAAATATACATATGCAAGTTGGATGTTCAAATCTAACAAAGAGAAGCTTTTTAACCATGAAATTATCTAACATTTTAGATAACTATAAATACTTTCAATATCATTAACAAAAAGCTTTTCTTAAATCCACAAAAAGTTACTAAATCACACGTTATGCTCCTAATGAAGAGTGCTTAGAATTTTATCCCAGGCACTGGCAATCAGACGAATAACATAATATTTAATAATAATTTATCCAACCAATATGACTTTAGTATTTAAGGTATCAAGTTTTTTTTTCTACTACCAATGTGGGATCAAAATAAACTTTCTATCAAGAAAATGCATCAACACATGTAGACAATTCACTTATCTTTTTATTACGAAGGTTTTTTATTTATCTCTACTCTAACTCAACTCTAACTATCTTTTTATCATGAAACTATACGGTTATTATTCCGAGTAGTATTTTTTTACTAGAAGACGCCTTTATGGCAAACCAACATTGAACCTCCTCAAATTAAATGTAGGTTTTATAATTACTATTTTTCAATTTTGATTTTTCACAAACATGATAAGTAACCCAAATGGTGAAGACATGGTTTTTCAATATATGTTGGTATTTAAAAACAAAAAAAGAATCTTAAATGATATGACGAACTTTTTGATCAATAGTCTTGCCTAGTTTGTGAAACTCCGATGCAAGCTGGATGTATAAATCCAACAATAAAAAGCTTTTTAAACATGAAATAATCTAACATTAAAGATAACTATAAATGCTTTAAAAATCATAAACAAAACCTTTTGCTAAGTACACAAAAAGTTAATAAATTATTCGGGAGACAACAATCGGCTTGATTTTACAACTATCCAATGGTTAACCCTCCAATAAGATAATCCTTATATCAACTTGTTTAACAACCATGACTTAAGTATAGACTAAAATACACGGTTGGTCCTTAAACTTGTCAATGCGCTTCGCGTTGGGACGAAGCTGGGCCTTTTCATCGCCGGGGGTCCCTATTTCAAGTTTCTTACTCGTTACTGGTCCTTTGACCATATTGTCGTTAGTCAAGGACGTCAGATGACGTTAGATTTGTCTTTACCGCAAGGGCACATTTGTCATTTTACTACTGTCCATTAATTACCGTCTCAGCCCACTTGTTTACCGAGAGGCGGTACAGTAAAACATCGCTAATAAAAGGGAAATTTTATTACCACTCATCCTTTATCTTTCCTAACCACTAAAATCTTATCTTCTTCACCGACGGTAAAATTTGAAAAATGGTGGTGTGTTCATGCAATAGAAGGGCCGTCATTAGAACCTGGTAGAACAACACGAACCCTGCAGGAGGTTCTATGCCTGTCCAAGACAGGTTGGGACACTTAATTTTATTTTATTTTAAAGTTGGCATATAGTGGTTTACCTTAAAATGTGTTGTTTATAGTAATATATCTGTTTTATTATAATTGTGATTTTATACAAGTAGGTTTAGTTGGTGTTTATGCTGCAAACAGATGCTCACATTTTGATTATCAATTATAGGCTACAACATGTCCGTTCATTGGGTGGTACGATCCACCCATGCAAAGGAGAGAAAGGGATGTTATCATCTACTTGTAGAGGACTCTCTACAGAAACGAGGCAACATTACAAGAATGCGAAGCCGCCCTCATTTCTGAGACTATGGAAGCGGTCAACGCTGGTGACCGTGCAAACGAGGTCGAGGCTGCTCACCAAGCAGCCTTGGCTGATCTCCTTGTTGAGAAGGAGAAAGTTTGCCGTCTCAGAAACTTTTGTGTGTTGTCTTGGATGGTCATCTTCTTGGTTTTTCTATGGTTCTTCTATAGGGTTTAGATAGGTACTGGTTTTTGTGTTTTGAATTGGTGGTAGATGATCTAGTTGTGTTTAAGAAGTTTTATTGTACGTTGACTAAGAATAGTCTTTTGGTGTATAATGTTTGGTCTTTGTACAATGGTAATATATTTATTTTATGCTATGGTCCTGATACTGTGATGCCTTTACTAATAGGTCCTTTGCCCCAAAAATTTATATATCACTTGCCAAATAAATACAAGTAGAATGATCAAACTCATAACACAGATACAAGTATCAAAGATGGATGAATGATCTGAGATGGATGAACAGACACCACTTTCGAGTATCAACATAAACTTGATATGGTGTTGTTCATCCATCTTTGATCCTTTATTCATGTTTGTGATAATAGAATAACAGTAACCAAACTCAAAACACATATCCAAGTTGAACAGATCCAAGATTCATAGACATAGGAAGTCTCAATGATGGATGTATAGGAACCACTTTTGAGTATCAACATAAACTTGATATGGTGTTGTTCATCCATCTTTGATCCTTCATTCCTGTTTGCGATAATAGAATAATAGTAAATTCAACAGATCCAAGAATCATAGACATATGATGTCTCAAAGATGGATGACCAGACACCACTTTTGAGTATTAACATAAACTTGATATGGTGTTGTTCATCCATCTTTGATATTTCATTACTGTTTGTGATAATAGAATAACAGTATCCAAGTCAAATATGGGTGAACAATAAATGATTTTGAAAAAGTCAACAGTTACTATGCGTGTGAACTAGTAACAATACGTAGAAATACATGGTAAAGTGGCAAATCAATACAATCAAAACACAATTTAACCCATAGACTAACATGACATGATTTCATACATAAAGCGAATGGATATATTTCCAAATGCCTAAAATTTTGTAGTCTACAAAGTTCAAAAACATACATTGTTTAAACACAACAATTAATGTTTAGGGGATTACATATTCGATGGAAAACATTGGATTTCACATGCTTAACCAGCATTTTTTTGTGGTGAAGAAAGCTTTGCTGCCATAATCTTGGTCTTAGTCCAAAATTGTTTTGGAGACCCACCAGAAGCAGCATCAACTTGACTTCCAGATTGAGACTAGACCACACTTGGTTGATCATTACCTTCAAAGTTGTGACCTGTAACCTTTGCCTTTTTCTTTGCTATAACTTTTGGCTGGGATGAACCTGTTTTTTGAGACTGTTGTGCACTGCCTTGACTTCCTGTTACACCTCCTTGCCCAAGACATGTTTTCTTGTTGTGTCCAGCATTGCCACAAATACCACAAACCACACTCTTACTAGACTGTGACAAGTTACTGGTTTTGTCACTATTATCATTTTCAGTAAATGCCCTGGTTCTTTTCTTTCGTGGCCTACCTAATGGTTTATGATGTTTAGGTGGAAGAATGGTTGTAGGCACTTGTGACTTATACCAATGCTCATAACCATTTATTGGATGGATGTGGTGTTTGTAAGTTTCTTCCCAAGTCTTAAGCAAGTAACATGGATGAACCTATGATTCAACAGATCCTACTTGCATTCCATTGAACCTCATACACCGGTAGGTAGCAACAGCATGTTTACATGGCATATCTGTAAGCTCCCATCTTCTACATGTACAAGCCCTAGCTTCAACATTCACAAAACACTTATCTCCCCATCCAGTGCCCTCATACTTTTCTCCTGCAACCTGTAAAACGGTGTACTTCTAAGCCTCTTTCTTGATTGCATCTAACATGGGTGTTGCCTTTGGTGTTAATGGTCTGGCACACTTGTGAATCACATTCAAAACGTTCACTATTCTTTTCATACAGTATTCTATAATGTATTCCAAAGCAGTAATGATGGGTTGGTGCCTACCTCCCAATAGTTTCCCATTGAACACCTCACACATGTTATTAAGTAACACATCTGAATGAGCCCTCCCTACAACATGTTTGGTTAGGTACCTGAAAAATGTCGTAGAACAAAAGATGTACAGGTAGACATAGATTTGGTTAGGTACTTGAAAAATGCGACCTTGACCAATGGTTTGGTGATATCTTACTTAACCAAGCATGGGCAGGTTCGCTAAACCTCTTGAATGCCAGCATAGCTGCCTCAAATTGTTGGACGGTTGTTGCTGCTGCACATCTCCACAAATGTTCCTTGTATGCTTTAGCATTCCATTGCAATTTCATATTATCATGGATGTACTTCAAACAATATCTGTGTTCAGCACTAGGGAATACTTCTGCTAATGCTGGAATGATACCCTACACAAATAAACATCAATTCATTAGTAATAAAACTTGCATTTATCGGAAATACAAGTGAATCTAATCAACTAAATGGTAACATCACCTTTTGCCTATCGCTGATAAAAGTGTAGTTTGAGTTTGGTTGCAAGTCAAGATCATCTCTTAGACATTCAAGAAACCAAATCCATTAGTCTTTGCTTTCAACTTCTGCAACCGCGTAAGCTAAAGGGTATATTCCATTGTTTCTGTCTATACTGACTGCTGTAAGAAGCTGGCCAGGAAAAGGACTCCTCATAAAAGCACCATCTAACCCCAACAACTCTCTTTGACAAGCTTTATATCTTTCCTTCAAAGCACCTAAGCATACATACATTCTCTTGAAAACTCTGTTCGGACTTGTTACATCTGTTGCAGTTTGTACACTTATCCTAACTGTTGTATCTGGGTTTATTTTCTGCAACTCTTCAACATAGTCTCTTAAAAGGGTGTATTGCTGCTTACGATCACCCCTAATCTCATTTTCTGCCTTGTTTTTTGCCCTTAATGCCTTTTGCATAGACATCTGAACTTCAAACTGTTTACTGAGCTGATCTTGAATAACCTTGATTGGAATATCTGGATTGACTTGAACTTGGTCAAGTATTTGCTTTGAAAGAAACTTGTTGTCACAAGCTTTAATCTCTCGTGATTGCAAACATTTGTGTTCATCCCTGAAAGTTCGAACAACCCATACATCTTTAGCTTTATTTTTGGCTACATACAACAACCATGGGCAATCTGTTGCTTGCTCCTTGCGTGTTCGCAAATATACATCCCTTCCAAGGCCTCTAGTTATCGGACCAATTTTCCTCTTTGGGGCTTTTCCCAGCCCTGATCCTTCGGTTATTCCACAAACAGGTATTTTTCCAACACACCGAACCCTAATTCTCTGTTTGTCATTCTTAATGAGTTGAAATTTCCTCCTAGTCTTTATTGAAAGCAGGTAGATCCTATCTTTCACTTCTTTTGCAGTTACAAAACTTTGAAAGCAGGTAGATCCTATCTTTCAGTTCTTTCAAAGCAGGTAGTCTTTATTTCGTCCTCTATTTGTGTTGCCTCACTTAACTTTTGTTTTTTGTATGCCCTTAATTTGTTCCTTCTAATAACATACTCATCATCATTCTCAGAACCACTTGCAAAATCATTATCATCTAACATATCCAACTCACTTTTGTTAAAAAAATCATCTGGTAGCTGGTTGGTGGTACCTATAGATGGTAACTTCTGTAGTCTCAGTCACTTTGAACAGATTAACATCAAAATCAGGTTCCTCAAAAGTATTAGCCTCATCGACAACTGTGTTTCCCTCACGATTGTTCTCAATATCATCATCATCATTCATATAACTGTCTGTCTCACTCACATTGTCATCACTTAAAGCTTCATCGATTTCACTTACCTGTACAGATTTACCTTTTTGGATATGCTCCACAAGATTACATATTTCCTCCTCATGATGACCTAACTCTTGATCATTTTGACATACCTCTTCAGGACTATCTATTTGGATATGTTCAACATGTTTTTCTATATGCTGGTTGACATCACCTACAACATCTTCATTCTGACAAACCTCTACAAATGAAAACAAGGGTTATGTTTCTGGCATCTGACTAGATTGTACCAAAGTATTGACTTCCAAAGGTTGATGTGTAACCTGACATATATCCTCTACCACAGACTTATTAACAATGTTTTCTAAGAACAATTTTTTTGAGCAATATGGAACAATAGCAAGAGCTGCCTTTTTCTTTGTTGCATCCACATCAGCAATAACTGTCCTAATTGACTTTGGTGACATTTGATCAACATCCAATGTTGTCTTACCATTTTCAACATAAACCTCTATCATCTTATGGTCATCAACAAGATCTTTCAATATCTCTAAATTAGCACTCTCACTTAAGCTATACAAACCATCATCTAAATTACTACCAGGCTTAACAAAGTAATAGTAATTTTTTGAACCAAGCTCATAACCCAATTCATACATAAGAACATCTAACTCTTCAACTGACACTATATCAACATCAACCAAATCAACTAAATTTTCCATACCTCCAACGTATAATCTACCAGGACAGTATTTAAAGACACCATTATGATGAACCCTCATGCTAAACATATTAGATCTACCACCTGAAAACATGACAATATATGTTTAGGGCATTCTAAAAACTTAGTTGGCACACAATAAATACCCCAATTACAAATTCCAATGACTATAATAAAAAAAAAAAAAAAACAGTACCGTATTTCTTCTTAGCAGCGTCGTATAGGACGATATCATCAACTGGATAACCTTGATGTCTTCTTACTTTCCATAGAGTAAAGTCCATATTTTGGTTTTATGATTGATAAACAGGGGTTTTGTGACATGCAATTAGAGTTTGTGACTTCTGATAATTCTTGTAACGAAAGTTCTGGGACGAATAATAATACAGACTATGTGTTTATTGGGGCGGGAAGAGGGTTACATTACATGTGGCAATAATTAAGAAATTTTTAATTGAAATATGGAATTGATAATTATGCTCTTGGACTAAAGACAAATCTAACGTCCTTGACTAACGGCAATATGGTCAAAGGACCAGTATCGAGTAAGAAACTAGAAATAGGGACCCCCGACGATGAAAAGACCCAGCTTCGTCCCAACGCGAAGCGCGTTGACAAGTTTAAGGACCAACCGTGTATTTTAGTCTTAAGTATATAAGCTATCAAGTTTTTCTTTCTACTACCAATGTGGGATCAAAAACAATTTTTTACCAAAAAAATGCATCAAACACGTGTAGATTATTTACTTACTTTTTTTTAACGAAGGTTCTTTATTTATCTCTACACAAACTCAACTTTAACTACCTTTTTGTCATGAAAGTATAAAATTATTATTTCAGGTGATAATATTTAACTAAAAAACACCTTTATGACAAACCAACATTGAACCTCTTCAAATTAAACGTAAGTTATTTTATTACTTTTTTTCCAATTTTAATTTGGCACAATCACACAACTTTGATAGTGAATACTAGTTACTTGTTAAAAAAAATAATAAAATAAAAATAAATAAATAAATAAATTCTCAATACTTTAAAATGTCGTGTGTTATGCACATAGACTCGAACGTTATTTATATCTAGAAAACTTTGAACTATGGACATGGAACATTCTATGTACCAATATGCCAAGTGAGAAGCATGAAATTGCGTTGCGCTACTATGTCTATAAATTTTCGAAATCTACTTGCAAGATATTGTCCTTTACTAACGCGTCACTCATAACATGTGCTATTTGAAACATGTTCCAGAAGAAAATATAAAATGCACGTTGATTTTGATCTAAGGCCTACGTTTATATTTTGTTCAATTTTGTGAGAGTTCAAGGCTTGTGGCTCAAAACTTTATAGTTTTACTTATATTTATTATAAAATGTTTATCATATTAGATGCATTTTATGAGGAAAAAAATACAAATGTGGCCCTCACAAACTAAATAATATCTCATTTATCTCTATAAATTTATTTAAGATCTGTTCAAATACTGATGAAATCATTATATCGTTAGCTATAATCTGTTGCATGTTGGGGTAGTATCTCCCAGAACAGGGTTAAGACAATCAATGACAGTAGCAATACCACTAGGTGGTTACCGGATATCACTTGGAATCGTGTGATCACTTTCCAAAGTAAACTATTCGACCCTAATGCCTGGGTATCACGAATATCTACTTGGGATAAGACCAAATGTAGTTAGAGAATTAGGCACAATTCTATAACCCTTTCGCTTATAAGTATTTAGTGTTTTCTGTGTGTCATTCATGCATAATCAGATCTCCTATTTATAGGAGGTTACTCTTGAGCTATTCCAATGGAATTATGAGTATTAATCGGCCCATTAATAGCCTCATAATTATCTCTATTATAGCTGTTAGTGGTTACATGACCAATTAAACGTGGTCATAAAGAAGTTGTAACTGCCATTTAGCAGTACTTTCCCATAAGCAGTACTTTCCACTAGCAGTACTTTCCACTTGCAGTGGAAGTACAGCCCATCAGTGGAAACACTGCTTATCAGTACTTACATGGCACTATCCGTGGAAACACTGCCTATCAGTGGAAACACTGCGGAAAACACGAGCAGTACTTTCCACAAGCAGTACTTTCACCAAGCAATACTTTCACCAGTACTACCAATACAAACCACTATAAGAGTTGGGGTGTTCATGGACCTTATGGGTGTACACTCCGTACCTCCTAACCCATTACAAGGTGTGAACTAATCCCACAAGTGCACTAAATTTTCCAACAATCCTCCCCAAATTTAGTTCACTTCCTTTGCATGAAAAATAAACATCAATCAAAACATGTGCATAAACGAAAATGTCCTGAGGATTGAATTTCCATCTTAGTAAATTACACGTTCAAATATTCGAGAATCAGGGTGTTCTAAGAATTGAACCCTTCAACCCATTTGAATACTCGAAGATAAAATACACACAAGTTTTCAAACACTTAAAAGCTCCTGACACTATACAAGCCATGTGTCCATATCCAAATTCATAAATGTTGCAAAAGCTAAAAGTCCAAAGCTTCCTGAAGCGGCAAAACTTCAACATTTACATAGGTGGTTCCTCTTTAGTCATGCTCCTGCCAAGCACTTTTTCAAAGAAAATTAACCATTAAGAAGTAAAGACTTCATCCTCCTTTTAGCAGGTTCTGAGCACAACCTTGGGATGTAAATAAAACATGTGCTCCAGTCCACTGAATGTTCAACTTTCCACATTGAACTCAGCTCCTAAGTTTCCTCAAGAGGGAGTTGGGTGTCCTAGCATTCAGTGACTAAGTTGGACTTAAACCCATCCCTTTAGCAGACTTTATAACCAAGTCTCTAGCCAGGCCCTTCGTCAAGTGATCAGCTAAGTTCTGTTGAGATCTAACAAACTCTATAGATACCACCCCATTCATGATAAGCTCACGAATCATGCTATGCCTGACACCTAAGTGTCTAGACTTACCATTGTACATCTGGCTATATGCCTTAGCCAATGTAGCTGCACTATCACACCGGATAGAAATAGGTGCTATAGGTTTAGGCCACAATGGAATCTCAAGAAGCAAGTTTTTCAACCATACAGCTTCTTTACCAGCAATGCTAGAGCCACAAATTCAGATTCCATTGTTGAACTGGTGATGCAAGTTTGCTTCTTGGATGCCCAAGAAATTGCACCTCCACCAAGTAGGAATACCCAACCACTGGTAGACAAATTGTCTTCAGTGTTACTGATCCAACTTGCATCAGTGTAACCTTCCAACACTGATGGGTAACTAGTATATGAGAGACTATAATCCATAGTTCTCTTCAAATACTTCAGTACCCTTTGAACTGCTTGCCATTGATGAGCACTAGGATTACTAGTATACCTGCTCAATTTTCCCACTGCAAAACCAATATCGGGTCTTGTACAAGTCATGGCATACATCAGGCAGCCAATTACCCTAGAATACTCAAGTTGAGATACAGCTTTGCCATTATTAGGCATCACTTCTCACAAGTATCCATAGGTGTACTCACTGGAGTACAATCAAAGTAATTGAATTTCCTCAGTACCTTCTCAATATAATGAGACTGAGAGATAGAAATTCTATTACTTTCATGTTTAATCCTTATACCAAGGATAACATCAGCCTCCCCCATGTCTTTCATGGAGAACCTTGATGACAAAAATTCCTTTGTCAGGTCAACCTGATTTTGGTCAGTGCCAAAGATCAATATGTCATCAACATATAGACAAATAATGACTCCTTTACCAGATTCATCAAATTTGCTATATACACATTTGTCAGCTTGGTTAAGAACATAACCACTAGACAAAACCACTTCATCAAATTTTTGATGCCATTGCTTAGGTGCCTGCTTCAGTCCAAAAAGAGACTTAATCAGTTTAAACACCTTGTTTTCATTACGGGCATGATGAAGCCCTGAGGTTGGTTCATATAAACCTCCTCTTCCAATTCACCATTCAAGAAAGCTGTTTTCACATCCATCTGATGAATAACCAGATTGTGAATAGATGCCATAGCAATCAGCAGTCTTATGGTACTGATACGAGCCACAGGGGCATAAGTATCAAAATAGTCTATTCCCGACTTTTGTTTAAAGCCCTGAATGACTAGTCTAGCCTTGAACTTTTCAATAGTTCCATCTACCTTCATTTTCCTTTTGAAAATCCATTTGCAACCCAGAGGTTTGCAACCAGGAGGTAGATCAACCAACACCCAAGTGTTGTTGCCCATGATGGAATCCATCTCATCTTTGATTGCTTCTTTCCGAAAGCAATGTCCGGGACTTCATTGCTTCTTCAAATGTTTTGGGGTCATCCTCAACAATGAAGCAATAGGAGTATTGGTCTGAGACCTCATCCCTAGTACCTTCAACTAAGTATAGTTGAAACTCAGGTCCAAATGACTTTGGAGTTTTGACCCTTTTGCTCTTCCGAGCACGAGGTTCAGTTGTTGAACCACAACCTCATCAGGGACCCTGATGGTTCATCATCGGGACCTCGATACACCAAGTGTCATGAGTTCCATTAGGAATCCTCTGACTTGTTCTAGGGACTGATGAGAATCTATTCTCATCAAAGTCTGCATCCCTTGATTCAATTATTGAGTTAACTGAAACATGTTCATTAGGTTCAATAACATAGAACCTAAAAGCCTTGGAATGCTCAGCATATCCAACAAAGATGCAGTCAATGCCTCTTTCACCCAAAGTCTTTTGCTTTGGATAAGGGAGTCTTACAACAGCCCTACAACCCCAAACCTTGAGATAGTTCAGGTTGGGTTTCCTTTTAGTCCAGAGTTCATAAAGGGTAGCCTTGTTCCTTTTGTTTGGAACCCTATTTAATAAATAGCAAGCTGTTAACATAGCTTCACCCCAGAACCCTTGACTCAGTCCTGAATAGGACAACATGGAGTTAACCATCTCCTTCAAAGACCCTGTTTTCCTTTCGAAATACCATTTTTGAGGAGTATAAGGGCGATTGTTTCATGGATTATTCCAACAGACCGAAAGTACTGAGTATCCATGTACTCACCTCCCCTATCAGTCCTTAATCTTTTGATTAAAGACCCAAGTTGTAATTCAACTTCAGTTTTAAACACTTTGAATTTATCTAATGCTTCATCCTTGGTATGTAACAGATAGACATAACAAAATCTAGAAGCATCATCAATAAATGTCACAAAGTACTTCTTATTCCCCAAAGAAGGAGTGGCATGCAAATCACACAGATCACTGTGAATGAGCTCCAAGAGCTTAGTCTCATGACTAACACCCTGAAAGGGTTTCTTGGTTATCTTGGTCAACATGCAAGTTTTACACTTTTCAGTGTCCATGTCAAAAGCAGGGATTAAACCATCCCTAGACATATCTTGCATTCTTTTATAGTGAACATGACCAAGTCTAGCATGCCAAAGGTTAGAATCACTCTGATTATATGTAGTCACAAAAGCTGAAATAACACTGTCAGTGGTAATATTAAGCCTGAACATTTGATTACATAAATAACCAAAACCAATAAAAACACCACATTTAGAAAGAACAAATTTATCCGATTCAATAACTTGTTTATATCCATGATTATTCAAAACACTACTTGAAACCAAGTTCTTCCGATATCGGAACATGAATAACATTAAACAAAGTGACAATCTTTCCTGAACTAAACCTAAGATCTACACAACCACGACCATGCACCAAGGCAGTTGACTCATTTCCCATGTGAAGAATAGAACCATCATTCAGTGACTCATAAGTCTTGAACCAGCTTCTATCTTTACACACATGAACTGTTGCACCAGAGTCAACCCACCACGCAACATCATCATCCTGCACATAAAAGATTCAGATACATATGTAACATAATAAATCTGAAAAGACTTATTAAACATATTCTGACCTTTCAGTGAGTTGGCTGAACCACCACTCCCTGAACCATTAGTGCCTGATCCATTGGCTTTACCACCAACTTTAACACCCTTGCAGTCCCTTTTAATGTGACCAGTCTTGCCACATTTCCAACAAGTAGGTGTAGCCTTCTTGTTAGGATCTGCCCTTGTGTTGTCATGATACTTGCGTTTGCCTTTGTTGTCATTGTACCTGGTGGAGTTGTTATGCTCCACCATATTGACAACAGATGGTCCAGTAGCATTGCTACTCTTTGGCTTGTCATTATCCTGCACCTTGAGAGATTCCTCAATGGGCAGATGACTGCCCAACTCAACCAGAGTTAACTCCTCCTTCTTATGTTTCAAGGTATGCTTGAAATCTTTCCAAGAAGGAGGAAGTTTGTCAATAACACAAGAGGCTGAAATAGCCTCATCCATGTGCATATTGTGTTGTGTAAACCTTCCAAGTATTCCAAGAAGTTCATTGTATTGTTCCATAACTGGTCTTGAATCAGTCATTTTGTAATTTGTGAAATTACTAACAAGGAACTTCTTACTTGATGCATCCTCAGCCATATATTTGGGATCCAAGGAATCCCACAGTTCTTTGGAAGATTCAAAGTTCTAATAAATATCAAACAGAGAATCAGACATACCATTGAGAATAAGACCTCTGCATATGTAGTCATCATTCTCCCACTTGCTCCTCCTCCTGATTTGCTCCACAGTAGCATCATCACCATCATCAGGAATTGGAGTAGTCAGCACATAGACCACACTCATGCTTGACAGCAAGAAGTGCATCTTCTTCTGCCACCTCCTAAAGTCCACCCCTTCAAACTTGTCCAGCTTAGCAAAGTTTGAAGCCATGTGTTTCATTGCAGCAGCAGCCATTGATTATCACAAATAGTTTACTTTGATTGTTGGGGTAGTATCTCCCAGAACAGGGTTAAGACAATCAATGACAGTAGCAATACCACTAGGTGGTTACCGGATATCACTTGGAATCGTGTGATCACTTTCCAAAGTAAACTATTCGACCCTAATGCCTGGGTATCACGAATATCTACTTGGGATAAGACCAAATGTAGTTAGAGAATTAGGCACAATTCTATAACCCTTTCGCTTATAAGTATTTAGTGTTTTCTGTGTGTCATTCATGCATAATCAGATCTCCTATTTATAGGAGGTTACTCTTGAGCTATTCCAATGGAATTATGAGTATTAATCGGCCCATTAATAGCCTCATAATTATCTCTATTATAGCTGTTAGTGGTTACATGACCAATTAAACGTGGTCATAAAGAAGTTGTAACTGCCATTTAGCAGTACTTTCCCATAAGCAGTACTTTCCCATAAGCAGTACTTTCCACTAGCAGTACTTTCCACTTGCAGTGGAAGTACAGCCCATCAGTGGAAACACTGCTTATCAGTACTTACATGGCACTATCCGTGGAAACACTGCCTATCAGTGGAAACACTGTGGAAAACACGAGCAGTACTTTCCACAAGCAGTACTTTCCACAAGCAGTACTTTCACCAAGCAGTACTTTCACCAGTACTACCAATACAAACCACTATAAGAGTCAGGGTGTTCATGGACCTTATGGGTGTACACTCCGTACCTCCTAACCCATTACAAGGTGTGAACTAATCCCACAAGTGCACTAAATTTTCCAACATTGCATACGTTTTATCATTTATCTTTCGAAGATATATTTGCTTTACAACAAATTATTATTTTTTTGAAATTTCTTAATGTTTGTAACTATGTAACTATATATGTGGATGAAGAATAGAGGTTTCAAACAATTGCTGCAAGGAGACAACATCGGCAGAAAATGGAACAAATTTTAGCCATGAAATGATCTAAGGATCAAAATATCCATGTCAAACTTGAATACTTTAAAGCTCATTACATTCATAACAAACATGTAAAAGTTGGATGCTTTAAATCCAACAAATAAGAAGCTTTTTTAACATGAAGCAATCAAACGATAAAATAACATGTAAAAGTAAATGCTTCAATTATCATAAATAAAACCAAAAAAAGTTAATGAATAATACTACAAGTTATCCTTGTGATAGGAAACAAACCAGTTTACTTACCGGAAGAGTTTCCTTCACAAGAATAACATAATAATATAAATATGGGATAAGTGTTTCTAAATGTATCCAAGTTACCACGTTTTACTAAGTTATGTATCAATATATTAATCTTCCTAAATAATGCAAACAATTAATTTAGTAATCCTACTATTATATGCAAAGTTTAACATTTGTTTAGAGTTATTTACATAAATCGTGCTTGTGGCTAGGACCTAATTGCAACGGAAGTCCTTAAAGTTATTTGCATAAATCGTCCTTGGGGTTAGGCTGGTCAAGGGTCGTCAACGCCACGTGTCACCACCTGAGTGGTGCCACGTGTCACAATCTGAGTGGTGCCACGTGTCACAAGGTCGGGTCGGTTAGTGAGCGGGTCGGGTCGGGTTGCCACGTGGACTAATGAGGTGGTGCCACGTGGCATTGGTATAATATAGCAATTTTTTAGCTGGCCTAAGATTCGAACTCGGGACATTTGTGTGGGAAGCCAAGCTTTGCCCAACTGGGCTAAGCATAGCTTCAATAATATTTTCCTAAATCATATACATAACCCTTCCTAAAAGTTAAGGCCCAATTCAATAATACTAAATGTTCAATTTAGTTTTTGGCCTATCAATTTAAGAGGTTATATGGACTGTAAAAAAATAAATAAATATACCGTCGGACTCGTTTTTTCGTGCTCCTTCCAATGGTATGCTCGGGGAATTTTTTCGACTTTGTTTGAAGCTCGAAAAATGCGAAAATCATCGTTTTTCCTTTGTTTTCGCATTTTTCGAGGTCCAGACCAAGTCGAAAAAATTCCCTGAGCATACCATTGGAAAGAGCACGAAAAAACGATTCCGACGGTATATTTATTTATTTTTTGACAGTCCATATAACCCCTTAAATTGATAGGCCAAAAACTAAATTGAACCTTTTATTATTTGAGAATTGGGCCAAATTGAGGAAGAGTTATGTATTTGATTTTGGGTTATATTACTGAAACTATGCTTAGCACAGATGGGCTTAGTTTCGCTTGTGACTCAAACTGGGTTCGAATCCCAGGCGAGCCAAGCATAAGTATTAATACTCAGTGCCACGTGGCACCACCTCATTGGTCCACGTGGCAACCCGACCCGATCTAATGCCACGTGACACCACTTAGGTGGCGACACGTGGTGACCCGACCCGTTGACGGACCCTAACGACAAGGACGATTTGTGCAATTAATTTTAATTGAAAGTAAGGACCTTCATTGCAATTTAGTCCTAACCACAAGGACGATTTATGTAAATAACTCTAAACAAATGTTAAACTTTGCATATAATAGTATGATTAGTAAAAACATTGCATTATTTAGGAGGATTAATAGATTGATACATAACTTAGTAAAATGTGGTAACTTGGATACATTTAAAAACACTTATCCCTATAAATATCAACATACTTGACCAACATAACCTTAGTATATAAGCAACGTTTTCTTTCTATCACCTATGTGGGATAATAAAATACAACTTTCTGTCAAGAAAATGTGTCAAACATATACGCTTTCTCTCTTTCTTTTCTTTAATGATGGGTCTTTTTTTACCTCCACTCAGCTCAGGCTTAAACACCTTTTGTTTTGAAACTTAAAAACCTTTTGTTTAGAAACTTGAAAACCTTTATTTTAGGTAATAATGTTTAACAAAAAAAGCTCTTTTAGCTTGGGGTTGAGTCCATCCCTTTTATTCAAGACCAATGTAACAAATATGCCCTGAATTCTTATGAATTAAACTTGCTATCAAAACCTGAGGTATCTGACTGAAGTGCTAATAGATTTCTTTAAAATAATGTTGGGAACGATCATGTGCGTGCCTTATAGATAAATCCCAGTTGTTATCATTCTTTTCTTGCTTGGCTAAAAGTTGTTGAGTTATAGAGAGCAATTTAGTTTCTGTAAGCTATACCATGCATTGTGATATTATCAATTTATGGCCATTAATATCTCTTTTATAGAAAACCATAAGACGCCACACCACTCATATATCCAACTACGCAATTTCCTTATTTTCAAGATTTAAGGATTTTCTAGCAACAGTGTTTGTGTGATTTTTTTTTATAAAAAGTTATGCACAGTCACAACTAATTCAAACAGGGTAAATATTGACTAGGTAAGTGTTTTGGAGACTGCTGTATGATTCATCAATTTCATACCAAGTCATTCACTAACTCTTCTATCTTACTATGAACTAATATCTAGGTGAATAATTAGTATACTTGTACTATTTGTGCTTTCTGCTTATTTTGAGCCGATTTATAATACTATAATGGTTAGTATATTTGTAGTTTCTGCTATCTGATTATTTTCAGCTTGAAATAATTTGACTTTTAGAGTTTTAAAACAACAATGAGCATTCTTTTAGCACGACGTAAAATGGGAATGTTGGTGTTTAAATAAATTTAATTTTTGGTTGTTTAAAACTTACTACTATAAGCCAAGGTTTTATGGTAAAATCCGTTGACTACTCGTAGAGAGATGGGTGGGTTAAGCAGGTTGGGTAACGGATCAAAACGGCCCATGTTTAAACAGAACTTTTTATTTCGCTCGAGTTGGGCTGACCCACAAACAAACTCTTCGTGGTTCGTTGATCAGATTCTATGGTAAATAATCGAATCGTTTTTAGTGAATTTAGATCTTGGAATAAACTGTTCTTGGAGTTTGTACTATATAGACAATTAGACTTTCAACCCGGACACTTTTCAGCTAAAAATGTATTTGACCCATCTGAGATGAAACACAAACAAATAAAACCCATTTACTAGTAAATGGTTTTAAAATAGATACCTTTAAACATTTACTAGTGTGCTGTATTTTGCTGTTGGTGGTTTACGAGGAAGATGAAATTGCATATCAGATTGGCAACATAACTGAAATACTTTCAAGAGGTCGTGTTTGTGCAACACCTCATTGTGTTCGTGTACGTTCACATTAATGTTCTTTTCATTTATGAGCTATTAACTCTTGGGACCATCATAAATGGTTTACATCTCTTTTATTGTATTTGCAGGCACCAAAAGGCGAGAAAGCAGCAGGACTTGAAAGATCCACATGTACATTATTCATGCAGCCGGACTGGTTAGCTTCACACCTGCACTAACACGATCAAATCCTTCTATATAACGTAACTGGCTGCTAATCATTCGGTTTGTCTCATTGCTCAATTTTCAGGGATGAAAAACTTAATTTTCCAGAAAAAGGCCATGTCAATCAGGAGGTGCGTAACAACCCTATTTATGTTATATCTGTAAATAAATGGGCAGATGACTCCAGTTATATGCCGTGGTTCAGTTGGTACAGTCTAATGAATCGCTTACGTTTGGGGAGTACACAGAGAAGCTTCTTGACAAATATTATCATCTCAAAAAGTAGTTGCAATGCATTTGGGTACAGCTTGATATTTCAAAACTTGGTTCATATTATGAAAAAAAGATAGACGTGATATTCGTCACAGGTCCTTGGCATAAGAACATCCAGGAAAGGTGATGTAAATAAATAGTACTCCGTAATTGGTTCGAAAAGTACTAATTTTCTCTTTGGTCTTTATTGGTTCGAACGAGTATTGCCGTTCGTCGGTCATATTTAATTCATTGTGTACATAACAGCTAAACTGCTGTATTTTTTACAAACATCTATAATGAATTAATTTGTGTTAAAAACATCTAGAAAATATAAGCAAAAACCATGAACATATCAACTAATAGATTTTAAATGTTTTTATTGTGAAGGTTCCTATGTAAGAAGGTTCTAAATAATGGTCTTTGGAACTTAAACTTCTAGAAGGATGTCAAAATCTAAATCTTCCTTGGACCTAACACCAAATTGTTGTCAATACGTTAGTCCCAAGTGTTTTACCCTCTTTTAACGACTTTTTATACTCTCCCGTCTTATATTAAATGTCCATTTTTAACTTTTGAAGTCTTTTTTCTTCAATTTTGACTCTAAATATTTTTGTTTATGTTATATTATACTTGATGAAAATTATATCAACGAAAATACATTTAAAACTCAATTCATTCATGTATTTTGCATCAAGTGTTATATAACACAAAGATAAATATTTAAGATCAAAGTTAATGATAAAATACTTTAAAAGTTCAAAGTGGACATTTAATATGGTACGGATGTAGTATCATATAGGTCAAAATCAATATGTTTATTATCTTAAAGATTTATATTCGATTCATAAGTCATAACGATAATTATTAAGAGACACAGAATATGAGTATTAAAAAATCTGTGAAGTGTTGTTTCTATTTATGATCGACGCGCTTTAAGATGTGTGCCTAATTTTATCGAGAGCATCATCGGCGTGTTGTCCCGGTGGTATCACTCAATCCGTTCTTAAAAAGTGATACCATTACATTCTTCAACCAATCAAACTATAATTATTAAGAAGCAATGACATAAGTGTTAAAAAAAAACTTGTGAAGTGTTGTTTTTATTTATGATTGAGCGGCTTTAAGATGTGTGCCTAATTTTGTCGGGAGTACCATCGGGGTATTGTCCCAGTGGTATCACTTCATATAGCAAATGTTTGTTTATCGGTCAAAGGAGATTTTGTGTAAATAACTCAAGGGTTCAACATAAACTTTTAAATACAAGTCACCGAAACAAATGCTTATTGCTTGAGGTTAAGTCCTTGAGGAATGGTCTGTCGGCACCCAAAAGAGTGTACGAGTGAGAGCTTCTCTATGGAACCTTTATGGGACTTCTATGAGAAAAATAATTGAGAGACCCAAAGATGTGTCTGGTTTTATCTCTAAACATGAATGACAACATCATGCGGGTTGCATTATATTTAATGGATCCATCATTTCAAAAATTAATAACACACCACACACAAATTTAAGCACAAAATTTAGCATATCTTTATGTCTTATGGTTAACAAAAATATACCTCATTAGCCTCTTTATAATCATGATATCTAGGTTATTTGTCTTTATTAATTGCTTTACAGATCTTTAACTAATACTCAAGTCACTTTTAGTATCTAATACATACATAGTTAGTGTAGATTATATAACCTCTTCTGAAAAAGTAAGTAAACACTAAATCAGAAAGATGAAATTTGTAATGTATGCATATTGATAGATCTTAAATAATTATTAAACTTAGAATATCTGAATGAGTGTGACTAGTCATCTTTGGCTAAGCTTCTAGATGAAATGCAAGGTGACAATTAACTAACTTATATAAATTTATACACTATCGTGCTCTATTGCAAACTCATTTTCATTGTGCTACCATTATTCCTTATAGCCAATCATCATAAAGAAGAAGAAGAAGAAGAAGAAGAAGAAGAAGAAGAAGAAGAAGAAGAAGAAGAAAGGATGAATACTTATTCATATTTGGTTAGATCATCCTCTCAATATCGTAGACGACTAGGCAAGAACCCTACTTGCTCATGACGTTGTTTCACTATGGCGAAATAACAGAAGACAGGATTTTATATACTAAGACGTTGTATATCGATGCTTATGTGTTGGAATGATAAGTATGATAAATATTTTCAAGTTTTAGATTTGTTTGAGCCAATTTTATTAGAGAATGAGGTTTTTGTTAGAAGATATGTAAGAAACAGTCATTTTCCTTATTGTACATATATGATATGAAGAAATTTTATGAATCAGAGAATGCTAACATCTGTGAACATATATATGTGTGATTTGCATGTTAAGATATGATTTGAAGTAAAGATTTTTAAAGTTATGATATATCATATAAAACATTGTAACCAGGGGCGGAGCCAAAAAATTGTGGTCGATTGGGTAAATGTTGATAACTTTTAGAAACTACACTACAAATCAATTCATTAAGAGGGGTAAATTATAAAAATAACTATATATTTAATAAAAGATTACATTACAAATTTTTTTCTAAGAGGGCAGGTGCCCACCCTGCCTCCTCCTATCTCCGTCTCTGAGTGTAACCAGTAAGTAGTGTAGATTCTTGTATGAATCATAATTTATGTAGATATTGTTGGAATTATATAACATGACTATCATATATAAAACACATAAAACATCAAAGAAACATACGGAAGCGTATAGGAACGAATAATGAATAATTAACTCACATAAACATAAAATATGCGTACCTTTTTTATTCTAGCCGAACAAGAATCAATTCCACAAAACTAGCAATTGAGATGAACCCTAATTAGAGTTTATAAGGATTATGTGAATTACCCCTTACCGTTTTGTAATTCAATCCAAGATACAATCAATAGTGTGATTGTACCACGTTCTTGTACACACGTACTAAATCAAATTAAAGTAATGCTAGTTTTAAAAACACGAAACAATTTGTTTTTGGAAAAACAATTGGATCGACTCCCTTATACGGTTGTACGATCGGTTATAATAAAAAACACACACAATGTTTTAGGTTCTAGATTATGAGAACAAGAGTTGAAAAACTAAGACCCTAGGCCTTGTATTTATACCCAATATAACTTTGTGAGCAAGTTAGATATGGATTGGGTTTGGAAAACCCATAACCGATCAGTTTGAACTCCCCATGGGATTCTAGAACCTTCTCGATCTCTATTTTTCAATCTAGTCCTTCCAATTAACATTTAACGATCGATAGTCCATTACACTTAATTAACTTAACGTCCGTTATATATTATTTCGTATAATTAATAAATAAATATAACATTTATATTTAATTTTTAACTTTAATTCGCATACGTAAAGTGTGCAATTCGGCCCTATATTAAGGAATGTTCTGTACCAACCTCATCTACTGACTTGATTATACTCAGTAGTAAACTAGTGAATCAAGGTGTGGTTAACAAGAGATCAACATCAAAAGGAACAGTCAACTTCCTTATCTTAGAAATATTCCAGTTATATTATCAGACTTGAAATGTTAGAGACGTATTTAAAGGTATAAATACACTCGTTTATGCCATTATACGTTCCTAAGATTATTATTTAGCCAAAACTAATACATAGTTCTTAACAACTACAATTGTTACATTTAGTTATTCATAAACTTTTATCTTTAATTTTAGAGAACTTTTGATTGGTTAAAAATAAGAAGCGTATATAGCAAACTTCGTCCATGTTTTTTTACTTTGATTAAACGTTTTCTCCCTTATCTTTTGAAAGCAGATGCGGTCTCGCTTTGAGGAGGTTTCAGGTCCATTTTCGTTATAGGAAAATGTTGGAATATTGTATGACTTGCATACATGTGTCTAGGAAAGAATGCCTAGCTATGACAGTAATTCTCTTTGTGTAATACTTCTTTGATTACTAACTATCAATAAAAATGAAAGAAAACCTTAACTAATTCAAAAAAAAAAATTAAATGAAGGATTTAACATGAAATTTTCGCATAAACCTACATATGGTATGTCTATCTCAGAATAGAAAATGAAACAATGTACTTGATTTTGCAACTTTATTCCTGAACCAAAATATTCATCTGAAAACCTCCTAACTTCAAAAACTAGCTTATTTCAACTTTTCCCTAGGTACGAACTAGTGTCACTTTATATCGAGTCCTAAATCTTGCTTTTGTCTTGTTGATGATCAGCTTCCAAGTTGAATACTTTATTTGTTTCTCCTTTCTTACAGACAAAAAGAAAGTTAAATAACCATTCGATAGCCACGGATGACAATAACACAGAGTACAAAATCCAGTCAAGGTTTTCGGGAAGGAATAACACCAACATAAGGGAAAGGGGTACATGAATAAGTCCCGTGTAATTGATCTTTGAAAAACTGATGGGCTTATTGTAGTCTGTTACTTGATGTAGATGCAAATCAAAAAGAATGTACATTGCCAATAAAATTCCAAAGCCTATCCACACAACTATATACCCGGTCCATGTCGAGTTTTCAGGGTAAAGCATCAAGAAAAGCGACGAAAATGCAAGTAATGCAGATAAAACACCGACATATCTTAAGATGGTGTAATGGGTATTTTTCATCGACGAGATTTGGATGTAGTCTTTAGTAGAAATCAAAATCAGGGTTGTAGTGCAGCAATCGAGATGATCGTAAACAAAGGACTATATTCCAAAGGAGATTGCTTTTCTGTTTCACACACTGACCGAACCATAAATAGTGGACCTCTGCAAGTAAGTCCTATTGAATATAAAAATACGAAGTACCACGAGAACCTGAAACGCAAAATGTAAACATATAAACGATATACATTAATTATTTTCCACAAAACTAGTATATCCAACACGTAACCAATTAAATTAAACCCTTACGAATTCGAAAATGCATCGGAATGTGATATGAACGAAACTAGCTTACTGTGGATTGGATGCCGTTGAGGAAGGTGTGTCATCTTTGATGGGAATGGCAGTTGAATCGGACTTCATATGTGCTTCAACATTGATCAACAAATATGGTGATTTAAAGTTTTATAAAACAACTCGACTACTAATTTATTTGATCAAATAATGGGACAAAAAAAATAGACCATACATGTTACAATTATCATTGAACTAACACCCGAAAAATCATGATGTGGTATTATTGACCAAATCTTTCAATTTTATTTACATAGAAGTTCGATATAAATGAATATACTTAAAATGTGTAAATTTATGACAATGTCACAGTAATTGATGATAGAGATCAAATTATAATTTTACTAGAGTTGTAATTATGTGGGAAATATGACTTTGAACTATATAGTAATTTCCCCCAAAATTTTTGTATCGTCATGAACCAAAATTAGGTATCGTAATTTTTTCCTGACGGTTACCTTTTTCGTCTCTCATATTTACAAAATGTGTGCTTTTGCAGGAACTTCTGAAGTCTACAGAGGTTGCAACTGGTGGTCTTCATAATGCTATGCCTAAATTCTTGGAAAGTATGGGCATAAATGTTGGTTTTAGACGAGCAGATTCTGTACATTCTGTTGTTCCAAAGGAGTTTGAGAGAGGTATGAACGTGCCCAAGTAACCAAATTGCAGGTTTGTAAATATTGTAAATGCTTATACTTGAGATGTTGGAAAAATAACTTCACTTCAATGGTATAAATTTATGACAATGTCACAGTAATTATGACAGAGGACAGATTGTAATTTTTCTTGAGTTTTTATTTTGTGGACTGTATGAATTTAAGCTTGTTGGATATGCATCCACATGCCCGTGACTATTTACCTTATGTCTTGTTTGTCATATTTAATTTATTCATCTAGTGTGCTTTTACCGGAACTTCAGATCTGATTCTTGGGAAGTTTGGGCATCAACATTTGGTTTCGGACAAGTAGATACATCCCGTTGGTCCAAAGGAAACAAGAGGTATGAACAACGGGCCCAAACCACATATATCTTTCATGTTAAAATTATGCGCAACAACACATTTGTCACTTTGACACATTCAAAAGGAACAAGAAAATGGGATCTTTAGCAAAGAAGGAGGACCTAAAGTTATTTAAGTATGCTGCTGAACACGTGTGAAGAGTTGCTAAAAGCAAGGGACTGAAGTCAGATATAGTAAAGGTTAATGGGTTTACTCATTTCAAACGAAAGAAGCTTGCAATTTTGAGTTTTAGAGATGGATACACAAACTCGGGATCTGAAAAAAATTAACCTGGTTGCATACATTGAAGACACGACATGAAAGCTACATAATGGATGTCGTCTCAGGAAGCAACCATATTTTTTGCTGATTGCAAAATGCTAGTTACAGTGCAATCAAGAGGCTGCTTCTTGTTGTATGTATGATTGTGTTCTTTTTGATATTCATAGACTGATAGAAGCAAGAACTTATAATCTTTTGTTGAGTGGATCATTGTAAAGAAAACTACAAAGTATGTGAAATACATTTTTTTCTTGTTCAGATTTTGTTAACTTGCATTTTTATTATTTTTTGAACATGACTTGCATTTTTTTTCAAATACATATACTGGCTCAATCGAAATTTTGTAACCCATTGGGTATGTTTCCGGTGATTTTGAAGAAAGAGAAATTTTGATAAAAGATAAATATCCAAACAAATTGTGTGAGATTGATGGGTATTGCTGTACAAAGAAAAAGTTTCTTACAATAACATTTTATCAACAAAAATAGAACATCTAAATGTGGCTATTATAGATTCATTTTCTAACGAAATAATTAAACTCTACTTAAATACAATAAAAGGTAAGTACACTAACATATCATCGTAAACTACAACAAAATTTAACTAGAAAAGGAAAACGGATAGATCGAGTGAGTTTCTCGACATATTTAGATACCCAAGAATTGCTTTACATTCCAACGACACACTTGATCAACTTCATGGCGTGTAAATTAAGAAACACAAGACGATGCATTATCGACAATAACCAACAAAAAAGAACCAAAATACGAGAGTAAACCCAAATTAGATTAATGATATAGCTTGTACTCCATAGACGATCTCTATTTAAGCTTTCTAATTAACTACGGGAGTAGCTAGCTTTAAAATACAAAAGCTCTTAATAAAAAGATAACTGGTACATATAGATTATTATCACTAGCATAGTATGGGTAAAGGGGCTTACCCCGATAAAATATATATATAATTACAAAAGTTTAAGTATAATGAAATGTAGATGAAATACCACATCAATCTCAAGCAACGCTTGAACTACCAAAGAGAAACACATGGTTGTGACATGCCACACACCGAAAGAACTATCCAATTAGAGTAACAAGAACACCTATAGGGAAATACCACTTCAAAGCACAAGCAATGCTAAATAATGTCACCAGCAGAACATTATTCTCAACAGCTGGCTTATTATACTTCGAGTATTCTTATATAGAATGTCCCATAAATAAAATTTATCAAATACTTTATGTAGCAGTATAGATTTGATTAAAATCAATTCAACCTTCCATCCCACATTCCCACATAGGCTAAAGAAGGGAAATCTTCCTTGCTTATATGCTACGGTATATAAGGATCATACATGTTGAAAATAATGTTATGTTTTCAAAGACGTTGTTGTTTATGAAGTTGATTATAAAACAAAAAACTTCGTATTCAGCTTCACTTTGAGAATTAACATAAACTCTATTCTTTTTAATATATCTTTTAACTTAGAAAAAGTTTGGGTCCTAACTATGTATTTACATGTTTTCATCTTGACATAAACTCGTAACCAACATATATGTAATTACTAATAAGTTTTACGGTGAAAATTTTATTAATTTATACTCATTGGGCCACCTAAATTGGTTAATTAAAAAAGTTATTGATTGATCAAGTATTAATTTATCGAGTTCATACTGTACTCAATAACTTATATAAGTTTAAAATAGGGCTAATCAAAAGAAAAAACATCATACTTGCCATATGTGTATCAAACAATTTTTTTGTTTATGTGTATTAAACTACCATTTTTATCTTTATGTGTTAATGAAGGGCAAAATGGTCATAAAGTACATACATAAAGACAAAAATGGTAGTTTAATAAACATATAAGCAATTTTTTTAGTTTGATACACATAAAAAGATATAGTGGCAAGTATAATGTTTTATTTATTTATTTTATTTTATTTTATTTTTTTGATTAGCCCTTTAAATTATACCTAACATCAAATATCATTCCTACCACTTGTTAGCCGATACAAGAAATCAAATAGAGATGGAATCGTCACATCCTTAGCTATAAACGTTGCATACCTTTTATCATTGGAAGATATTAGATATATTTGTTCTACGACAAATTATTATACTGTGAAATTTTTTACTTTTTTAACTTCTAAGTAACTATATGTAGCTGAAGAATAGAGGATTCAAACATTATTTGTGGAAAAGACTGTCTTAACTTAAAATCACACAAATTTTACATTGTATGATCAAAATATTCATGTAAAACTCAGAAACTTTAATCTCATCACGTTCAAAATGTACATATACAAGTTGGATGCTTAAATCCATCAAATAAGAAGCCTTTTAAACTTGAAATAATCTAACGTATAAGATAAAATATAATAAATGTTTGGAAAATCACGAACAAAACCTTTTTCTAATTCCACAAAAAGTTAACAAATCACGCAAGTTATTGACCTGATAATCATTGAGAAGATTTTATCCTATCCAATGATCATCTGATGAATAACATAATATTGATATCAACTTACCAATTCAACATGACTTTAGTATATAAGTTACCAAGTTTTTCTTTCTACTACCAATGTGGGATCAAAAACAACTTTCTATCAAGAGAATTCATCCATACGTGTTGACTATTCTCTTACTTTTTTTTAAACAAGGTTCTTTTACTTATCTCTACTCAAACTCACCTTTAACTTTTTTTTTCATGAAAGTATACAGTTATTATTTCGGGTGATCATTGTTAACTAAAAACACCTTTTTGGCAAACCAGTATTGAACCTTTTCAATTAAAATGTAGGTTTTATTGTTACTATTTTTCCAATTTTGATTTGTCACAAACATGATGAGGAACCCAAATGGAGAAGACACGGCTTTCCAATATTTGTTTGTTTCAAAGTATCTAGAGTTTATGTTTGTTTGTTTCAAAGTATCTAGAGTTTAGTGAGTCGAGTCTTGGCTTAGCAACGTCATTCTTTTCATGCTTGTAACATAAGATTTTTGACTTGCCACTACTAAATCGCCTATCCAACCAAACCCTTTGTTTCCCTACCGTAAGCCTAACGTTACAACCCTTTTAAAGACCTCTTAGATAGTTGTTCCTAGGTGCTTACCGCAAAGTCTATGGTAATCTATGTACTATGACCGGTTAATGAGTGTTTATCTTCCATTTCCATTTACTATATTTCATATACACCCGAGAGATGAGAGAATCCAAACACCCCTTGTGAGGTGCTAGTATATAATTTCCGTGCTTGTTATGACTATTACTGTGCTTTTACTTGTTGTGAATTATGTTAAACCAATGCTTTATGCCTCCTAACTTATAAATTGATTGGCCAAAAGCACATTTGCTTGAGGACAAGCAAATACCAAGTGTAGGAATATTTGATAAGGATTTAAAACGTACACTTTTAAAAGGTCATTTAAGCCCTTTTTTGCCCACTTTTATATCTGTTACTGCTTAATTTCGTTCAAAAATCTTATATACTTAAAATAAATTTATTTAGCAATAAAACAATAACATGTGGAACACATATTAACAACACCATTTTTTAAAGAAAAATAGCTCACATGGTGTATTAGAAGATACTATATAATACGAACAATATAATAGTCAAAAAGTGTGGGAGGACCATTAAGCCATTAGAGCACTTACAAAGGTAACGGCATAACACCGTTATTACCTTAATAACGCCGTTATAGGGCGTTATGCCGTTGGAAGAATGGCGTTGTTTGGGCGTTGGTGGCATAGCGTTGGTTTACCAACGCGCGTTAAAAAAAAAGTTCCAATTCACCCCCCTAACCCATTTCAAATAAATTTTCACTTACACCTCCTCCACCTATTCAAATTCAAATTTAAATTATACTGGTCAATTCTGGACGGGATAAATTCAAATTCAAATTTGAAATTTAAAAATCAAATATGAGCGGGATTTATTCAGTTTCAAAATCAACTCTGCCTATATAAACAACTCTACCAGAGTTGTTTAGAACACACAACACACACAAGTTACACACACAAAAAATGTCTCGCAAAGATTTTTCTCAGCAATTCCCCAGCCCAGAAAAGTTGCCGGAAACCAGCTTTCCAAATCACTTGCCGGAAACCAGCTTTCCAACTCTACCAGAACCCGATGTTTACTCTACACCACCAGAAAATGTCTTTCCGGTGGGTTTTGAAAACATCCCGTACCTCTCAATTGTTCCAAGTTCACCTGTGAACAGTCCACAGGTGGATTTTCAAAACCACCCCAGCGGGTTAAGTGAGGCTTCCCTCCGGAAACTGAAACAAGATGAAGAAAACGTTAGGGAGATTATGGAAGTGCAAGCACGTGAAGAGGTTGCTCGCAGTTAGCAAGAAGCACGAGAAGCTCAGTACCTCCTAGACAACTTCTTCGACATAATGGAGAGTCGATACATGAATGGGGAGTTTTATTCTCCGCCAACCAGTTCTGATGGTTGGGACTCGGATGATTCGTTTTTTTAAGTTTTAGTAGTTTTATTTAATTCGTGTTTAACGTTTTTTTAAGTTTTAGTAGTTTTAGTAGTTGTATCTTTAATTTTTAATGTAATCCGTGTTTAACGTTTAATGTACTTGGTGTTTTAATGTTAAATGTGATATGTGTTTTAATAAATGAAGTGTTTGTTTTAGTTTAGGGGTTAAAATTGAAAATGTGAAATGTTATTGATGTTATTGGGATGTTATTGTTGTGGGTGTTTTTTGGGGATGTTAATGTTAAATGTTAAAGCTGATGTGGCGCTGACGTGGACGGTGTTATTGGTGTTATAACGTTATTGTTGTAACTGCTCTTAACTATCTTATATAAATCGTGCTAAATTGCAAACTCTTTTTTCAGTTCATTTTTTCTGCTACTAATACAACCACCATTATTACTCATAGCCCATCGTCAGAAAACATAACAAGAAATGAATAATTACTCATATTTGGTCAGATCATCCTCTCAGTATCGTAGACGACTAGGCAAGAAGCCTACTTGCTCGCGATGTTGCTTGACTATGGCGAAACAACATAAGACAAGATTTTATATGCTAAGACGTTGTATATCGATGTTTATGTGTTGGAATGATAAGTATGATTAATGTTTTGAGGTTTTGTTTTTAGATTTTTTGGATAGTTATAGCAAGATATCATTGTTTGATCCAATTTTATTAGAAGATATGTAAGAAAGAGTCATTTTGTTTATTGTACATATGTGATATGAAGAAATTTTTATGAATCAGAGAATGATAATATATGTGAACATAGGGTCAACTCGGGTTTTAAAACACTGCTGTAACCGGTAAGTAGTGTAGATTCTTGTGTGAATCATAATTTAAAACACTGCTGTAACTGGTTAAAGTGAGTCTATTTGAGAAAACGGGCAATCCCAACTGCGCCAACTGAACATTTCTTTAAGCTGGTCATTGGCGTAGGATCAGTCATAATTCGATCGCTTTGATATATTCTCCTCTTTTAAATGATTGATATCGACGGGTTGAATATATTGGTGCATCTCTGATAAAATTAGACTAGTCCAAGATATATTAGTGGACGTACTAAACCTAACTTTTGTTTCTTTACATTAATTTTCGCTTATGCTATTAATTTTCGGTCCCATTTGCTTTTTTTTTAACTGCTCTAATTAATATTGTATTTAGCATTGTCACTTCTTTGACGATTGATCGAACCGGTTACCATCAATTTTGTAAAATAACTTAGAACCTTCGTTATGCAAGAGAATCAACACCCTATATATCTCATCAAATAAAGAACTCGCAAAAACCCGACACCACTTGGAATAACTGGTCTTTAACACGGCTTCACAGCGTGTTTCATCGACATGACTTGACCAATGATCGAAAATAAACATTTGAGAACCCGATAAAAAGACATGACCATTTTGGTCAATTAGTCTTGTCTAGTTTGTGAAACTCCGATGCTTTAAATCTCATTATGTTCGAGAGTATACATATGCAAGCTGGATGTATAAATCTAACAATAAGAAACTTTTTAACCAAGAAATGATCTAACGTTTAAGATAACTATAAATGCTTTGAAAATCATGAACAAAACCTTTTTCTAAATAGAAAAAAAGTTAATAAATCACACAAGTTACCGGTGCAATGTTGTGTGGATAGAATTTTATTCTAACACTTGTCATCATACCAATACCATAATATTAGTAACAACTTACCAAACCAACATGACTTTAGCATTTAACTTGTGAAGTTTTTCTTTCTACTATCAATGTGGGATCAAAAATACATTTTTACAAAAAAAAATGCATCAGCACGTGTAGACTATTCACTTACTTATTTTGCACGTAGACTCGAGCATTATTAATATCTAGAAGACTTTGAACTATAATGGAACATTCTATGTAGCAATATGCCAAGTGAGAAGCACGAAATTGAGTTGGGCTACCATGTTTACAAATTTTCTTTCTGGAACATGTCATCATACCAAAACAACATGACTTTAGTATTTAAGCTATCAAGTTTTTCTAACCACTTGTCATCATACCAATAACATTAAATTAGTTTCAACTTACCAAAAAAAAAACTACTTTATGAGAATTTAGGTTGACACATGTTTTACTTATGTGTATAGCACAGAGCGTTAAGGAGCATTTAAGAGTGGTGAAGAATAGAGGTTTCAAAACATTGCTGCAAATGGACTATATTGGCTTAAAATTGAGCAGATTTTAACCATGAGGTGATCTAGTGTTCAAAATATTCATCTAAAATTCGGATCAATAAAATCTCATTACATTCAGAATAAACATATACAAGTTTGATGCTCTAAATCAACAAATAGAAAGTTTTTTTAATCATGAAGCGATGTAATGAACCGATGTAACGATAAAATAGCATGTAAAAGTAAATGTTTTAAATATTATAATTAAAACCACAAAAAGTTAATGAATAATACAACTTATCCTTGTGATGGCAAAATGCAAATTTAGTTCTTAACAAATTTGACTACACAAGAATAACATAATATTAATCTCAACATACTTGTCATCATACCAATAACATTAAATTAGTTTCAACTTACCAAAAAAAAACTACTTTATGAGAATTTAGGTTGACACATGTTTTACTTATGTGTATAGCACAGAGCGTTAAGGAGCATTTAAGAGTGGTGAAGAATAGAGGTTTCAAAACATTGCTGCAAAGGGACTATATTGGCTTAAAATTGAGCAGATTTTAACCATGAGGTGATCTAGTGTTCAAAATATTCATCTAAAATTCGGATCAATAAAATCTCATTACATTCAGAATAAACATATACAAGTTTGATGCTCTAAATCAACAAATAGAAAGTTTTTTTAATCATGAAGCGATGTAATGAACCGATGTAACGATAAAATAGCATGTAAAAGTAAATGTTTTAAATATCATAATTAAAACCACAAAAAGTTAATGAATAATACAACTTATCCTTGTGATGGCAAAATGCAAATTTAGTTCTTAACAAATTTGACTACACAAGAATAACATAATATTAATCTCAACATACTCAACTAACATTCGGATCAATAAAATCTCATTACATTCAGAATAAACATATACAAGTTTGATGCTCTAAATCAACAAATAGAAAGTTTTTTTAATCATGAAGCGATGTAATGAACCGATGTAACGATAAAATAGCATGTAAAAGTAAATGTTTTAAATATCATAATTAAAACCACAAAAAGTTAATGAATAATACAACTTATCCTTGTGATGGCAAAATGCAAATTTAGTTCTTAACAAATTTGACTACACAAGAATAACATAATATTAATCTCAACATACTCAACTAACATAACCTTAGTATATAAGCTACCAACATTTTTTTTCTACAACCTATGTGGGATAATTAAAGACATATTTCTATCAAGAACATGTATCAACATATAGAAGCATATACAACCTTTTTCCTTTTTTCTTTTCTTTTTTTTTTTCTATAATTTTTTATGATGGTTCTTTATTTACCTCCAATCAACTCTGAATAACTTTTGATTTGAAACTTGAAAACCTTTATTTTAGGTGATGATGCTTAACTAAAAAAAAGGTTCTAACTTGCGATTTGATTTAAAGTAGTATCGAATCCAAATAACTGGACTGCTTTCATATAATTTTTATTCTTTGTTTCCTATCATATATGATTTTTCTCAGTTATTAAACTATAAAATACTGGAGTTGTATACTTTTCCTATTACATGTATATGTATTTTAGATGATGTTACAAATGTTCAATGTGGTTACAATGAGTAGGTGTGAAAAAATGATCAAATAGCACACTAATAAATTGTTATACCAAAATATTATATGAAGGCTAGCAATTTTCTAGTTGTGCAAATTTGCTAAAATGTTTGTTGACTTCATTCTATGCAAATCCTATATTAGACAAACATACGAGTAACACAAATGAACAAGACTCTGCTTATATATATTTGTTACTTTATATCTAGAAGACTTTGAACTATGGTAATGGGACATTTTAAGTACCAATAATATTCCAAGTGAGAAGCAAGAAAATGTGTTGGGCTACTAATTCTATAATTTTTCAAAATCTACTTGTATGATATTGTCCTTTACTAACACGTCACTCAGAATTTGTGCTATTTGAAACATGTTCCAGAAGAAGAAAAAAAATACACATTGATTTTGATCTAAGGCCTATCCAAAGTTTGTTAGTTTGCATGGTTTGTAACTTTGTATTTAGTCTTTTTGTCTTCATTGTCCTACCATTCTGCAACAAGTAACATGGATGAATAACCCAACTGGATAAGACATCATTTTGTAACAAGTAAAACAATTTACACAACAAACATAATGTACACTAAAAAAAACTCTTACAGAAAAAAGTTATTATTGTAGTGAGGATGAGACACTGATGATTGCGCGTTAATGAGCTGCTTACACATTTAAACCCATGTTTTCATCTTGACCTAAACTCGTATATATATATGTAATTACTAATAAGTTTTACGGTGAAAGTTTTATAAATTTATACTCATTGGGTCACCTAAATTTGTTAATTAAAAAAGTTATTGATTGATCAAGTATTAATTTATCGAGTTCACGCTGTACTCAATAACTTATATAAGTTTAAAATATACCTAGCATGAAATATAATTCCTATCACTTGTTAGCCGATACTTTTGGTGACAGAGGACAGAGGTTAAGGGTTCCATCCTCACCCCTTGCAAGGTTGGATCAAATGATTAACTCTCTTGCCTTAGGTGACAAAGGTCAAGGGTTCGATCCTCACCATTTGCAAGGCTGGAGGTCCTTTTCTACCTTTGGTAGAACCGGAAGCAGCCTCTCTACCTTAGGTAGGGGTAAGGTTGTCTACGTCTCAACCTCCCCCATACACCGTGGAAGACGGTATTGGGACCCATAACCCGTATAAAACGGTATTGGGAGTTACTTTACTTTACTTTTACTTGTTAGCCGATACAAGAAATCAAATAGAGATGGAATCGTCACATCCTTAGCTATAAACGTTACATACCTTTTATCATTGGAAGATATATTTGTTCTACGACAAATTATTATTCCTGTGAAATTTCTTTACTTTTTTAACATCTAAGTAACTATATGTAGAAGAACAATACAGGTTTCAAACATTTTCGGCGGAAAAGACGGTCTTAACTTCAAATCACACAAATTTTACATGGTGTGATCAAAATATTGATGTAAAACTCGGAAACTTTAGTCTCGTCACGTTCAAAATGTACATATACAAGTTGGATGTTTAAATTCAACAAATAAGAAGCCTTTTAACCTTGAAATAATCTAAAAATTAAGATAAAATATAATAAATGCTTGGAAAATCAAAACCTTTTTCTAAATCCACAAAAAGTTAACAAATCACACAAGTTAGTGACCAGGTAATTACCGGATAGATTTTATCCTATCCAATGATCATCTGATGAATAACATAATATTGATATCAACTTACCAATCTAACAAATAAGAAGCCTTTTAACCTTGAAATAATCTAAAATTTAAGATAAAATATAATAAATGCTTGGAAAATCAAAACCTTTTTCTAAATCCACAAAAAGTTAACAAATCACACAAGTTAGTGACCAGGTAATTACCGGATAGATTTTATCCTATCCAATGATCATCTGATGAATAACATAATATTGATATCAACTTACCAATCTAACATGACTTTAGTATATAAGTTACCAAGTTTTTCTTTCTACTACCAATGTGGGATCAAAAACAATTTTCTACCAAGAGAATTCATCAACACGCGTAGACTATTCGCTTACTTTTTTTTAAACGAAAGTTCTTTTATTTATCTCTACTCAAACTCACCTTTAACTTCTTTTGTCATGAAACTGTACAATTATTTTTTCGGGTAATAATCTTTAACTAGAAAATGCCTTTATGGCAAACCAGCAATGAACCTCCTCAAATTAAATGTAGGTTCTATTTTTCAATTTTGATTTATCACAAACTTGATGAGTAACCCAAATGGAGAAGACATGGCTTTCCGATATTTATTGGTATTTAAAAACAAAAGAAGGATTCTTAAATGACACTGAGAGGTCGATCAGTTTGATTAGCACATAGATTCAAACATTATTAATATCTAGAAGACTTAGAACTATAATGGAACATTCTATGTACCAATATTATGCCAAGTACCAACGGGCCTCTAGTCCAGCACTATGGAGGTTTTACCCTCTTAGGCAAGGTCTCAAGTTCGAGTCTTGTCTAAGGCGATAGGGGTTTCCTCCCGCGTGCATAAAGGGAAGGGTGTCATTGCCTTCTTGGCTGGATCCAACCTGGTTGTGTGGGCTCGCTGCGCCTTCTGGGCTTAGAGGCCGTGTAGCCACAATTGCCGTTAAAAAAAATATATGTATGCCAAGTGAGAAGCATAAAATTGAGTTGGGCTACTAATTCAATAATTTTTCAATACCAACTTCTAAGAAATTGTCTTTACTATTTATAACATGTTCCACGGTTGATTTTGATCAATGCCTACGTTTGTTTCTTTGCATGGTTTGTATTGTGTTTATTGGTTCAATTTTTCGAGAGTTTGAATTGCGATTATATTTATCTTAACATGTTTTATTGGTCAATTGACACCATAGATGAACCTTTAGGGAAGACGCGGGGAAGGGTTGTGGTTCAAAATTTTGTAGTTTTACTTATATTTATTTATTTACTTTAGAATGTTTATCATAATTGATAAATTTTATGAAGAAAAAAAATACAAGTTTGACCCTTACAAACTAAATGATATATCATTCGACTCTATTTATAAATTTATTTTAGATCCGTTCAAATAAAGATGAAATCATCACATCCTTAATTATAATCTATTGTATACGTTTTATCTTTTGACGACATATTTCCTTTGCAACAAGTTATTATTCTTTTGAAATATCTTAATCTTTGTAACTTTTACGTAACTATATATGTAGATATTTCTTTTCCTCCTCTTCCAGTTCTATTAATAAAAAGGCCATCATGGACCAAGATCCAAAGGGATCAATCTTTTACACCGATGTATCGTACTCTCTCGACCAGGTCATCATAAGAAAAGACTGAAAAATCTTTCTGAAGTATTATAAAGAGGGAAGGCGCGCTACAACCCCCTTGGTTTCGAGTCCCCCCTGCCTTCGGCTCCTAAAGGTACCTTAGTTCTCCATAGGCGTCTAAAGGCTGAGTGGAGTGAAGGCATTCTCTTGGGAGAAGCCCGCCAGCTTACTATAGTAAGAGAAGAGGGCGCTATTTCACAGTGGTAGGGGGGACGATAGACCTAGTGCTTCCCTACGTTGGACGTATGTTTCGCCGTTAAACCTTATTCTATTATTGACCAATCATGGCCTTATTTTGAGTCTTTCTTTCAGATTGACAAAACTCTTGCAACTCTTTGAGGCCGATCGATCTAGAGAACTCATAGTCACTGGAACCGTCAACTATTGGAATGGGATCATCTACCTCTTGCGAAGCCGCTTTACCGAATTGTAGAGGTGAAGGAACGAGAACTTCCCCCGAATCGACAAAAAGATTCCGAGCACGTCTGGTCAAAGTATATCTTGTCTATTTACTATTCTTTCTAGTTTTGACTTGGGAAGCTGATCTCGATCTCAAGAGAAGCTTGACGATCATTCAAAAGGAGAAGGATCGGACAAAAGAAGGTGGTGACGACGGCCCAAGGATGGGATTCGAACCTCCAGGAGTGGTGACTGTAGCTCTTTCCTGAGATGTCTTTCAAGCTGAAGAAGGAAGGGCGCTTTCCTTCGTTGAACACAAGACAGACGGGGGCAAATCCAATCCCTTAATTCTTTGATCCCAATTCAATTGTTGTTTGATGTAATAATAGAGGTAGTTTGTAATTGGATGTAACTATTCATATTTTTTCGAGAATAAATCATTCTCTTAATAGATCTCGTCTTGTTCCTCAATCTTCGAAGAATGCGACGTTACATTACCGCAGGCCAAAATGCAATTTTGAAAAGCAAGCCAGAGAAAAGCATCGTCCCCGGCTCTCCTGGTCTCCACCTACTTGTGGAAGAGGGGGTGAGCTGGTCCCTCTTTTAGTAGACTCAGCTATGAATATTCATGAAAAAAATGAATGCCGAGCTCTTTCTTTCACAGCTAATCCCATTTTATTAATGCCGAGACTTTCTCTTTCGTCGAGCCCCGAGCTTGTTGTCCTCCTTTGAGTTTGGGTTCAATTGGATGAATCTGTCAAGTCAAGGTCACGTGACCTACAGCTCGGCCTTCGCTTTTTGAGGCTTCCTCTACCCACATCTCTATGTGCCTGCAGCACTTCCATATGGAGAAAGATATGCTTACCATGTGCCACCATTGCTTTCGAAAGAGTTTGTCTTGAGTCTTGACTTTACCAGCTTCTCTAAGGAGAAATAGAGGTTTCAAATTATTGCTGCAAAGAGACAATATTAGATTAAAATCAAACAAATTTTAGCCATGAAATAATCCAACGTTTAAAATATTCATGTAAAATTTGGATATTTTAAATCTCATTACATTCAAAATAAACATGTAAATGATGGATGCTTTAAATCCAACAAATAAAAAGTTTCTTAAGCATGAAGTAACGTAACGATAAAATAGCATGTAAAAATAAATGCTTCAAATATCATAACTAAAACCACAGTTATGCGTGTGATAGCAAACAAGCCAATTTACTTACTTGACATGTGCACTTTCACACGAATACCATAATATTAATCTCAGCACACTCGACCAACATAACCTTAGTATATAAGCTGCCAATGTTTTCTTTCTTTTACCTATGTATCAAGAAAATGTATCAATACATATAAGCTATCTCTCTTTTTATTACTGTTGGATCTTTATTTGCCACCACTCAACTCAAGCTTAAATACCTTTTGTTTTAACCACAAGGAGTGACCTAGCATTATTTATATCTAGAAGACTTTGAACTATGGTCATGGAACATTCTAAGTACCAATATTCCAAGTGAGAAGCAAAACGTTCAAACATTATTCTTGTCGCGTCCCAGTTATTTGGGATAAGAAAATAAGATATTGACTTGATGCAAGAACAGATCATAACAGTGTGCTGTATTTTGCCGTAGATGGTTTACGAGGAAAATGAAATTGCATATCAGATTTGCAACATAACTGAAATACTATCAAGAGGTCGTGTTTGTGCAACACCTCGTTGTGTTCGTGTACGTTCACATTAATTTTCTTTTCATTTATGAGCAATTAACTTTCGGACCATCATAATTGGTTTACATCTCTTTTATTTTATTTGCAGGCACCAAAAGACGAGAAAGCAACATGACTTGAAAGATCCAAATTTTCACGAAAATGTGTGAATTGGCGGGAACACCCTGACCCCGGGTGCCTTTTGGCACCAGCCATTGTCCACCCCACAAAGAATAGCTCCGCCAATTCTCCTGGACAGTGAGGCACCAACTAGAGTGAGCAAGAGCCGAGACTTGAACTCTTGACCTTTAATCCATGAAATATCTCCGGTGGGCCCATGAGTTTTTCGGAGGTGGGTACCAACTGAGCTAAAGCTCTTTGGTTAAAAGATCCACATTTGCATTATTCCTGCAACCGAACTGGTTAGCTTCTCACATGCAACAACACGATCAAACCCTTCTATATAACTCAATTGGCTGCTAATCATTCGGTTTGTCTGTCATTGCTCAATTTTCAGGGATGAAAAACTTAATTTTCCATAAACAAGCCATGTCAATCAGGAGGTACGCAACAACCCTTTTAATGTTATCAGTTAGTAATATCTCTTTGATTAGTTACATGGTTTATGTTATCTGTAAATATATGGTCAGATGACTCCAATATATGCCCTGGTTCAGTTGGTACAGGCTAATGGATCGCTTACGTTTTGGGAGTACACAGAGAAGCTTCTTGACAAATATTATCATCTCAAAAAGTAGCAGCAATGCATTTGGGTACAGTTTTATACTTCACCAGGTACTTGGCATAATAAATACTACTCGTAACATATTTGTTTACACTTTCCATAATCACATATTCTCTTTGGTCTTTATTTGTTCGAAATAGTATTGCCGTTCGTCGGTCCCGTTCATTAATGTGTACCTAAGTTACACACATCTATAATCAATTAGATTGTTATAAAAATCTAGAAAGAGCTTTGATACATGAATCTAACTAAAGAGGCCTAAAAGGAGACCTAATGCATAAATGAATTGTACAGTACTGTTACTGTACAATTCATTTATACATTAAGTCTCCTTTTAAGCCTCTTTAATTAGGTCCATTTATCATTTTCCATCTAGAAAACATAAGCAAAAACCATGTACAGATCAAACCTGGTCAAACTTATTTGTACTGCATAAAGATTTTTTTATGATTTACATTTCGAAGGTTCCTATGTAAGAAGGTTCTAAATAATGGTTTTTAAAAGTTGGGAAAAAGCTAAATATGCTTAATGTACTTTTCACCAGATCTCATATGCTTCATCTACTCTCAATATTGTCATTACGCTTAATGTAGTTTACAATCAATAGATCATTATACATAACTGGGTCACCCCTTTCACATGAAAAGACTTAAATACCCTTGTCTTCTTCCCTATCCATTGCTGCCATTTTCACTTGCCAACACTTCACCATTTCCAAATGCCAAAACCACCACCACGAGGTTATTAGAAGTAGTGACTACAAATCCCAGAGCTCGATAACGGAGTGATGGGTTCCCACAGGCAAACTTTCCTCTCGATGGATAAAATTTTTTAGCTTGTAATCTACAGGTGACTTGAAAGGAGGACGAGAAGAGTCGTCAGTAGTTTTATATCGGGCAAAGAACATATGCACATCTAAGTTTTGTTCATGGCTGCACTGAAAGTAGTGAGCAAGGGCAAAGAACCCATCAGGTATTGACACCGGTTTATAAAATGTAACCTTACCCTTCTTGTTTGCAGGGTCATTTGGGTTGGGAGACGACATATATTCGAAATCTGTCACCATAGCCAACTCTAATTCTCCATTAAGCCTTATTCTTCCCATATTAAAACCACCTTCACCTGCCATAACAAAAGCTAGAAACATCAAAAAAGAGTTAGCAGTTGTCTTCAAAAAGGTAAACATCGTGGATTTGCGAACATGGCTTTTCGTGTCCTCGTGGTGGTGGTTTTGGCATTTGGAAATGGTGAAGTGTTGGCAAGTGAAAATGGCAGCAATGGATAGGGAAGAAGACAAGGGTATTTGAGTCTTTTCATGTGAAAGGGGTGACCCAGTTATGTATAATGATCTATTGATTGTAAACTACGTTAAGCGTAATGACAATATTGAGAGTAGATGAAGCATAATAATATATCGTGAAAAGTACATTAAGCATATTTAGCCTTTTCCCTTAAAATTTCAACTTCTAGAAGGATGTCAAAATCTAAATCTTCCTTGGACCTAACAACAGAATGTTGCCGTACGTTAGTTCCAAGTGTTTTACCCTCTTTTAACGACTTTATCGTATGGGTCAAATCAATACTCGCTTCGTTCGTTTAAATGGTTGTGATTGTGGCACCTTTCTTCTACAAGTGTTTCATTGGCTGCATTATTTGGTGGGGCATGTGGTCTCATTTTATTGTCTTGTGATAGGATGGTTTTTTTGCTTTTGCTTGTAAGTTGGCTTTTGTTGTTGTTGTTTTTTTTTTGGCTCATCCATTTTAACTATTTTGCTAAGAAGGTGGGCGGCCATTTCTTTCGTATCTTGTTTTTGGTTTCTCTAATGTATGTTGCCTTTCTAAAAAAAATATATAAAAAAAAAATACACACTTCGTTTCAAAATTATTGTCTCGAGACAAAGATTATATAGTTAAAAAAAAATGAGACCGCTACACTCTTCAAGCTATGAAATATCATCTCCACTTACTAACTTGTGACACAAAAAGAAAATTATTATTTTGGGACACCCAAAAGTGTGTACGACTGAGAGTTTCTCTACGGAACGTTTATGAGACTTCTATGAGAGAAATAACTAACAGACCTAAAGATGCGTCTAGATTATGTCTAAACGTGAATAACATCATGTCGGTTGCATTTAAGAGATACATCATTTTAGAAACCAATAACAGGCTGACACACAGAGCACAAAATTTAGCATATCTTTAACTAATAATAAAGTCATCTTAATATAGTTAATGATATGACTTCTAGTATCTAATACATAGTTGGTGTGGATTATATACTTCTTCTGAAAAAGTAAGGGTTCGTTTGGTAGGACGTAATGAAATGTCAATTTAATAGAATAAACGATGTAATGGAATGAAGAGTGTAATGCAATGATTCATTGTATTTATTAATCATGTTTGGTTTGTATGATAAGACGTAATGAAATCGATAATAAAAAGACTAAAATACCCATTAATGATACAAAGTTTATTTAATATTGTTAATTAATGATGGAGTTTTATGTAATTTTGATTCAATTACAAGATGTAATGAAAAAAAATAAGGGACCCTTAAGGAATGGTTTTGGTATAATGGGTCATTACTTATAAAGAATAATTACATTATATAAATATAAACAAACAACATTTATTCATTACATTGTAATAATCTATTCCATTACAGCTTTGATTACGACATACCAAACACTACGTAAGTAAACACCAAATCAGAAAGATGAAATTTGTAATGTATTGCATATTGATAGATATTAAATAATCATTTCAACAATAACATAAGATACAACTAGATTATTAAACTTAGAATAATTGAAAGCCGGCTAACTTTACCACTATATATTAAATGAGTGTGACTAGTCATCTTTGGCTAGTCTTCTAGATGAAATGCAAGGTGACGTACAATTCCATTAAACTTAATAACAAGTGTGTTTTTATGTGTCTAAGTAACATATGACAAATTAAAAGATGAATACTTGCTAAACCATAGTTAAATTTGATTTATTTGAGACTAGAAAAGTTATTTAGTTAATGTTAAAAACCATTTTGTAATCGCATATTTAACTTTTTGTTGACTTAAGCATAATATATGAAAGTCAATATCCCGGTTAACCCAACAACACATTCATAAAAGTGTTCATCCGAATTAATGTACACCACTACTTTACTTGTGAAGTTTGTTATTTTAAAATTAAGTTCAGATTCTCATTAATTTAGCAATTAAACGATAACATGAAAAGCTTCTCAAACAAATGATTGTGAGTACAAGTCTTGTTTAAGACGTGTGAGTTAAATTGTGATATATATTATGTAAAATAAATAATTGTCTTTCTAAAAAAATACAACGATAACATGTGCCTAATGAACAAATATTAAAAAACATTATTTTTAAGAAAAATAGCTCACATGGAGTAATAGAGTATTACTAGAAGCTACTACGTAATAAATAATATGGAGAATTGCATATGAAAATAATGGATCATTGAAAAAAATACTAGTAATATAATAGAAGTCAAAAAGGGTGGGAGGAACATTAACTATCTTTTATAAATAGTGCTAAATTGCAAACTCTTTTTTCAACTAAATTTTTTGTGCTATTACTACAACCATCATCATTCCTCATAGCCGATCACCAGAAAACTTAACAAGAAATGAATACGTATTCATATTTGGTCAGATCATCCTCTCAATATAGACGACTAGGCAAGAAGCCTACTTGCTCGCGACTTTGTTTGGCTATGGCAAAGCAACAGAAGACAAGATTCTATATTCTAAGACGTTGTATATCGATGCTTATGTGTTGGAATGATAAGTATGATTAATGTTTGATCCAGTTTTGTAAGAGAATTAGGTTTTTGTTAGAAGATGTGTAGGAAACAGTCATTTTCTTTATTGTACATATATGATTTGAAAATAATTTATGAATCGGAAAATGATAATATCAGTGGACATATGATCATATGTGTGATTTGAAGTAGTGAATTGAAGATTCTTATATGAATAATGCTCTTGTGCTATCATTCCTCGTGTAAATGCGCACTTGACCTGGTTAAAGTGAGTCTATTTGAGAAAACGGGCAAAATCCCAACGGCGCCAACTGAACATTTCCTGAAGCTGGTCATTGGGGAAGGGTCAGACTTAATTCGTCGATTTGAAAAGATTGCATGTAAATATGTAACTTTTAGATCAATAAATAGCTTTTCATTTTTACAGAATACTTATGATATTCATATTCTCCTCTTTTTAATGATTGATATGGACGCGCTGAATATATTGGTGCATTTCTGATTTAAAATTAGTCTAGTTCAAAGATATATACGTGGACTGAAACCTAAGTTTTGTTTCTTTACACTAATTTTCGTTTATGCTTTTCATTTTCTGTCCCATTTGCTTTTTTTTTTTTTTTTTTTTTTGTAATTAATACTGCATTTTGCATTGTCACTTCTTTGACGATTGATCAAACCCGTTACCATCGTGTTACCATCAATACCATATTCCACCAAATAAAGACCTCGCAAAAACCTGACACCACTTGCAATAATTGGTCTTTAACACGGCTTCTTCACAATAACCTGATGTTCGAAACGTGTTTCATCGATGACTTGACAAATGATTGAAAATAAACGTTCGAGAACCAGACGAAAAGACACGGCCTTTCTGGTCGATAGTCTTGTCTAGTTTGTGAAACTCCGATGCATTAAATCTCATTATGTTCAAAATATACATACGCAAGCTGGATGTATAAATCCAACAATAAGAAGCTTTTTAACCATTAAATGATCTAACATTTAAGATAACTATAAATACTTTGAAAATCATCAACAAAACGTTTTCCTAAATACACAAAAAGTTAATAAATCACACAAGTTACTAATGCAACGCTGACTGGATTGAATTTTTTTCTAACCAGTTGTCGTCACACCAATAACATAATATTAATATCAACTTACCCAACTAACATGACTTTAGTATTTAAGCTATCAAATTTTTCTTTCTACTACCAATGTGGGATTAAAAACAACTTTCTACCGAGAAAATACATCAACACATGTAGATTATTCATTTATGTTATGAATATTATTATGTGGATGCCCATATAATCCATAAGAAGCCCATGACCCAATTAGCTATTAGGGTTTTACCCTAATGTTTATCTTATATATATACCTTTTTGTATCTCATACATTATGATGAATGAATAATACTTTTCATTCCCTCAATTCTTGTTTACAACACGTTATCAGCACGCTCTACAAATATTTTTCGATTTCTAAAGGTACGTCCTTCATCGTATCCAATTTGATTTACTGTTACCGTTACACCATCATACATTATTATTGTTATATTCTCACATTAGTGTTGTTACTATATTAATATAACTAATAATTCCATTTAAGCAGCAAGAAGAACGGTGACACTAATCATAGATTATTAGTTTCATTACTCTGTATAATACTGTGATTGATACTTTTCGCATATGTGTTTGATATTAACCTATAAAGTGTTCATATGACAATCTATCTATACATATATATGGGACTAAACATGACACATAGATAATGCCACCTCAATGATGACTAGGCATTTAATTGTGACATGGCACTATTCTAGGTTAAATATGTAAAAAAATTGTCACAAGTGAGGATCGAACCAAGATATGTTGGACCAGAAACGACCAGCTCAACCACTGGAGCAAGCCACAAGTTGTTGTAAATTTGCATTCCTAAACTGATATTCAGCACAAAATTTTACATCGTCCCTTATCTCTCAAACTATCAAAACATACCCCCCTATCAGTCGCTCCTCATCTTCAATTCCAGTCAAACAAAATCTCGCCCCTCCCCCGTTTTACTTGGCATTTCCAAATTCAAATCCCCCCAAAGTTACGCAGCTTTCACAGAGACTCCACATCACACGAATTCAAATCTCATATTAAAATCAAAAGCACCAATCTCAGATAAAAAAAATAAACACAGTGATCATAAGCATCAATAACCACCAATCTTCTTCTTCATCAAAAAATCCCGATCTCATAAATGCAATTTAATTTACGATCTTTAGCCAGGTTTGTTTGATTTTGAATTTGTTTTTCAATTGATACTAAAATCTCTATGATAATATTGTTTATAATTGCTCTACCAGATCCTGTATATGTCAACTTATTCAATTCAGTTTTGAAAACAAGTTTAATTATATTTTGAATTCGAATCAAATTAACCATTCGATTTCTCAGTGTGTTTTGTTTTTGTTTTTGTTTTCATTCTGCAATTTACTCAATTTTGTCTATATTATATGATGGTAGTTTAATATTCGGAGGGGGATAAATGGACAAATACATATATTCAACTCTTTATATACGTATATTTAACTGCACAACACGTGGGCAATGGCAATGATTGCATTTTTTGCTTAATAAAGTGTGTTTCTGCCACGTTACAACGCAATTCAGTGGTATGTTACTGAGAAGTCATTTAGGCTGATAACTCAAGAGTGGTATCCTGTTTTCTAACCACCAAGGTTTACTGTAGATCTGTCCTCATTTGATAAGTATTGTGTGCTTAATCATCTTACACTTATTTGTTGTTGTCTTCTTGCAGAAATACCAAAGGTAAATGACATGGCAATATTGTTACTATACAAGCCACAACAAACTTTACTATGGTATCTATACAGTTAAGCCCCTTCCCTTTTGCTTTATAGTTTTTTAGTTTTCGAGATATATTCTCTTATATGTTTGTGGAATAGTTCAAATTGAATGACTTACAACCAAACCCACTCACAGTGATGATAATGATTTCAGTTTCGGGAATCTGAAGAATGGTGTGCAATTTTGTGTTTTTGATAGTATAGGAATGGGTCGCAGCTTGGTTCTTAAAAACAAATCTGATTGCACGTAACCAACTAAAACATACAGAACATTCAAAAAGCTCACGCATGCCAAATTGTATCAGTATTTCAGGAGATAGTTTAACAGATGGATCAGTAAAATACACCATGACTTCTATGTCTGATCCAGAAATGGTTGTGTCATTAGTTGTGTTAATTACTGCTATTCAACCTTCATTTTGTTTTGTTACTTTCCATTAGACGGTGGGGTTAAATAACTCTTTTGTTGATACTAGGCTACTGATGCGCGCCTACTGATGCACGTTATTTTGATGCACAACGTGCTGATGAGCACAAACAGCTGGACTTTCGACACTTACCTTGGTTTCACTGCTTGGTGAGTCAATTCAATATTATAACATTTTGTTCCTGGTGAATTAAAATTTAAAGCTTATGTTGTTGTAAATTTTTTGTTTGAAGGTTTAACAATCATATAATTCAATTCAAAATTCTGCAGTATTAAATGGATCTCTTAAATTCTCCCGCTTATATAGTTTTGCACCCACACCTTTGCAGTTCTTGCTCGACAAAACTGTATATAAAACATAACTCTTTCCATATATAAAGAACCTTTTATAAACTTTAGTCAGTAAACACAAACTCCATACTAATGATGCTAATTGTTTTGTTCATAATTGCATATGCTAATCAGTTTCAGTATTTGGGCGTTCTGTAACGTTTATGTGGTTTTTTTAGGTGTTGTATGAAGGTGGATTTCATTGGGTTTGTATTAGTTGGTTACTGGAAAGGATGGTAATAAACGATGTTATAATTTGCTTCAATATAAGTCGGTAAAAGTTTTGTTTTTGTTTCCTCCATATACACGCTTTAGATTCTGATGCAATCCTTGGCAAAGATTATGTACCGTTAAATTCTGATACAATTTAGTATCAAAAAACAAGTTCGTAATCGTTACCAAACCACACCAACCCTTCATGTAATATGTTCTGAATTTTTGTTATGTTTCAATTAAACACGTTTCTGCAGGAATGGGTGAGAGAGATTGAAGACAAAGACACAAAAAGGAAGAGGAAGGAAATAAATAGCAGCAATTTGGTTCTAAGAAAAACGGGAGCTTGGCAAAGCTTCATCTCAATCCATATGCATGTACAAAGGTTTATATACGTTCTTTCTTTTGTTTGGAATTAGAGAAGTTAGTTAGTATGATCATACCAAAACATTCAACATATGTCTAGCCTATTATTACCAAAACTGAATAAATTCGTTATTTAATGATTATCTGGTAGATCTTGGATAGTTAGGCTAATATATCATGCGCTTCATTTATTCTGCACTACACATTAAAGTAACACATCTCCCTTTGTTTCCATTAAAATATTGCAGAATTATGTTGCGACAAGATGGTATAGGCCTCCTGAGCTATGCGGATCATTTTATAGAAAGGTATAGCCCACGAAGGTAAATTGTTTGTCTTCTCATATAATGTCCAAATAACATGCTTTATCATACATGACCAGCGATTTCAGTTCATTTTTTATGAGTACGATGGAAAATAGTTACTCTCTCAAACATATGTGCAGGCTTTTATGGGTATGTTAAACAATATTGGTATTTGAATATTCGCCCATAAGACCAGATCAAAGGTGTTTAGAAAACGACGAATATACTCCAGCGTATCTATTACTTATTATATCCACGCTTGCGGGCTACCTATATTAAATTAGGTCAAGTGAGTTCATGTCGTTTTATAATTTCGTGTTCTATATTCTACCATCAGCGGTTTCTATTTTAATCAACGCGTTAAAATTTATCCTTGCTAAGAAGGCTGGATTGATAAGCTTACTGGTGTTGCTGCTTTTACGTATCGGCCCCTTAAGGTATAAAAAAATATGCACTGTCAAAGAAAGGGTTTTCATAATAAGTTTGAACAATTTTGGATTTTATTTGTTCCAAAATTTTCAAAAACTAATTTTGTATAAAAAATATAAGCGAGAATTACGAGTGGTGATTTACTGGAAATTAAGGTGGCTAATGGAACTGAAGATTGATATCGGGCAACATATGGCTCAGAATCACATATGGGTTCAGCGGCCTTCACTTTACCAAGGTACCGATATATAAATGTAGCTGGTAATTTGGAATACCTCAATTCTATTTCTAAAGGGGGGGCTCCATGAGAACATGGGAACATGCAACGGAACCGTAGGACTTATCAAAAGAGTAAGTAATCCTAATTGATCATTTTGGGTAATTTAGAGGGTGTTTGTTTTAACTTAATTCTGGCCTGTGAACTTATTTTCTTTTGCTTATTTTTCATAAGTCCATGTTTTACCTTTTTTACTTATGAGCTTATCATCACTTAAAGTTGGAAAATAAAGTCAAAGCCGAAAAATGGGCTGACAAAAAAAATTAACAAAATAAGTTCTTAAACACTAAGATACGCTAAAGCCTCAAAACGTCCAAACATTATCATTTGTAATCTGTTTTGGTAAAACTGGTTATCTAATTTTGATTCTTGCAAATCACATGCTTACCTTTCAAAACGCAATGTCAAACACTCCCCTATTTTTTGACACTGTGTTGATATACTGGTTTTTGATAGTTGGTTTAAGTGGAATTATTAGAGTATTAGCACAATATATAAGGTCAGGAGAACAAGGTGGTTAGATAACGAGGTGAAATGGGTTTGTGAGAAAATGGGGTTTTAAGTGCCGTTCAGGTTGGGTTGGGTCATGTTGAGCCGTTAACATATTTACACTTTCCCGAAAAGTTAATGTACTCTATATCAATTACAAAATTATATACTATAGCAGTCATCTAAGGATTTGGATTATCGCTTTAATCATCGTTAGCCTTTTATACAGTGGCATGATCATGTTAAGAGATGGCTTTTTCGTTACAATATTACTTCCTGTGAAACTAAGGTAGAACATCAATATCTTGGTATTCTACTGAATTGAAAGACTCTATGTGTTGCATCTTACCTGTTACTTACACAACTATATATGTGAGTGAGCAGGTGAGTTCGGGAGATTATGGTTTGTTGCTTAATTGAATGCTTGTCTGTCACCTCAAAAATAATTTCTCTAAATTTCGAGAGGATAAAGTTCTTTAGCCGTTTGATGGGAATACCTTAGAATTCACGGAAGTTGGACAAGAAGAGGTCCTCTTCCAACTTCATTCAAATGACGATGGTGAACTCGAGTTCCATTTCGACTTTGTATCAAAACAGAGAAGTCCGCTAGCATTGTTTCCATCAATGTAAATTACCTTGATGCTTATTCTCATAGTCGTACTCGTACATATGATCAGCGACCTATCAATTAAGTATGTTAATAAGTATTTAGTTTTTATGTCAACAGGTTAATCAAGGTTGGATCACACATGTTAATTTTGAATTTTTGATCCAACGTTAGTATGTCCGTTTTGTTGAAAATGTATTGGGTCTAAATGACAATGAAAGTGTTCCAATGTTTACAACATGCTAAATCGTTTTATTAAAAAAAATATTATAAAGTTAATAGTATAGTTTTTCTAAATTTATCAATAAATGGATAAAAAAGTGTTGATGGGTTAACCCAGAGATGGCCTACCGATGTTGTCAGCCCCCTTCATGGTAAAATAGACGGGACAATTCTTTTCTATAATCTGTAGTTAGATAAATGTGACACCTGATGTAGATCTTTACATTTCATTTCTTTCACCCTTGGATATCTATTGCATGTTTACACCAGGTAATTGATAAGTCATTTGGTTTTGACACTGCTGCTGCTGAAGAGGCCATTAATGCTGCACATGTGGATGTAGAAAGCGCTGAGAAGTGCATAGGGGTGGTCAAACTGAGTGGGACATTACAGTGGTATGTGTGCCTCTAACTGATTATGCAATTCACACATTTAATCACAAAAAATGCATCTCAGTAAGTTGTTCAATTTTTATTTGAGATTGATAAGCTCATCCCTGCCTAAGGTTGTTGAAGCGTGTGTTGATGTTGCAGGTCATGAATTTGATCCTTCACTTCAACAGACACTGCTAAGGGCTGCAAGCTACGAACGGCGAATACACAAACTCCTTGATAAACATTGTATATAAAGAAATTTTATTTCATATATGAATAGGAAAAATGTAATTAATTTGTTCTCATACTACATATACATGAACACAGTATTTTTGTTTCCAATTATTTTTGTTCAACATTTTTTCCGTTATTCATTATTTATTTACGTGCAAACAACTTTTGTCAAACAATATTATGAACTGAACCCGCCCATCGGGCGGGTTATGAAGCTAGTATAATATATGAGGTTATCATCTTGATTACGGGTAACGTTAGTTCTCTTTTTCTACTAGTATTAATCTATTACATAAACTAAAGACAAATCGGTGATAATTGAAAACGGATAAAATAAAAAGAGCGAGCATGAGATCTGTTATTTTTCATTGATTTGGTTATAGCCAACTATCATGTGTCAATCCTTGCTTATAGATATCTTTATTTGTTTATTGTTTTTTGATTTGTTACATTATTGTCGATTTATTTAAAGGTATTGTAACTATTAATTTACCTACTGTAATTTGCGCCACCTAAAATATTGATCACCTATAACATATAGTAAGTCGTATTTGCTTAGAGTGGTTCAATAAATAAATAATAATAATGACTACTTATTACTCGTATAAAAGTTTTACACATTGAGACTCAGATATTATTGAAGACTTTATATTAATTGGTTGTTTTTTTTTTATATATTGTTATGCTTTATGCTTCTAAACGATTATATCTTTTATTTGTGTACATGTTTTTATTGTGACTCTTAAATGATTTTTACTTTATGTGATTATGCGAGCATAAATTTGCCTTTAACTGTTATTTTGGAAATTGATTCTATTGTCATTGAAAATATTAAATATATTGCAATTAAAGAGACAATGGATTGATATATGCTCGAGGAAAGTAAACAAATATTTTTTTAAATAATTGTTAATATAAACATATATCCTATGAGATGATTTCTATCCCTAGTACATCACCTTTAATGCTTGTTTAGTGATTAATAAAACCTATGAAAACCTGGATAGCAATTAATTATGAAATTTGATCATTATGGACAAGATCGTTGTGTTTTCATAACATTATCGTTCTTTAAGATACTCTATGTATGCTTGAAATTTTGTGATGTCATATTGTCATGCGTTTTAACAGATAAAAGTTATACATATGTCATATTATGTGAAGGGTAACATATATCTTTATGTGTTTGAGTTATGAATTTTGGTTATAGATTTGAATGTACTTGGCCCCAGTAATTCTGATTTTTATTTCTTTATATAAAGCAGTTGTGACATAATGAGAATTCGTTAATATCTAGTTTAGTATCTAAGATAACTTCAACTTTTATCTAGTTCTTATAAAATAAGTGATTTGCATGAACTCTTGTATGTTACTAAAATATGTCATTATAACAGATACTTTATTATATGGTGCAAAATATATATGAATGATAAGGATAACTATTTTGATGTGGAGTATATGTTTGAACTTGAAAGATATTCTTGTGACATATGTTTGATTTAATTGTTCGGTTTGTTCGATTAAGAGGTTGAATAATTAAAATTTTATACACAATTTTGGTCCTCACTCCAAATTTGCCTTATGCTTTTAATTTAAAAATTTGAAGATTATAAACTATAATATTAGATGTTGCCTTCCATTTGTTTATGATATTATATATGTGCGGACATTACTAAGTTTTTGCTCGCAAATTTGATCCTTACCATATGAGAAATATATAGTTTGAATGATTTGACTTCTTGGTTCATAATGTAGTTATGTGATTCCTTTTTAATGCTAAATTAAAAGAGACAAAAATAGTTTTCAAAATAGGATGACAATAAAAAGGGAATGGTGCATGCTTTTATGATTATTACTGTTAGGTAAAAATAGAATTTATACGTCGTCATATGGAATTGCTTATATATACGTATGACTTGTGTGCCAAACTAGGAAAGTGCTTTATGAGCATCATTATCGCATAAGATATCCTATGAATAAACGCGAAATATACAAGTTAAAAAGCTATTGTGAAATTTGTAATATTGTTGTTAAAGATTGTCAAAGAGTAGCATAGCTATTAAATATAAGAATAAGCTATGTTAGTTGACTCATTTGGTGATATATTTGTTTGCATGTAAGATAATTTATTACTTGATTAATGAGATACTTTACTAGTATAAATTGTGTTTTATTATTTGATAATGCTATAAGATAATGTGAATATTATATTAAACTTTGTGTAAAAGACATGAAAGAGTTAATTAGAGAAATGAGCTCTCTATATTATTCGACTTTTACATAAAACATGGTATGTGGTCATAAAGTATAAGGTTATGAGCCAAAATTTTTGTAGTAATTGACATGACCGGTTGAACCATCCTGGGTCAATGATGATGCGAAATGTATAGAAGAACCATAAGTTTCTTCGAAGATAATATTTGATTGTTCTCATTGAAAGTTAATTGTTCATCTATCATCACCAAATTAAAGTAAGGATATTGTCTTATAAAGTTTTGGAAATGATATAAAGGGGATGTATGTAGGCATATACATCCGCCATGTGGATCATTTTGAGTTTTAAAATCGATGCATCGTCAAAATGATCATTAAAGACGCAACTTAAAGTTAGCGTGATTATTGGCTCGGCTTATGTAATGCGAGCATGGTTATCCAAAAATACATCTTTGGGAATGGTGGTGAATACTTTCAAGTATTGGGCAATTATTAGAATAAATGTTGAACTTCATGTAGCTCATGTTCATACACGAATTGCTTTTGTTGAAACGTTTATAAAACGTCTTCAGTTGATTGCAAAGACAATAATTTCGAGAAAAAACCTCTTAGTTTATGGGGCATGTTAAAAATATTCGCATCTTGCCAACAATGTAATATGAATCCTCCCCGTTATAATGGTTTTGGTCACGAACCATATGTTTCCCATTAAAATTTTATGTAAATGTGTGAAACCTGTATTGATAATCCACCACAATGCACAACAATGGGATGTTGTAATTGATAATTCATTCAGGGGGAGAATGAGCAGCAAGAAGTTTGGAATGAATTATGTTGATGTAAGATCCTCACACTAATGAATATGAACTTGAAGTTCAAGGGACAATTTACATTCTAGATCTAGTAATTGCCAGACATGTTTAATGACCTAAAAAAGTGACTAGATCATATATATACGCTGCTAGTGCTCCACTTATAATGTGTGTCTCAACATGACAACCACTGATTGCTAGTGAGTCTATGGCACGCCTGCAGCGTGATAGACTAATCGATTCCAATTAAAATTCCTCGAATAATAGATAAAATGGAGCATGAAAATTAAGATGGTTGAATTGAGGCAATAAAGACCCCATAGTCTCCTAAAGAGACACTAGACATGAAAGTAATTGGAAAAAACCCCGGGTACATGAAAAACTATGAGATCTCAATAAATGATATAATGCAATGTCTTGTAAAGTGTGGAATCGTAAAGTAATGAATCGACGTCGATATGGTAATGATTATGTAAATAAATAAGATAGCGCTATAATCATGGTGAGGATCATGGAAGCATACCTACAGAAAGTGCACATGTATAAATGAATGGCCAAAAGAAGAAAAGACGCAAAGAACTAATGAAAGATTGAAGTTTCTTGTGATGAGACATGGTTACTGGGACTTGAAGTCCGTACATATGAATGTGTAAAATTATTGGATATGCATTGGTCATTATGAGAGAGCGAAATTAAAGTATTGAAACTATTATATTTAAGGCATAATTGATGGTACACAAATATTTTCGTAAAGACTTTGCATATAGAGACATGATCTCATGTGGTGGATCCAATAATCTATTTAATATTTATAAGTCTGGCGATATGATAACTAATCGATATGCGTCTAAAAAAAATGAATAGAGCTCATTTGAAGTTGAGATTCCATGAGGGATATAAAATGCATGAAGCATATCTCGTGATTTAACATGCTGAAAGCATATAAGAAAGTTTTCAAGAATAACACTTGATCAAGATGAATACATCACTATATCAGTGAAAGGCAATATGGTATTGGTTAAAAATGAGCCATTGAAATAACAAAATTTACCCATGCTAGATTTAAAGAGATTTATATTACATATGTTTTGATGAGGTAAATGTGTATGGTACTCATGAAGAGATTTTCAAGACGATTGAATACCTTGAAATGAAATACAAAGTTTTTTCTTGTTTTATGAATTAAACATCTTAAAAATGAAATCATTTTTCATAATGAAAGCTAAAGAAAGATGCTATATATCTTTATATGGATAAATGACGCTCATGTTTATGAGGTCAATTGATTAAGAAAGACCCCTTTACTTTTAAAGATGATGGTCACAATATCAATTTACATGTGTCATACTAAAATGTGTATATGTGAAGTACAAGGATGTACTTAAATGAGATGTATGACGTATCTTAATCCTTAAATTGGATATGCGAACAACATGTAGAGAGTATTTATTAATGTGATTCTATCAAGATACATTAAGGTGCATTCACTAATTCAATGAGCTTAAGTGATGTGATCATTAGGGGGAGAGAAGATACGTGTTGCACTCTTTTCCCCTTGACCACGGTTTTTCCGGTAAGGTTTTTAATGAGGCAACATCCCCGAGCGTATAAAGGAATTATGTATTTTTTTCCTTCACTAGATTTTTGTCCCACTGGGTTTTGTCTAGTAAGGTTTTAACGAGGCATAATCCTCAAATGGACATCCAAGGGGGAGTGTTATGGATAATTATAATATGGATGTCCATATCTTATAGGATACTGATTAGAGGTATTTGAGTTATATTAAAAGATTACATATCTTCCATAATGTCTGACCCTCACAATGGTCGATCTTAAACTAGATATGCATTTACAAGTGGAGGAACCGCAAATTCATGGCGTTCAGTTAAGCAGACGATCTCAGAGATTTCATCCAACCATGTAAAAATTCTAACGATACATGAAGCAAGTCGAGAATGTGTTTGGCTAAGAAGTATGATACAACACATACGTAGATCATGTGGAAATTATTCAGAAAAGTAGGCACCAACAATTTTGCATGAAGATAACACAACATGTATTGCTCAACTTAAAGAAGGTTATATCAAGGGCGATAGGACGAAACATATTTTACCAAAAATTCTTCTTCACTCATGACTTAAAGAAGAATGGTGATATTAACAAGTTCGTTCAAGCGACAATTTGGCGGATCTATTTACCAAGGCACTTCCTACATCAACATTTAGGAAACTAAGTTACAACATTGGAATGTGACGACTCAAAGAGCTCAAGTGATATAGTCATAAGAGGGAGACAATACGCGTTGCACTCTTTTTGTCCTTAGTCATGGTTTTGTCCCACTGGGTTTTCCTTACAAGGTTTTTAATGAGGCAGCATTCTTAAAGCGTATTATTAATATGGACATCCAAGAGGGAGTGTTATAAATATTATTATGTGGATGCCCATATAACTCATAAGAAACCCATGGCCCAATTAGCTATTAGGGTTTTACCCTAATGTTTATCTTATATATATACCCTTTTGTATCTCATACATTATGATCAATGAATAATACTTTTCATTCCCTCAATTCTTTTTTACAACAATTTACTTTTTTTCAAAAGTTTTTTTTTTTTTTTTTTTTTTCACACTTAACTTAACTACTTTTTTGTCATGAAACTATACAATTATTATTTTTTTCAATTTTAATTTGGCACAAACACATAGCTTTCATATAAAGTAATTGTTACCTGTTAGCATTTAAAAAAAAATAGCATTCTTTAAAATGACATTGAGAGGCGCATTGGTTTGTTTTGCACATAGACTCGATCATTATTTATATCTAGAAGACTTTGAACCATGGTCATGGAACATTGTATGTGCCAATATGCCAAGCGAGAAGTATAAAATTGAGTTGGGCTACAAATTCCATGATTTGTCAATACAAGATTGTAAGATATTGTCTTTGCTAACTAACGCGTGTCACTCATAATTTGTACTATTTATAACATGTTCCATAAGAAAATAAGAAATACACGTTGATTTTGATCAAGGAGTACGTTTGCTTATTTGTTCAATGTTGTGAGAGTTTAAGGGTTGTGGCCCAAAATTTTGTAGTTAGACTTATATTTACTTTTAAATACTTATCATATTTGATACATTTTTTTGGGGTAAAGAGTTTGTACCCGGTGAAGTATATTGAAACATAAAATACGAGTTTCGAACAAAGAAGAGCGGTGATGAGCCACTCTTACGGAAATAAAAACCACCGTGTTTAAACATGCAAATGAAATCCTCACATCTTATTATTTTATGATGGAGTAAGACTTAATTTTTTATTAATTTTCTTAAAATTCAGTAATACAAGTAAGGAAGATAAAAGTACAACATGTCATAACATATTAAAAACTGAAAATTAAAAGTCATAACATATTTAAAAGTGTAAATTAAATAATACAAGTAAGGAGCTAAAAGTATAACATGTTTTTCTCATGCACATAAAACACTCATTTAGTTAGGAATACAAGTATTAAAATACATAGTATAAGTCATACAAGCTGTTAATTACTTATACTTTTAAACCCCCTTTCAATAAAAATATAATTAAAAGAACTCATTGTACAAACAAACGAAGGTATTAAAATATATATATATATATATATATATTGTGCAATTTTTACCAAATTTTTGTCATTGCGTATAGTCCATAAACGAACAAACTAATCAGTAAAGTTATCGCCAAAAAAGTACAAATGAAATAAATTATTAGCTGAAAAAAAAATTATAGGGTACCCGCAACCGCATCTCGTGAGGACCTTGCCAGTTTATCTATTAACATTTGTAAACGTTTTATCCTTGGACGATAAAATTGTTTACAACCAATTATTATTCTTTTTAAATCTCTTTATTTATTTTTTTAATTTCTATGTAACTATATATGTACGTAGATGAAGAATAGAGGTTTCAAACCATTGATGCAAAGAGACAATATTAGCTTAAAATCGAACAAATTTTGGCCATGATTTTTTTTAGAATGACAATGTTAAACTATCTTACAACATTTACACAACGAATCTATCTTACATGTATTAAGCAGAACTAAAACCTACAACCTTTTGATTAAGGTGCTTAACACACAACATGAGATACAATTATTACACAAGGCCTTTGGTGATTTTAGTCATTAAATGATCTAGTGCTTAAAATATGCATCTAAAATTCGGATGTTTTAAATCCAACAAATAGAAAAGGTTTTTAATGATGATGCGATCTAACGATAAAGGGTGTTGATACTCACACCATTTTTTTATACATACACCATAATTATGCATTACTTTCTTGTACAATGTGCATTAAAATATTATACAGTGTGGTGTAAGTATAAAAAAAATAATGTGAGTATCAACCCCCAACGATAAAATAGTATGTAAATGTCAAATGCTTTAAAAATCAAGAGTAAAAACTGCAAAAAGCTAATAAATTATACAAATTAACCTTTGACCATAACAAACAAGCCATTTACTTACCAATTTGTCGCGAGAAGAATAACATACTATTAATCTGAAGATACTCAATCAACATAACCTTAGTATATAAGCTACCAATGTTTTCTTTCTATTACCAATCAAAGACAGTTTTTATCAAGAAAATGTATCAGCACATATAAGCAATCATTTTTTTTTTCTTTTTTAAAGAAAGTTCTTTATTTACTCCTCTCCACTCAAACTTAATTACCTTATGTTTTGAAACTTGAAAACCTTCCATAATTTGTGCTATTTAAAACTTACACGTTGATTGAAATCAAAGACCTGTCCAAAGTTTGTTTGTTTGCTTGCATGCTTTTTCCAAGCAATATTGAATATTAGCGTTACGGGAGACTTGGACAGTTATAAAACTACTTTTTGAGAGTTTAAGTTGACATTTGTGTTATGAGTGTGTTTAGCGTAGAGCTTTTAAGAGTATTTAAAAGTGGTAAATGTTAAGTATTCTGATTTCTAATGCTTGTCTGGTAAGCAATAAATAGCTTTATCCTTTTTTCTTGAAATGCTCATTTTTCAACGTTTTATAAAATACAGTAGCATTTATGAGTTGTTTTACACATTATCATAACATTTACAACTATGTTACCAAATATTTTTATAGAAAAAACAACTACTGCTCACAGCTATTGCTAACAGTCAGGCCCGGATTTAACCATGTGCAGAGTGTGCGACGGCACGGGGCCTCCATTTTTTAGGGCCCCAATATCTTAATCTGTAACGTTGGTAAAAACTGACTTTTGGACGTTTTTATCCATGTAAATAATGTTTTATGCTGGAATAAATACATATTATAGGGTTATAATATAGTTACTTGGGTCATAATAGAGAATCAAAGCTTAGAACTGCTTTTTAATGGAGAAAATATGGACAGGTTGTTCAGCGAAGAAGATGACACAAAAGTCAAATATATATTTTTTTTGGTAAATTTCAATTTTGGCCCTTGTACTTTAAAGTTTATTAGTTATGCTATTATTTTAAAATGTTTTGTTTAACATGAAAAGCAAAAAAACCAAAATATCTTTAAAAAACTATATTTTTAATCCTATAAAATCATCTTGATAACTTACCATCGTTTAATGTATCACAAATCTTTTGGCTGTAAGCATGCTTAAAGAAATTCTACACGTGTATTTCAAAAACATACTACACAGCTCCATATTATATGAGCTAGAGTTAATCTTTAAGAGTTAGAAAGATAATCTTTGAAAAATTTAAAAGAAACCATAGTGTATAAACAAATGAACAAAACAATCAACATATTACTATTAAGGTGATTAAAGAATGTAATGTTCATAATCAATTAAGTTTGCTAATTTTTTAGTGAATATTGTTCAAAGGCCTTAACATAATATAGCATAGGGCCACCGAAATTCATGAGACGGCCCTGCTAACAGTTACCGCTCATGCCTACTGCTCATTTTTCAACGCTCCACGAGTGGTGCGGAGCTTTTTGGGGCGGCGAGAAGTGAGCAACGAGCATTTTGAATTTTAGTGGTCGTCTAGCAAAAGAGCGGTGAGCTTTGCTAATTTTTAGAAAAACTAATTTTTCAATGATTCTTTATGAAGCGGTGAGCAATGAGTTGTGGCTACTGTTCGCAGCTATTGCTCACTTCGCAGCTACTGCTCACTTCGCAGCTACTGCTCACCGCTACTTTTCACAAACACACCCCTAATACTTACTATTAGTGCTCATTGCTATGCTACTTTTATCAAGCATACCCATAATCTTCGATCATAGTCATAGTATAACCATTTGTTTAGAAATCAAATATAGATGAAATCATCACATCCTTAGCTATAATATGTTGTATACATTTTATCTTTCAACGATATACTTACTTTACATAAATAGTTATTCTTTTAAAATAATTTACGTTTTGAAACTTCTATGTAACTACATATGTAGATGAAGAATAGATTTATGTCGCCCTGATCGGACAGAGATGAGGGATTCACCCTTATCATTTGTACTTCAACGTTTTTTTACCGGGTGGAAAACCCTTTACCCAAAAAAAGATAAAGAATAGAGGTTTCAAACCATTGATGCAAGTGATCTAATACTCAAAATATTCATCTAAAATCAGGATGCTTCAAATCTCATTACATTCATATAAATGTTTGATGCTTTAAATGTAACAGATAAAAATTTTTTGATCATGAAACGGATCTAACGATAAAATAGTATGTAAATGTAAAATATCTTAAATAAAACCACTAAAAGTTAATGAATAATACGAGTTATCCTACATGATAGCAAACAAGCCAATTTACTTGCTGGCTGAATACATTACCAAGAATAACATCATATTAATCTCTAACACACATAACCTTAGAATATAAGCTATCAAAGTTTTCTTTCAATTACCTATGTGGGATAATCAAACACAACTTTATATAAACAAAAATGTATCAACACATATAATCTATCTGTCTTATTTACCTTCACTCAACTCTAGCTTAACTACCTTTCGTATTGAAACTCACAGCTTTCGTAATGTTTGACCAAAAAGCTCTTTTAGCTTATGATTTGATTTAAAGCTGTTATTAAATATCATCATCTGAAGGCTATTTTCTAGTTGTGCATATTTGCTAAAAGGTTCGTTGACTTCGTTCTATGCAAATCCTAATGAGGCTTCACTTGTTTAAAGGTAAAACAACACTTTTTCCTTTTATCCCCTTTTTTTCCCCTTAATTAATTAGTATTGCATTTTGCATTGCCACTTCTTTGACGGTTGATCAAACCGGTTACCATCAGGTTACCATCGATGTTCTTAAACAATACAGAACCATCAATATGCAAGTGAATCAATATCATATCCGACCAAATAAAGACCTCGCAAAAACCCGACACCACTTGAAATAATTGGTCTTTAACACGGCTTCTTCACAATAACCTGATGTTCGATCGATATGCCTTGACCAATGATGAAAAAATATATTTCTGAGAACAAGACGAAAAGACACGACCTTTTTGGTTTATATTCTTGTCTAGTTTGTGAAACTCCGATGCTTTAAATCTCATTATGTTCAAAATATACATATGCAAGCTGGATGGTTAAATCCACAGTAAGAAGCTTTTTAACCATGAAACAATCTAACATTTAAGATAACTATAAATGCTTTGTAAATCATGAACAAAACCTTTTCCTAACTAAGCAAAAAATGCATAAATCACACAAGTCAAGGATACAACGTTAACTGACTAGATTTTTATTCTAACCACTTGTCGCCATACCAATAACATGACTTTAGTATATAAACTATCTAGTTTTTTTCCTACTACCAATGTGGAATAAAACACGACTTTCTAAAAAAAAACTACATCAACACAAGTAGATTATTCACTTACTTTTTTTAAATGAAGGTTCTTTATTTATCTCTACTCATATTCACCTTTAACTACCTTTTCATGAAACTACATTTTTTATTCCTGGTGATAATTTTTAACTAAAAAATGCCGTTATGGCAAACCAACATTGCACCTCTTGAAACTAAATGTAGGGTCTATTGTTACTATTTTTCCAATTTTGATTTGTCACAAAATTGACAAGTACCCCAAATGGAGAAGACACGGCCTTCCAATATTTGATGGTATTTTCTAGAAATGCATTCTTAAATGACACTAAGAAGTGGTTAGTTTGTTTTGCACATAGACTCGAGCATTGTTAGCATCTAGAAGACTTTGAACTATAATGGAATATTCTATGTACCAATATGCCAAGTGAGAAGCAAGAAATTGGGTTGGGCTACAATGTTTATAAATTTTCAAAATCTACTTGTAAGATATTGTCCTTTACTATGTCATTCATAATTCGTGCTATATGATACATGTTCCAGAAAGAAAATAAAAAATACACGCTGATTTTGATCTAAGGCCTATCCAAAGTTTGTTTGTTTGCATGGTTTGTAACTTTGTATTTAGCCTTTTTTCTCTATTGGTCCAACTTTTACTTATCAATTGATTGCATTATCCTTTCCAAGCAATATTTAGCGTTACGAGAAACTTGGATAGTTATAAAACTACTTTATGAGAGTTTAGGTTGACACATGTTTTACTGATGTCTATAGCGCAGAGCGTTAAGGAGTATTTAAGAGTGGTGAAGAATAGAGGTTTCAAAACATTGCTGCAAAGGGACTATCTTGGCTTAAAATCAAGCAGATTTTAACCATGAGGTGATATAATGCTTAAAATATTCATCTAAAATTCGGATAAATAAAATCTCATTAGATTCAGAATAAAGATATGAAAGTTTGATGCTCTAAATCAACAAATAGAAAGTTTTTTTTACTCATTAAGTAACGATAAAATAGCATGTAAAAGTAAATGCTTTAAATATCGTAAGTAAAACCACAAAAAGTTAAGGAATAATACGAGTTATCGTTGTGATAGCAAACATGCCAATTTAGTTCTAAACAAGTTTGCTTTCTCAAGAATAACATCATATTAACATCATCATACTCAACTAACCTAACCGTGGTATATAAGCTACCAACGCTTTCTTTCTACTACCTATGTGGGATAATTAAAGACAACTTTCTATCAAGAACATGTATCAACAAATAAATAGTTTTTTAATCATGAAGTGATCTAACGATAAAATAGCATGAAAAAGTAAGTAATTTAAATATCATAAATAAAACCACAAAAAGTTGATGAATAATACAAGTTATCCATGTGAAAGGAAACAAGCCAATCTACTTATTGGCTATGGCGCTTTCATAGAAACAACATAACATTAATCTCAACATACTTGATAAACATAACCTTAGTATATAACCTACTAACTTTTTCTTTCTACTACCTGTGTGAGATAATCAAATCATTCATTAACTCTTCTCTCTTACTATGAAATAATATTTAGGTGAATAGTCGGTATATTTACATCTAATTATTATTTCTTTGAAGTTTGTCAATCCTTGTAACTTTCGTGTAACTATATATGTAGATGAAGAATAGAGGTTCTAAACAATTGCTGTGAAGAGCCAATATTAGTTTTAAATCAAACAAATTTAAGCTGAAATTCGGATGCTTTAAATCTCACTATATTCAAAATATACATGTAAATGTTTGATACTTTAAATCCAACAAACAAAAAGTTTTTTTAATCATGTAAAAGTAAGTACTTTAAATATCAAAAATAAAACCACAAAAAGTTTATGAATTATATCAGTTATCCTTCGGGTTGGCGAACAAGCCAATTAAGAGATAATTGGCTTAAGCAACCACAAAGAATGACATGATATTAAACACAACATACTTGAATAACACAGCCTTAGTATATAAGCTACAAACGTTTTGTTTCTATTACCGATGTGGGATAATCAGATACAACTTTCTAATAACAAAATGTATCAACATATGTAAGCTTAAATATCTTTTGTTTTGAAGCTTGAGAACCTGTATTTTAGGTGATGATGTTGAGCCAAAAAGCCGTATTTAATTATAAAAAACAGGACTTGTTTAGTACTTCTTCTGTTACATGTGTATATGTATTTAGATGTTACAAATGTTCTATGTGGTTACAATGATTAGGTGTGAAATATGTTGGTTTAATGGACAATAAATTAATAGATGTGTGTTAGGATCGAACTCGAAACTACGGGATTGCACACTTTGCGTATGAGAATTAAAGTTAATAATTAAATATAAATGTTATATTTATTTATTAATTAAACGAAATAATTATAACGGACGTTAAGTAATTAAGTGTAATGTACTAACGGTCGTTAAATGTAATTGGAAAGGACTAGATATGAAATTAGAGATCGAGAAGGTTCTAGAATCCCTTTGGGAGTCCATAACCGATCGTCTAAAGGGTTTCCATAACCCAACCCATAACCAACTTGTTCACCAAGTTACTTTGGGTATAAATACAAAACCAAGGGTGTTTGTAATTTATCTCTTGTACTCATAAGCTAAACCTAAAACTTGTTTTGTGTGTTTTTGCTCCAAACGATCGTATACCCTTTCCAAGGGATCGATTCACATATTTTCCAACTAAAATTGTTTTGTTTAATTAAAACAAGCATTTCTTTAATTCGGTATAGTACGTGTGTACAAGAAAGTGGTACTAACACATTATTGTTAGTATTCTTGGATTGAATTACAAAAAGGTAAGGGGTAATTCATATAATCCTATAAACCTAATTAGGGTTCATCCAATTGCTAGTTTTGTGGATTTGATTCTTGTTCAGCTAGAATCAAGAAAGGTACGCATATTATTGTTTATGTTAATTAATTATTCGTTAATCTTTCCTATAAGCTTCCGCATGTGTACTTGATGTTTATTGTTTATATTTATGATTAGTCATGTTATATAATTCCAACAGTGGCATCACGAGTCATTGGTTTTAATGAGTAATTAATTACTAAACGCGTAAAAAACGAATAATTGTATGTTGTTTGATATGGTTAATCTAGGGTTTTGGTTTATTTTTTGTATGTGTCGATTTATTTTTTAATATGGGGCGTACCCCTTTAAATTTTTTTAGTCGACATATTTAAAATTTTCTAGGGTTTTAAAATTGTTTGTTAACCTTATCGAAACCTAGAATTAATATATATGATTATATGTTACGTGATTAATTCATGAATAATATGTTATGTGACATGGAATTATTATATGCGATCTTGTGACTTATTGAATAATTGTTATGTTATATCCATGATAATACATGCATGTTTGCCATGGATAGTTGCTTGAATATGTTTAATTGTTAAGATAGTTTATCACATGTTTATTTATGATAAATCTTGAATTGGGGAAGACTCCAATTATATATATATTAATGAATCAATTATGTGCTATATGGTATATTATTAATTATGGGTTTACGCAATCGATTCGTCGATGTATGTGGCTCACTTTCAATTGGGAGAGTGAAAGCCTAATTAATATATATACATTAATTTAACGTAGACATTGATTATTAATAGGGTTTTATCGAATAAGTTGCATGTGGCTACTTGTTTACACGTATAAATTGTTTGTTATGTGCGCATTGTTTTTTAGCTGTTTATTTTTTATTTGTTACTTGTTTGTTTATTATGTTAGACAGTTTTAAGCAAAGGGTAATTTTGAATAGAAAAATAATACGGACTAAACAATGGTGAAATTTGATTTGTTTTTGAAGAGTTAAGTTTTCAATAGTTTAATTGAGTGATGATTTTGGTACAAATGGTCTGAACGGCTCACCCACTAGAACAACCTATAAAGGGGTTAATAAAGAAGTGTGCACAGTCACACTGAAAGGATGTCTAAGGTTATGCTTTTGCGCTTACCGGTCCTCTCGTGAGTTCGATTGGAGCTACTTAGTAAGCCATAAATGTACAAACTCATCTTAAGGGCGAATTAGTTTTAATTCTATGCGCCACTTCGGTGGTAATTACCCGAAACACTAAGTGTTTACACTTATGCAAAAGTACGGTATAATGGACGATAATTAACGCTAAATTCCTTGATTGGTGAACCCAATACCTCAATCAAAACTTTGATAATTTGATCTTTATGAATTGGTAATAAAAAGTTTTTTATTAAATTTATGCTACAAGATGAATGCATGACATCTTTGTACATATTTGATTTGACCACATAAAATCAAAACTAGTACCCTTTATAAATTAAGTTATATGCCATCTAATTAAAAGGACACTTGAAGTTGCAATTTACGTCATGACAGTACTTGGCGAGATTGTAATGGAGAGGTAAATCTTTATGTAAAGTCAGACCTTACATGAACATATTTGCAGTTCTTTAAGTTAGACACTTAAGTTGAGTAGGAAGTGAGAACAGGACTCAAGGCATAGGATGGGATGAAACATTTTTATATTTGCAATAGCGTTGGAAAATATAAATCTCATAATGATCTAGGAATTGGAAATTGTTTGCCAATCATTGTTCGACATATTACCTTATTATGTGCTTTTGTTACTAGCAGATCAACTGATGTAATGAAACTATGATAATTTGGATCCTAGTTTTCGAGAAAATTCTATGGTTATATAAATATTACCTTGGGTATTTTATTTTCTTGAAAAGTTTAATTATCGAAAATACTAAAATTGAATTTTGCTAATTCTTTAAATGTATTAATGCAACATTAAACCGTAAACGAAGGTTATTCCTGTATTGGTAAATTGATCTACACCTGTAAAGGTTTTTGGTAGAGTCAACTTTACTAAAAGAATAAACCTAGTCCTTTTTTCATAAGAAAGAGTGAGATTCAATCATATTCCTTTTTATGAATGAAGAAAGGTATGATAGGACAATTAGAATTGTCTAAATTCTAAATACATAATTCGTAAGCAAATTTTAATAGTTAAGGAAATTGCATATTTCTGAGTTATTAAATTAGAAGCTAGACTAATTACTGTATAATCAGTAAAAGACAAACTAGCATATTTTATCTAGTTGTTTCGTTTTGACCATTTAAAAGTGCTACTTACAATCGTTGGAATAAGTAGAACTATTAAGAAAGAAATTGCATGCCCAATTTTCAAGTTAATAGCATTGACGGATAGTTCATCGTCTACATAGTAGAATACACTCTTTTAGTACATAAGTAATTGTTATGTATGGACTTTATCAAAAGTGTATGGAAGTAAATAGAACACTATTTTCTTTCACTAGTTATTGAAACACTTACAATGTTGTCAAATCCAGTGGGAGTATTGTTCTTATTACTGAATAAGGAATTAATGTAATGATCTCTAATTCAATGGGAGTTACAAGCTTCGTCGGTCATATTTTATTCAATGTGTACATAAAAAAATCTAGAAAGTATAAGCAAAAACAATGTACAGATCAACTAATTAAACCTGGTCCAAATTGTTTGTACTGCCCATAGATTCTTAAGGATTTTATTTTGAAGGTTCCTATGTAAGAAGGTTCTAAATAATGGTCTTAAATCAAACTGTTTATTAAGGGAATTGAATTGCACACATCAAAAATTGATTTGTACACTTTAATTTATGCATTAGATACTTTTATAATATTGATATTCTCCTTTAATTGTTTGTACATTAAAGTGTGCATATAAAATAGTTGATTTTGTAAATCATCTCCCGTTTATTATCTTAAAGATTCGTATTTGATTCATAACTGTAATTACGGAGAGGCACAAAATATAAGACCAGCCGTAATAGATGTTGAACGACCGAGTCTTCACTGCCTAGGTGGCATTCAAGACGTGTTGTTCTTATAACGGAGGCAAGAGAGCGTGTGTCTAAGATGGCAAATTTGCAAGACTTGGTCGATGCCAAGACCGAGTCATGTAGTGTATGTTTGTGTGTGTGTGTGTGTGTGTGTGTGTGTGTTTTGGTGTGGTATATTTGTGTTTAAGTAGTGATGTTTTGGTAGTAAAGTTGGTTGTCTTATTACAATAAGTTGGTGGTGAAGTTGGTTGTAGAGAGAAAAACTTAGGTCGTGCTGAGGTGACGGTGATGAATGTGGTCTTGAGGTCTCGTTATTCTAAGTGTTAAAAAAAACAAGTTTGTGTTGTTTTTATTTATGATCGAAGGGCTTTAAGATATGTGCCTAATTTTATCGAGAGTACCATACCGCGCTGGTATCACTCCGTATAACAAATGTTTGTTTATCGATCAAAGGAGGTTTAGTGAGAATATATCATGGGTTCAACCTAAACTAATGACTATAAGTTACTCAAACAAATGCTCATTGCTTGAGGTTAATTTCTTGAGGAATAGTATGTCGACACTTACAAGGTTGCACGAGTGAGAGTTTCTCTACGGAATCTTTATGAGACTTCTATGAGATAAATAACTGAGAGACCTAATGATGTGTCTGATTTTATGTCTAAACATGAATGACAACATCTTGTCGTATGCATTTAATGGATCCATCATTTTATTTCAGAAATGAATAACACACTGACACACAAATTTAAGCACAAAATTTAGCATACGGATGAGTTATTAGTACCCTCTAAAACATCAACAATACCCTCATGTTTTTTTTTTGTTGTTTTGTTTTTTTTTTATATATATATATATCTAAAAAACTTTAAAACTGAAAGTACAAAACATGCAATATAAAGTTTAATAATAACTTTAAAGTATTAAATTAATAAAAAAAAATAGAGTGAATTACATAAATCGTCCTTGTGGTTTAGTAAAAATTATGGATCTTGTCCCTGTGGTTTTTTTTAGCGGGTTTCGTCCCTGTGGTTTACAAAAGTTACGGATCTTGTCCTCCGTCTGACCCGATCCAAAAAAAAGGACCTCCCTTGCAAATACTTTCTGCGTGAGGGCTAGCGTCATAGTTTTGGTTTTAACGATCGGAGTTAATTACATAAATTGTCCTTGTGGTTTGGTAAAAGTTACGAATCTTGTCCCTGTGGTTTATTAAAATATTTTACTTTAACAAAACTGTTTTTTCTTTTAAAAAATTAATTTTATTAAAAAATTAAATTAAATTAAAAAAAAAAAAACTTTTTTTAATTTTATTATAAAACGAATGAAGGCGTATCAAAAAACGTTTTTATACGGATTTCTCTATTTTTACGTTTCATTTGTTTTTATACGGTTTCGTTCGTTTTTGTATGAAAATGTATGAAAACATTTTTGTATGAAAATGTACGTTTATGTATGAAAATGTATGAAAACATTTTTTCATACAAAAACGAACGAAAAAATGTACGTTTTTGTATGAAAATGTATGAAAACATTTTCGTTCGTTTTTGTATGAAAATGTATGAAACATTTTCGTACGTTTTCATACATTTTCATACAAAAACGTTTTCATACAAAAACGTACATTTTTCATACAAAAACGAACGAAAATGTTTTCATATATTTTCATACAAAAACGTACATTTTTTCGTTCGTTTTTGTATGAAAAAATGTTTTCATACATTTTCATATAAAAACGTACATTTTTTCTACAAAAACGAACGAAAATGTTTTCATACATTTTCATACAAAAACGTACATTTTTCATACAAAAACGAACGAAAAAATGTACGTTTTTGTATGAAAATGTATGAAAACATTTTCGTTCGTTTTTGTATGAAAAATGTACGTTTTTGTATGAAAATGTATGAAAACATTTTTTCATACAAAAACGAACGAAAAAATGTACGTTTTTGTATGAAAAAGTATGAAAACATTTTCGTTCGTTTTTGTATGAAAAATGTACGTTTTTGTATGAAAACGTTTTTGTATGAAAATGTATGAAAACGTACGAAAATGTTTTCATACAAAAACGAATGAAAATGTTTTCATACATTTTCATACAAAAACGTACATTTTTTCGTTCGTTTTTGTATGAAAAAATGTTTTCATACATTTTCATACAAAAACGTACATTTTCATACAAAAATGTTTTCATACATTTTCATACAAAAACGAACGAAACCGTATAAAAACAAATGAAACATAAAAATAGAGAAATCCGTATAAAAACGTTTTTTGATACGCCTTCATTCGTTTTATAATAAAATTAATTTTTTTTTATTTAATTTAATTTTATTTTTTTAATAAAATTAATTTTTTTAAAAGAAAAAAAGCTTTTTAAAGTAAAATATTATAATAAACCCCAGGGACAAGATTCGTAACTTTTACCAAACCACAAGGACGATTTATGTAATTAACTCCGATCGTTAAAACCAAAACTATGACGTTAGCCCTCACGTTAGAAAGTATTTGCAAGGGAGGTCCTTTTTTTTGGACCGGATCAGACGGAGGACAAGATCCGTAACTTTTGTAAACCACAGGGACAAGATCCGTAATTTTTACTAAACCACAAGGACGATTTATGTAATTCACTCAAAAAAATATGAAACATAAACTGATATAAAGCTGTGTCGCACTGTAAATAAGAGTGGGTTTTGGTGTGTGTGTGTGTGTGTGTGGGGAGTGAGACAAAGGGGGGTAGCCATAACAAATAGCAGTTTAGCATATCTTTATGTCTTGTTGTTAACGAAAATAATTATCTTTAGCCTTTTCATAATAATTATACCTCGGTTGTTTGTCTTTATTAATTGCTTTACAGATCCTTAACTAATAATCAAGTCATCTTAATAGTCAATGATATAACTTTGAGTATTTAATACATAGTTGGTGTGGATTATATAACTTCTTCAGAAAAAGTAAGTAAACACCAAATCAGAAAGATGAAATTTGTAATGTATACATACTGATATATCTTATTTAATCATTTCAACAATAACCTAAGATACAACAACTAGATGATTATTAAACTTAGAATAATTGAAAGCCGGCTAACTTTACCACTATATAATGAGTGTGACAATTTCATCAAACTTAATAAGAAGTTGAAAATAAGCAATAGGTTAACCTTTCAAACTGCTGTTGAATCCATGGACATGCGATTCCCGTAGTAGTGGCCAGGGACATGGGAGCAACCTAAACCGTGTGGATTTTTATGTGTCTAAAGTAAAATGTAACAAAAGGACAAACACATGCTAAACCATAATTAAATTTGATTTATTTGAGATTAGAAAAAAAAAATATAGTTAATGTTAACAACCATTTTGTAATCGCATATTTAACTTTTCGTTGACTTAAGCATATATATGAAAGTCGATGTCCCGGTTAACTCACCAACACATTCATAAAAATGTTCATCCGCATTAATATACACGACTAGTTTTATAGTTTGTTTTTAAAAACCTTGTAAGCTATAATTTTAATAGTTTTGCTAACATGTGCTCACCGTCACATGTTATAATGCATTTATTAAACACACAATTTGCTTATATATATAAAAATGCATTTGTTAGAAATTAATAGAACCTATATATAAATAACTTGAAATAAATTCATTTTCTCATTAATTTAGCAATTCATTTTCTCATTAATTTAGCAATAAAACAATAACATGTGCCTAGTGAAGACATATTAACTAACACACTTTTAGTCTTTAAAAAAAATAGCTCACATGGAGAATTAGAAGATAATAAATAATAGGGATAACTGCATATGAAAATAATGTATCATTGAAAAAAATACTAGCAATATAATAGTCAAAAAGGGTGGGAGGACCATTAACTATTTTATATAAATCGTGCTAAATTGCAAAGTCATTTTTCAACTCATTTTTTTTTTGCGCTACTACTACAACTACCATATTCCTCAAAGCCGATCACCAGAAAACATAACAAGAAATGAATACGTATTCATATTTAGTCAGATCATCCTCTCAGTATCGTAGACGACTAGGCAAGAAGCCTACTTGCTCGCGACGTTGTGTGACTATGGCAAAACAACAGAAGACAAGATTTTATATACTAAGACGTTGTATATCGATGCTTATGTGTTGGAATGATAAGTATGATTAATGTTTGATCCAGTTTTGTAAGAGAATTAGGTTTTTGTTAGAAGATATGTAAGAAAGAGTCGTTTTCTTTATTGTACATATATGTTATGAAGAAATTTTTATGAAATGATAACATCTGTTCTATGTGTGATTTGCTATGTTAAGATATGATTTGAATTAAAGATTTTTTTAGTTATGATATACCATAATAGTGTAACCGGTCATGAGTAGTGTGATTCTTGTATGAATCATAATTTATGTTGATATGCAATCAAAGAGGCATTGCTCTTGAGTTACCATTTTTCAGTGTAAATACGCAGTTGGCCTGGTTAAAGTGAGGGTTGTTTACTTTCTTTTTAGTAGGAAAAAATGTGAACCCAAATCGCTTAGTCCCTCTTAATTAGGGATACTAATCAAAGCCTTATGGCTTGTTTACTTTCAGTTTAATAGGCCATACGAGGAATGGACCGGATCCACAAGGATATATACCAGCATTTCTTTTTTTACTTGAGGTTCTGTATCACCAAGGAAAGGAAAAGGCTCTCCTCCTAGCGACTACAAAAAAGAACCCAATTATTTTAGAGTCTCTTAAAAAAAAAAGTTCCTTACTTTTTTAATTTAAGAGGCTAATTAAGACTTTTTCTCCAAATGACTTAATTTAGTAAACAAAAGTCTGGGTCAATTTTAGAAAACGGGCAATCATGACTCAACTATTGTTGAAAGATCATCGAGTCATCGACTGTACATTGCTTGAAGCTAGTCACCGGGAAGGGTCAGGCATAATTCATCGATTTGAAAAGATTGCATGTAAATACGTAACTTCTAGAGCAACAGATAGCTTTTCATTTTTACAGAATTCTTATGTTATTTTCGATGCATGGACTTTTTTTTGTGATTGAAATCGACGGGTTGAATATATTGGTGCACTTCTAATATAAAAATTAGACTAGTCCAAAAATATATACGTCGATTGAAATCTAAGTTTTGTCTCTTTGTATTAATTTTCTGTTAGGTCATCATATTATCACAACAATATGTATTTCTAGAGAGAGAAAGTGGAAGGAACTAATGAATGATTAATGAAAATGATAATTGCAATTAGAACCAACAACCCTCTTCCTTCTAGGGAGGGGGTATTTATAGTGTTTACATAAGTAGGGGTGTTTCCCCTTGGTTCTAGAAGAACCTTATATCACAGCTCATGGGCTTACTACATGAGCTGAGAAACTAATTGCAAACATTTATAAACCATAATTATTAACGACCTATTACAAATGAAATGACCTACACTTGATAATAAAACATGTTCATAACAATCTCCCCTAAGGGTTGGTCATCATTTGTTGTCTTGCTTAGGTCGTTTGACGTCTTGAACTTCTTTGGCGTTCATAGCTTGTGACGTCTTTGATTCTTTGCATCTTTGTTCTTTGTTCTTGTTATTGTGATCGGTTGTGAATTCGCCTATCATCGCATCTTTGTTGTTAGTGATGAAAGTCAATTCCAGCATGCTCATACTTCGGTGAAGTTTGTGATTCATATATTTGAAGCTCTCATTCTTTAACTTTGATCTTTATCTCATAACTTTGCAGATTCTTTGACTTTGACGTAGAATCTTCCTGAAATTTTCTTTTCTTTTGAGAGAACTTCAATTAGTGTTGATGTTGGTATGAGCATGTGAAAAGTCCGCGATCTTTTCCACCCGTGAGCATCCATAAGAAGAAAACATAAAACATGGGTTAGAAATAATCCGGCACTTACAAGTTTGAACTTCAAGAGTGTTAACAGCATAGTGTGAAAACACATCTCTAATTCTCACAAAGGCTGTTCCTGAACTCGAGTCCCACAAGTGAGATAACGCGATGTACCGAAGTACACCTACAGTTCGATGATGAGCCGAGGTACACGAAGCATCACCCCACGATCGTAGACCGTTTGAGACACACTAAGCGTAACCCACAAGGAGTTACCGAAGTGACCGTCGTGGTGTTTGATGTTGACCCGGCAGAATTTCCATTCAATCACTGAGGATCACACTTGTGAATCCCCTCATGAATGTTCTGGCAGATTGCTAAGATCTGCGTAGGACTCTGGAAAAATGTCACTTGTGTCCTTATTGTTTTGAACAACAAGTGATGAAATATTTAAGTGTTCCTAAGAGATCTTTTTGATGAATCTCATGGCTCTAGACTCGATTAGTGCGCTTTTGATTTTCCTAAGCGGAGACTAGGGAGAGGGTCTCCTTCTTCAATACCAACAATCTCTAATAGAGAGTCGATAGATTATGTAGGGTTCCCTGTGAGAATGAAACAAGCTCTTTTGAGAGAACTTGAGTGGCTTAGAAGGTTTAGTGCATTGCGTCACTGGGTCCATGACGACTTTGTCTTCAATACCAGTGTCATCTTGTGATAACCAGTAGCATATGAATAGAACCCGGTGTCTGCCCTAAGTTGAATAATTTGGAGGGCTATTTATTTTCACCCTTTTCTTTAACTTTTCTTTTTAATTCTTCAACTCCTTCTTTCTCCGATTCTCATTTTCTCCTTTTTCAATCATACCTAAGGACTTCTAAATACTAACTATTTGTGGTGTCCTTGGGTAGATCCCTCCGGCTCTGGCGGATCATAGGACGTTTATTCCTAAACTTAGTCACCTTTTAACACCATGACTATCCTATGTTGCCACAAAAACTTTTCTTGAAAATCTCTCAAGATGTTTATGATGAAAAACATGTTTTGGTAACACCTTGAGAGTTTTTGGTTTTTCAGAAATACTCCCCCTCCACATGTGCTTATGAGTTTTAACTGAAATCTGCACAGTGAGGGTAGAGCTTGCACTTTTGAATTGATCGACTCTTGATAGACAATTCCCCGTGAGACACGATTACGTTGTATAGTTAAAGAGTTCCATTATCAGTTTTTAGGTGACAACTAGCTCTAATAACTACCTTGAAGATGTAAACTCTCCTTGAAAAAGATGTTAGACCCATCAAAGTTCATGTTCAATCAAGAGTGTCTCGGAGTGGTACATTCTACTAAGATGAGTTTTGAAAGACAAATCTTTTCGATTACTGACATTCAAAAATCGTCAATTCATTGGTGATATCTGAGTCGAGCACGTGATGAGATTCCATAACTTCCTGATCAACAATTTTAATCACAATTCTCCCCCTCAAAAATAGCATATGAATGTTGTTTTTGAAAAACATGTTGATTAAAATATGCTTTTTGAGGTGTTTGAAATTCCTTTGGGAAGAAACGGATGTCAAGAACATTTGAATTTGAACAAAGATTTTGCGTTACAAACAGTTAAGAAGCTTTCGCTCCTTTAATTTAGATTGAGGCACTGAAAGCGTGCCACGGGTCCTTTCGTGGAAACATATTTTGTTTTCGTTGAACAAAAGTACTCCCCCTCAAATATGAAAGTATATTCGAGAGATAGCCTTCTTGAGTCGAATTTGAAACAGTTTATTACAGATGTAAAAAACATATTATCAGATTTGTTATGCTTGTGAAAAAATTCGAGCTCAAGGTTTAACTGAAAAACATAATCAATTAAGATAAGCATACGAATGAAAGTAAAGAGTTAGAGTTATTACAGACAGATGTTTAAATGTTCCAGTAATGTTCCAACATAACTAACTAACTGCAGTACTTCATTCAGGTCGACGAAATGTCAAGATGTTCGGAACCCTTGCTCTTCCTCCAACATAGCCTTCCAGTCGTCTCATTTAAACTCGAAAATTGAGTCGTGAATCAATTTTCTTGACAAACTTTTCAGCTTGCTTAACATCGCTTCTCTTCCATGTCATGTTCCGCAACCAACGTTGTTTTCTGCCCGCTTGCAGATCTTCAAGAATGTTGACAAGCTCAACCTTTACCAGTATTAACGTATCATCACTGAACTTGTGAATTTCTTCGTATCCCATGAATTTGACAATGTTGTTCCTGATGAAGTGTAATCCAAATGGTGTTGTGGTGAACGTATACGGTTTCTGGTCATAGATGCCGGGTGGTTGGATATCAGGTTTGGTAAGATTCAGACGTTTCTGATAACTTTCAACGCCAAGATGAAGATCTTCAACTCTTGACTTAATGACAAGACCGCGGATAAAAATGAGGATTGAGTTGAAGATATCATATTGTAAGCTACCAGGAAGATGCTCAAGTTTTCCTTGAATTTTGAGAAGATACATATCTTCGATATCGTTGAGATTGAAAACTGTAGTCGCCGTTGAAGGTGTATTCTTTATCGTCAGCTCTTCGAACCGTGATGTTAGTCAGAAAATTGTACCCGTATTTATCCATAATATCTGCACTTTTAATGGACAAGATCCGGTGGTTATAACACACTTTGTGTTTAGAAGTGAATTTGAGCCGCCATTTGTAAAACCATTTACGCATATTAGGCCAGTGGAAGATGCCAAGTTCAGCCTCATCATTATATGTAACAACCGAAGAATTAAACAAGTCAGCAACTTCTTCCTCCATTCCCTCTTGAGTGTAAACCGCAGCATGGAACTTAGACAATGATGTTGCATACCGTTTCTCTGGATCTGTGTTGCCATACAGCAGATATTCTAAATCATGATTAAAGAAATAAGGTGTGGGTACCTTGAGATTATGAGTATGACCCATGAGTGGTAAAGGTTGAGAATAGTCATGAAACTTGAACGTTTTGGGAGCACGGAGGCGCGAAACATCCCAAGTAATGTTCTCCGACATTGCTCGTGCAACTTCCTCAAGATTGTATTCAAATTGAAGCCTTGAAGTGGTGGAAGTCTTAAATCGTGTAAACCCTGCTCGGCGAATAGTGGCAATGTGAGACAATTTAAGTTTCTGCACCTTCATGATCTTTTTCAAATTCTTTGTGAAACCCACAATGGAAGCTTCATTGGGAAGATCATCTTCTGGATGAGCATCAATCATTTCTTCAAACCAGTCAAACTGAGTCGTGGAAGAGTCAATCCATTCTGGGGCATCATCTTGTTGCATGTTCAATGGTGGTTGGGATATGACTTGAGAGACAGTCTGTTGTGGAGGTTGATTGGAAGATTGTGGTTGAATTTCATCTTCAGGGGAAATATCATGAGAAGTGGTTTGAAAAACTGAAGATGACGGTGCAGTGAATTTGGTACGTTTGTCGCGTGGACGTGGCTCATCATCTTTATCAGCCGGTCTGCGTTTACGAGGCGGGTTATCTTTGCACGATGCAGATACACTCTTCTTATCAGCCCTCTTTATGGATTTGAGTAGAGCGTCTCGAAGTTCCACTTCTTCATCATCATCAATTATCTTCTCAAGAAGTTGACTTTTGAGATCAACGATAGGCAACTTTGAAGGTTTTGTTTCAAGGGTTATCAGATGTGTTTGAAGATGAGTGGCTACTACACCTTGAAGCTTGTTTTTAACATATGTGCGTAATGCCGATGGTAGAACTTCATTAATGCAACTCTTTACCTCTGTAGGAAGAACCTGTTTAAGGATTTCCTCAATCTGCTCGGGTAATGGAAACTTCTGAATCTGTTGATGGTGTTCTTGAAGTTGCTTTTGTTGTGTCTGAACTTGGGTTTGTAGAGAAGTAAGCTGTTCTTGAAGGGTTTGAAATTTATCTTTTTCAGTTGCTTCAGATGTTTGTCGAGAAGGGAACCTGATCTTAAAGGTGGTTTTTGAAGGAACATTCGTCTTTGACTGTTGATCTGAGGATGCTGGAGGTGGTTGGGTTAGTGATGTTGGAAGACGAGCGTCACTTTCAGGATGTGGTTTATTAGTGAAAACATCATCAAACTCATCATTCTCAGAGTCATCATTGTTGACAGAGTCTTCATTATCGAAGCGAATGAATTGATCGATTCATCTTTGGATGAAGAGAGTCTGCAGAGATTGAGTTATCGATTCGGAAGATTCGATTCATTCTTGGGTTGTTGAAGTGGTTCAAATCACCTTAGAACCTGAGCATCGCACCCTTCTTCGCAACCTTTCAAGATCAGCTTGGTGATGACGTTTGGTGATAGCCAAGGTTTTCTTCAGGATTGCTTGTTCTTCTTTGTGAGTGCGAGGAGATTGAAGTAGTTGAGTTTGACTACTGATGGTTTTACCACGTTGTCTTGCAGCTTTTTCTTGTTTCACCTTGAGAAGTCTTTGAGTTTCTGCAGGGTTAGCATCTTCGTCGTGATGATGAACTTGTTCTTCTTCAGCAACATGTTCTGATTTGGACAAATCTTCATCAAGCAGTGAGGTTTTCTTGTGTTTAGCAGTGGATCTCCTTCCTCGACCTTTAGGTTTGTTAGAAATAATCCCAACTGTTCCTGCTTTTTCTGCTTGATCATACTCCATGTAAGCGGGCGTCTGCTTGATGCCATCATTCAAGAGACGGCCAGGAATTCTTAAGCCTTTTTTTTGTGCTAGTGCTTTGAATTTTAACAGATTTAAGCACATGATCCATTTTACTAGTATGATACTTATCACCATTTGCCATGCGTTTGTCGATGGTTGGATCAGCTTTCATGAAGTATTCAATAAGAAGCTTTGTGTATCGAGCAAACAGAATTTTGTACCCTGGCTTATTGCTAAACTGCCGTGCTTGATAGATCATATCATTCCAAATTAGTTGTGCGTAATCAAGATGTTGTGTATTGATGACACCACAAAAGATTTGAAGAAGTTCCAAGCGTGGGTGTTCATGACCGGTTGCCTTTCCGGTAACACAATGACTGAGTATGGTATACAAAGATAACCATGGTTGAGGAATGAATTTCCGGTTTACATCAGAACTCTTTGACAGCGGATAGGAAGACTCATCATAACCCATTTTTCTAAGAGATGCTGCAATTTGTGAGAACGATGGAGATGGTATGAACGATTTGGAAGTCTTTGTTTCTTCAAGAGGAAGATGAAGAACATCACGAAGAATGCTGACATCAAATTCGATTGGTGTTTCAATCAATGACTGTCATGAGATTGGAATTGGTATTTATCTTGAGTGAATGCCAGAATTGGTTTAAGTAGATCTCGGGACACCGCAGATAAAGTCAGAAGATGCCTGCAGAAGTGCCGCTTAAGAATTTCCACTATTATCTGACATGTGGGATGACATAAAAGTTGTTCGAGATCAATTCGAGAGTTTGAAAGCCCAATGTTGCGTTCATCTTCAATGGGATACATGTCTCTTCTTGTGAGAGAACCTTGAGACATATTTAGACCTGAAACAAAGCATTTACCAAAATAGCCAAGAATTTGTAATGACATGTTAGATGAATGACACATATGATCTGTATAAACTCACAAAAGTATTTAGATGTGAAATTCACAATCACAAACGAAGTTATACAAGCATAGATACAATAGATCCTCACAAAGTCATTCAAACTCTCAACATTTTAAAGTATTATCAACCTTGCAAATGATCATAAGACATGTAAAAAACTCGCCATTATGCAACACACAACAAAAAACGCGCCAACGTATGTAGTCATATTACAAATTCGCAAAGATGCATAAGTTAAACTGAATAGTTAGAAATTTGCAAACGACAAGAAGAAATTCGCAATACACACAAACTTGCCAAAAATTCATGTTTATAGTGACAAACTCGCCAATTAAATCTCAAAGTTGCAAACTTGCCACGATTCTTGTGTGGTAATCAAACTCGCCAAAAAATCAAAGTCTTATAGAAACTCACAAAGTGAATGGATAAAAAACAAACTCGCCACTTTCTCAACCTAACAGAAAGTAGCCAAAATTCGTTAAGTAGAAAAAACAAACTCGCCAAGTTCATAACCTAAACAAATTCGCCAAAAAAAATCTAAGTCTTATAGAAACTCGCAAAATTCATGTTTAAAAGACAAACTTGCCAAACTCGCCAAGCACCGATACAAACTCGCCAGTATTCAATAATTAAGACAAAACTCGCAAGTGTTTTGAACCAAGTGCAAACTCGCCAACATTCATGTGTGGTAGGCAAACTCGCCAAAACCTAACAAAGTTGCCAAACTTATCACTGAATTGAAACTCGCCAAAATTCATATGTTTATGGCAAACTCGCCAAACAATAAATCTAGTGGAAAAAATTCGCAAGCACTCATTATCTTTGGCAAACTCGCCAACATTTATAAGAAGCATGACAAACTTGCCAAAAATCATAAGTTCATATTAAACTCGCTTATATTCATAACTTGACAAAACTAGGGAACTCGCCAACATTCATATAAATCAAGAACCCTAAATTCATAAAGCTTAACAGATTTGCCAGATTCCTAACCTAAGATCAGATCCGCATAACCTAAGATCCGCATAACCTAAGATCGATTGTGTCCTATATACGAGAATAGGAACCCCAATTAAAACATACTTAACACAACAATTAGTTATAGATACTTACAATTGACTTGGAATAAAAGAAGCTTGATATGGATCGAATGGGGCAAAAAAAATGCAGCAGCAGGTGTTTGTGATTTTGAGAATGAATGGTTATTTGAAGAATGAATAAAACTAAGGTTTTAAAGGGAGAAGAATGAGAAAGTGACACTTTTAGTCCCTAGAGTATTAAAAACGTTTTTTTTTTTTTTAATGAAAATTGAAAAAGAAAAAATCTTTTTGGGTTTTGTATAGATTTTATATTGTTGTATTTTGATTTTGAAATATGTATTTACAAAGAGATGTGTTTGATGTTTGACGTGTTAAGAACGTTTGATTAAATTTTCCAGATCTTCTGGAGTCAAACACCGCATACCAATTTGATGAACAAGTTCAGTAAACCTTGCGGGTGGCAAGGCTTTGGTGAACAAATCCACCAATTGATATTGAGTACCCACAAAGTATAGTTCAATTGTACCCTTTTCAACATGCTCTTTGATGAAATGATATCGAAGAGCGATATGCTTTGACTTGGAATGTTGAACCGTGTTGCAGGAGATTGCAATGGCACTCTTGGAGTCACAATACATTGGAATCTTGTCGAATAAAAAACCGTAGTCCATCAGTTGTGACCTCATCCAAATTATCTGAGCACGATGTTGACATGGCAACGTATTCTTCTTCTGTTGATGACATAGATGTACAATCTTGTTTCTTTGACTGCCAAGACACCAGTTTATCTCCGAGAAATTGAACACCACCGGATGTACTTTTGCGTGTATCTAAACACCTGCGTGATCGATCTCGAAAAGCGATTAGTGCAAAACCGAATCCTTCGGATACCGATTCCCAAGTGAATGGTTCCCTTTACGTAGCGAAGGATTCTTTTAGCCTCATTGAGGTGTCTTTCAGTTGGTCTTGACCGATAACGGGAGCAAAGATATACAAGAAATACAATGTCGTCTGGCCGTTAGATACATGAGAGACCCAATAATACTTCGGTATTTTGTAGGGTCAATAATTTTCCCATGTAAATCAGCATCCAGCTTTGGTGAGGTTGCAGACATAGGTGTGTTATAAGTATTACAACTGGTCATTCCATGTTTCTTCAAGATTTCAAGAGCATATTTGGATTGATTTAGAAATATGCCACGGGGAGATTGATGAACCTGAAGGCCTAAGAAGAACTTTAGTTCACCCATCATGGACATTTCAAAATTTTGTTTCATTAATTTTTCAAAAGCGTTTGAATACGTTTTATGTGTTGAACCAAAAATGATATCATCAACATAAATTTGAACAATCAAAATATCCTCCCCATGACGTTGAATGAAAAATGTTGGATCAACAGTGCCTTTGGTAAACTGATTAGCGAGAAGAAATTTTGACAGTTTGTCGTACCAGGCCCGTGGAGCTTGTTTAAGACCATAAAGAGCCTTTTTGAGCTTGTACACGTAGTTAGGATGATCTGAATCAACGAACCCGTCCGGTTGACCCACATAAACTTTTTCACGGAGTTGACCATTCGAAACGCCGTTTTACATCCATCCGATAAACCGTGATATTCTTGTGTGCAAAGATATGCCGAAATATCCGTACAGCTTCAAGTCGAGCCATGGTGCAAACGATTCTTCATAATCGATTCCTTCTTCTTGAGAATACCCTTTAGCCGCAAAACGAGATTTGTTGCGAATAACATTGCCTTCAGCATCCAGTTTGTTTTTCCAGATCCACTTGAATCCAATGACATAAATCCCATCTGGTCTTGGAACAAGTTCCCAGAGTTTGAGATGTTTGAACTGATTCAACTCTTCTTGCATTGATTCAATCCAATTGTCATATGTCATAGCTTCTTTGATGTTTCGTGGTTCATCTTGACAAACAGTGAGTGTATAAACACAAGTTTCAGATCGCGATGAAGTCATTGTCTCGTCATAACTGGGTTAGAAGGATCGCCAATCACATTCACTAAGGGATGATCTTTCGTCCATTTATGTGTCGAAGGGTGATGATTGAATGTAGCATGCATATTAGACGGTTCCAGATTGCGTGAAGATGACTCGCCAATGTCTGGAATGGTTGGAGCCGGAGCAAATGGATTGAAGAATGCATTTCCGTCATAATCTGCTGGTGCGGGTACTTCTTGATTATGTGATTCATCAGCTGTGTCAGTGTTGGATGCAATGTGTTCTTCTGTTGAATGAGAATCATTCACGGTGCATCTGTGCAACAGTTGTTGTTGTTGGAGCAGGTGTATCGTGTATTGAATTAAGATCAGGGTGTGCAGCAGAAACAGTCGATACATCTGGAGCACTACTTTCATGAATCTCATCAAACAGAGGAGCAAACAAAGTTTCCAATTGTTGACGAGTGAATTCCATGGGTGGAACAGCTGATGAAGAAGGAAAATTTAGACGGTTGGATGCGGGTCCTAAGCGATTTTGCTCAGAAGCCATGTCTGTAAGCTCATCAAAATTGACATGAATGGTTTCCATCATTTGTCGACTTCGACGATTCCAAATTTTAAATCCTTTCGAATTTTCACAGTAACCAATGAACACTCCAATGTCAGCTTTCGGCTGAAGTTTACCAATATCATCACGATCATTTTTCGGATAACACAGTGCACCGAATACATGAAAATATCGATATCCGGTTTGGTTGTGAACCATCTCATATGGAGTTTTATTATGGGGCGTATGAATGATGGAACGGTTTTGAGTAAAACATGCAGTTGAGACAGCTTCAGCCCACAAGAAATCCGGTAATTGTGAGAAAATCAACATCGTTCGAGTAGCCTCCACTAACGTTCGGTTTCGTCTTTCAACAACACCATTTTGTTCAAGAGTACGAGCAATCGAGGTCTGATGTGTGATTCCAACTTTCTCAAAATAAGCACGAAGTGATTGATTTTTGAATTCAGTTCCATTGTCTGTTCTTATAATGCGGACGGTGTTTACGAGTTGAACACGAATCTTTGTGAGAAAGGTGATAATCATTGTTGGAGCTTGATCTTTAGTTCGAAGAAAATAGACCCAAGTCCATCGTGAATAATCATCAACAATAACCAGAATGTAGCGTTTGCCATTCACACTTTGTACACGCATGGGACCACATAAATCCATATGAAGCAAGTGAAGAACATGTTGAGAACTTGGTTCAGGTTTGGAGGGAAAGTTAGATCTCTTGCTCTTGCCTTGTTCACAAGCCGAACATAAGTGATTTTTGGTGAATCGGAACCTTGGAAAACCATCAACTAACTTATGACGAGCTAGTTCAGTCATGGTTTTGAAGTTTAAATGAGAAAGCCTTTTGTGCCATAACCATGATTTTGTCGAAGTAGCTTTTGAGAGAAGACAAATCGGTCAAGATGCAATCATATCGGACATAGGAATCGTATAAATATTGGTGCTCCGATTGCCGGTGAGTAAATCATGTCCTTCCAAATCACGTACGTAACATGTTTTGGATCGAAACGCAACTTCCAAATCATCATCACAGAATTGTCCAACTGAGAAAAGATTGTGTCCAAGACCTTCAACATAATAAACCCGACTGATCTCGATGTTTCCATTGACATAATCTCCATATCCCATTATTGCAGCAAAATGATCGTTCCCGAATCGGCATACCGATGAACTTTGAAACAAAGTTTATTAACGACTTTAGATTTCTGTCATATGCGGGTACATCCGCTATCAACAATCCACATAACGAGTTGAATCACCTGCAACACACGAAGACAACGAGGGTGGTATGATAGAAGCAGTGGAACCCAAAGAGTTAGTAGGTTCCATTATGTTAGTGTTACACACATTTGCGCATTTAGGAATCCATTTAAAACTTGAGGTACGCTGCAACCATTGTTGCCATAACCAATTATGTTTCGCTTTGGTCTTAGTGAAGTCACTAGGTGAGTACACTTTCTTAGGAGATGTTTTTGCAGCAATGGGTGTGTCTACAGATTTCTCAGAAACTACATTGTGCACCTTCCCTAAATTCGATTTTGCAACTATTGGGGACCTAGAGGGAGGGCCAATTATAGATTTCGTAGAACGGGCTAACAGAGAGTTTGCAACACATTTATCATGATTTCCAGACATCATATTTTTACGACAAAAAACACAGGATGCATTAACGTTTGAAACGGTTACAGACTTATCATTCGTTACACTGACATTAGAATTACAAGTTGCCAAATTTGAATCTAAAGCAGATGCAACATGATTTTTATTCAATTTCCTAAGATGAACATCTACTTCTGATGTCGGACGAGTACTCTTCCTATGTTGCGAGATCCTAGTATTTTCTTGGTGTCTCTTATGCTCGGATCTTCTAACATTAGTAGACGCAACTATTCCTGTAGAAGTGGAAGAAAGCAAATTAGTTCTCTGAGGTTTATCAATTATATACATGCCAGGAGCAATCACTTTTGTGTTACTAGACTCGCTAGATTCTTGTTTAGCTAGCTTTTCTTTAAGCTCAATGATGATGTGTTTTTGATCCTGAATTATGGAATTTAATCTTCCTTGTTCACCCAAAATTTGTCGAGTGTATTCAACATGGTGATCAAGTTCTTTTGACGCCGTAACGAAGCAGTTTTAAGAGAATCAAAAATCGTTTTATATTCCTGTTTGACTTGTGCAATCTCTTGTTCATATTTGAAAATTTGACATTTTAACGATGCATTTTCATCATCAAGACATTCGACTTTTGAAATTCGCGACTGATCCAAAGACACCTTTTCCATGTGATTTTGCAAAGCAAGTTCAGATTCAATTGTCTTAGACTGACACCATTGAAGTCTTCGTTTAAGTTTAGAAATCTCCATTGAAAGTTTAGATTTGACATCATCATTTTGTGAAAACAATTTTTCATTTTCCTCTTTTAATTTCTCAATTTCATGCCTTAACATCTGATTGTCCATTTCCAACGTTTGAACCATATTGAGATTCTCAGCAGTTAACACAGTATCATTCACATAAGCAAATTCACAATATATAACCATAGAAGCAACATTAGCGAAAGAGCATCTTCTAACAATTGATCAAAGGCATTTTGAAGATCTTGGTTTTTGCATTGTTCTTGTGAAACAGAGTTTTCAATTGTGTTAAAAACTTCAATCATTGAAGTCACCTCTTGTTGAAGTTCCCTTTCCCAGTGTGTGGCACACAGACGCAAGTGTGCAACATGAGGTGAGATTTGGGTTTGAAACATTTGTCTTTGCTCTCTTGCATAAGCAGATTGAAAATTTGATGCTTTTAACTCAGAATTTTTTTCAATTGCCGTTTCTAAAAATGAAATATCTTCCATAAACGTTTGAATGTATCGTAATACTAAACAAGATTTAGGAGTTTTTGGCAATGAGTTGCTTTTGCAAGAGGACGGTAAAGAACCATTTATTTGTGCAACACTGTGAACGGGATCTTCTACACAAGATGCCTCAGTTTTTTCAGAAATATTATACGATGGTGTTGAAATGACATTCAGTTTGTAAGAAGCATTTTCTCTTGTGTAATCATATGGTAAAATTCCATTTTGTCGCATTTTTAAGCGACTTCGATCATCTTGTGCCCATTGTTCCTCACAATCAAATACAACAAGTTGCATGCTTGGATCTAAAAGACATTGAGCACTATAAAATTTGGGCATTTCCTTGAGAGCTGTGTGAAGAAAACGTGGGTGATTATACCCAAGAGCAAAACGTTTTGAGTCATCAGGACTCGGAAGTAAAGTTGACATTTCAATCTGTTTTACTGAGTGGCCAATCTTATATACAACAGTACCAAAATCTTTTAACCGTCTTTCCAATCGAAGAATTTCCTCGATTTGATCATCAATGCGCTTCTTAGATTTCTTCTTGAATTCAGAAAAATTTGATCGACTTTTTGAAAAATCTTGTTTAGTATTTGAAAGTTTCGTTTGAAGATTTTCAATGTTTTTCTGAAGTTCAGACTTTTCTTGTTCAATTTTAGAAATCTTTTCGTTATTTGACGCAACAATTTCATGCATCTGATGTTGAAGATTTTGTTCGTTAACGTAAGATTTTTGAAATGCCACTTCAAAACTTGTTTCTCGGGTGGTTTTAGTTTCAAAATCATTTATCCGTTTTTGACAACTCTCAAGTTCGCCAGTCAAGGAGGTAATCTCACCCTAAGGTTATGGTTTATCTCATTACATTTTGCGCTTTGAGCTTGAAATGGCAGAAGTAATGAATTCAGATATTCTGAATCTGGACCATGAATTGCTTCACTCTGTTCAATATGCTCATTATGTTCATCATCACTTACCTCATCAAATGTAACCACGGGGTTAATTTGATGAACTTCATGATGATGAAATGATGATTCATGTTGAACAGACATCGCTCATCGATGCGATGCAGACACAATTGCATTTATGAGGCATATATCGTGTCGTACCAGGATAGACCGTCTGTGTCATAGACTGGTCCATTCTCTGTTTGACTGATGTGATGTTCTTGCATATTTGCCATCAATACAACTGCAGCATTTGCTTCCAAATCTTCATATTCATCATCCGAGAGAGTATCGCCATAAAACCTTGCCTTTGAGTTTCACTAAGTTCTCCTCCGGCTTCATCCTTGTATGCCATCAGCATGACTTGCTCATAGTAATCTCCTCCTCTTGTTCGTGGTTCAGGACAAGCATTAGCAAGATGTCCTTGCTTTTTGCAATTATAGCAACGAATAGTAGATCCCGAAGCCGGTGAATTCCCTGTTTCCACAACTTGAACATTTCTCTTGAAAGTATTACCCGATCCCCTGCGATGTTTGCCCATTCCGAATTTCCGAATACCTACTTGTAATCATACGACGACCACTAGTTACGTTTCGAACCTCAACTTTGCCACCTTGTATAACAGCATGACTTTTGGGATTTGATGATGAACGAAGACGATTGTTTGACTGAGTAGAGAACTTGGAGAAGGCTTTAGCAATAAAGGCCATTCCATGATTTAATGCTTCAAAGGCATCAACTTGATCATCATTGATTTGAGCAGAGTATGCTGTGTTAGAATCTCCTTCGGGTGTGAGTTGATGAGAAGGTGTAGGTGGAGCATAACTAAAGTGACGTTGTTGTTGATCGAAAGCATGATTTGACTTTGGGTAAGGAGTTGGATAACCATGTACCATGAGAGCAATCTGATCAGCAATTGGTGGTGTAGGGAAACCATGTGTGCCACGAGCTTCTTTATCTTTGATAACTTCATATTGATGATGTTTCGGATAATCATACAATAATCCATGCTTGACTTCATGAAGATCCTTGACTTGTCGAACAAACGTAACATACTTATGCCAATCCGGTCCTAATGAGTTCAGAAACTTGGTGTTAATAGCAATTGTTGGAAGATCAATCTTATGTCGATGCAAATCATTGACCACATTTGTGAAACGATGATAATAGGATTCAAGTGATTCCCCAGGCTCAATGGTAAACACATCAAAGTTGTGATATAGCTTAGACTCCATGTCGATCTTATTCAGTTCAGTGCCTTCCATTAAAAGATGAATTTGTTCTCACATAGCTTTTGTAGTTATCTGTGCATCAATACTTTTGTAAATTGGATTAGGAATTCCAAGAAGTATTTGTTGCATAGCAAGCTCATCAGCTTCAAGATGAAGTAGTTGTTCTGGTGTTAAACGACTAAGTGGAACAATTGTGATAGTATCAGGTCTCGGTGGAACATTTGTAGGATCTCGGGAACGATTTCATTGGCATTTGAAACGGGCCTTCTAATATCACCTTCTTTAGATACTTACCATGAGGTTTCTTGAGTTCCATATACCTTAGAAATCGACTTGACCATTGCACATAATTTCTTGGTGTAAGCATTGGAGGACGAGTATCGAACCGGCTTCATGAATCGATTCGACTTGTAACAGCCTTCGCACATTTGAGAAAACCAAGTTTGTTGTTGAGGGATTTGTGGAACCATTGACGTTCGTTGTGGTCCTTGTTGAGGATGGTTTGGAGTATATTGTTGATTAAATTGTTGTTGATAAATTGCTTGTTGTTGATTCCATTATTGATGTTGTGGACTGAGTTGTTGTTGTTGATTATGAGTGTAAGGAAAATAGTTGGATGATGGTGGTTGAGACATATTTGTGAAGTGATGTTGATCGTTAAGGATAATTAAGATTGAGGTTGTTTAGACTTAGATGGATGAGTAGAAGAAAACCAAACTCACAGAAATCCAAACTTGCTTGCAAGAAACTCGCAAGAAACTCGCCAAAACTGCCAAAGAAACTTGCCAAAGAAACTTGCCAAAGAAACTTGCCAAAGAAAGTTGCCAAAGAAACTCGCCGAAGAAACTTGCCAAAGAAACTCGCCGAAGAAACTTGCAGAGAGAAACTCGCCGAAGAAACTTGCCAAAGAAACTTGCCAAAGAAACTTGCAGAGAGAAACTCGCCAAAACTGCAAACTCGCAGAAATTCAGACAGAAACTCGCCAAACTTCAAGGAAACTCGCCAGAATTCAAAGAAACTCGCAAAAGTTCATGAGAAACTCGCAGAAATTCATGAGAAATTCGCCAAACTTCATGGCTAACTCGCCAAACTCGCAGAAACTCATGAAAAACTCACAGAAACTCGCAGAAACACGTATTCAGTCCAAAAAGTTCATAAATTTCAATCTAAAACACGTTTTTAAGTCCGGATTTCTATTAAATCTAATCAATATAAACCTAAATTATCCCTTGGCTCTTGATACCACTTGTTAGGTCACCATATTATCACAACAATATGTATTTCTAGAGAGAGAAAATTTTAGAGAGAGAAAGTGGAAGGAACTAATGAATGATTAAAGAAAATGATAATTGCAATTAGAACCAACAACCCTCTCCCTTCTAGGGAGGGGGTATTTATAGTGTTTACATAAGTAGGGGTGTTTCCCCTTGGTTCTAGAAGAACCTTCTATCACAGCTCATGGGCTTACTACATGAGCTGAGTAACTAATTACAAACATTTATAAACCATAATTATTAACGACCTATTACAAATGAAATGACCTACACTTGATAATAAAACATGTTCCTAACATTTTCGTTTATGGTATTCATTTTCTGTCCCATTTAGTCTTTTTTTTCTTAACTAATTAATATTGTATTTTGCATAGTCACTTCTTTGTCTGTTGATTAAACCCGTTACCATCGGGTTACCATCAATACCATATCCCACCAAATAAAGACCTCGCAAAAACCCGACACCACTTGAAATAATTGGTTTCACAATAGCCTGATGTTCGAAGGGTGTTTCATCAATATGACTTGACAAATGATTGAAAATAAACGTTCGTGAACCAGACGAAAAGACACGGCCTTTTTGGTCGATAGTCTTGTCTAGTTTGTGAAACCCCGATGCTTTAAATCTCATTTCGTTCAAAATATGAATACGCAAGCTGGATGTATAAATCCAACAATAAGAAGCCTTTTAACCATGAAATGATCTAAGATTTAATATAACTATAAATACATTGAAAAGCATGAACAAAACGTTTTCCTAAATATACAAAAAGTTAATATAAATCACACAAGTTAGTGGTACACCGCTCACTGGTTAAAATTTTTCTAACCAGTTGTCGTCATACCAATAACATTATATTTATATCAACTTACCCAACCAATATGACTTTAGTATTTAAGCTATCAAGTTTTTCTTTCTACTACCAATGTGAGATTAAAAACAACTTTCTACCAAAAAAAATTGCATCAACCATTTAGACTATTCATTTACCTTTTTTTTAAAGAAGGTTTTTTTTTATTCATCTCTACTCACACTCAACTTTAACTACCTTTTTGTCATGAACCTATACAATTATTATTCCAGGTGATAATATTTAACTAAAACACCCCTTTATGGCAAACCAAACCTCTTCAAATTGAATGTAGGTTCTACTATTACTTTTTTTTTCAATTTTAATTTGACACAAACACAGAGCTTTCATATAAAGTCCTTGTTACTTGTTAGTATTTTTTAAAAAATAGCATTCTATAAAATGACCTTGAGAGACGCATTGGTTTGTTATGCACATAGACTTGAACATTATTTATATCTAGAAGACTTTGAACCATGGTCATGGAAAATTCTATGTGCCAATATGCCAAGCGAGAAGCATGGAATTGAGTTAGGCTACAAATTCCGTGATTTGTCAATACCAACTTCTAAGATATTGTCTTTACTAACTAACGCGTGTCACTCATAATTTGTACTATTTATAACACGTTCCAGAAGAAAATAAGAAATACACGTTGATTTTAAATGAGTGTGACTAGTCATCTTTGGCTAGTCTTCTAGAAGAAATGCAAGGTGACCATTAACTAACTTATATAAATTCATACACCAGCATGCTCTATTGCAAACTCATTTTCATTGTGCTACTACTACAACCACCCTTATTCCTCATTGCCGATCACCAGAAAACATAACAAGAAATGAATACTTATTCATATTTGGTCAGATCATCCTCTCAGTATCGTAGACGACTAGGCAAGAAGCCTACTTGCTCACGACGTTGGTTGACTATGGCGAAACAGCAGAAGACAAGATTTTATATACTAAGACGTTGTATATCGATGCTTATGTGTTGGAATGATAAGTATGATTAATGTTAAAGTGGTTTTGTTTTTAAATTTGTTGGATAGTTATAGGAAGATATATCAATTTGTTGATTAATGATAAGTTTGATCCAATTTTTGCATGTAAATATGTAACTTTCAGAGCAACAAATAGCTTTTCATTTTTACAGAATAGTACTTATGATATTTTCGATCATTTCTATTGATTAATTCTCATGAACCCGATCAGCGGTTTCGAGTGATTTTTGATTTTTTTTTTTTTTAAAAACGGAACGAACTTGATAATACTTGGGGTTGTCAAATTGGTTGACCCTACCCGACCCGAACCTGATAAAGGCTTATAAGGTCGGGTTCATTCGGGTTCAACTCGGTTTATCGGGTCTATCGGGTCAACCCGACGAACCCGATATCCTTATAGGGTCGGGTTAGGGTTATATTTTTCATACTTTTCGGGCTAAGGTTCAACCCGATAACCCGATAAATGTATAAGCCTTCCTCCTAATTTTTTCCATTTTAAGCCCAATAACACTTTAAAGCCTACCTGATATCAATGTTAGCTCAATATGTACATATGTTAATGTTTTTTTTACTCTACGCCTATTGCACTCTAATGCTCATGTAAATTACATATGTTAATGTTATTTTTTCTAAGTCCACAGCTCATGTAGATATAATGTCAAAATATTACATATTTGTTTTCTATGCCTCCTGCACTCTCATGACTAAATTAGATAGCAAATATCAACTTTCTCTTATATTCAACCAATGTTTTGAAACTCGGGTCGACCCGGCCGGGTTAACCGGTTGGACCGGTTCCGGACAAAAAAACGGGTCAAAAAAACCCGGGTTTTAAAAAACGGGTCAACCGTTTAGACCCGGCGGGTTTTAAGTGACCCGGGTCAACCCGGGTTTTGAAACCCGGCCGGGTTTGGCTTTTATATTTTTTTTAATACAAAACCTCAAAAAATAAACTTGTAAATCTCGTAGGATGCATGTCTTTAGAAGTATGAAACTTGTAATCTCGTAGGATTTATGCCTTTTGAAGTATGAAACATGTAATCCCGTAGCATTTATGGTTGTTTAGAAAATTATGCCGGTTTATATCCTTGTCCACCTTTGATTTGTTGTTTAGAGCATGAAAAATGGTTCTTTGCTTTTTTTTCACTGCAAAACTAATGTTTGGACAATTAGAAATGGATGTTTGGACATATGCATAAAACCGAGTCTAACCGGGTTGACCCGGCGGTTGAACCGGTTGACCCGGTGACCCGGTGTCTTGGCCGGGTCGATCACAAACCCGGGTTTCAAAACATTGTATTCAACACTCAGTGTAATCCACAATTTTTGCTGATATCACATATATATTGCGTAGACTGTAGATGATATAAATTTTAACTACACTACCTTAATTAATTAGGTACTTGTATAAAAGTTTTTTTTGTTTCTAACGTGGGCTTATTTTAAGGAAAAAGAAAGATTGATTAGTTTTAAGGATGGTATATTAAAGTAATCTTGTAATACTAATTTCACCAATCCAAGATTGTGTTTTGTGAATCATTAGGATAGGCAACTCGCCACAACCCGATAACAACCCGAAAACCCAACCCGAATCAACCCGACCCGTTTGAACCCGAAACCTGATAACCCGATAGCTTATAGGGTCGGGTTAGGGTCAAATTTTGAGACACCAAAACCCAAATCAACCCGACCCGATAAACCCGATAACCCGATAACCCGACCCGATAACACCCCTCATACTCATATTTTTTTAAAGTAGTCATAGCATGTTATTTTTTTAAGAGTAAATTGCAGAGCATTTTAAAAACTAGTGGTTGTTTAGCAAAAGAGCGGTGAGCTTTGCTAATTTTTAAAAAAACTAATTTTCCAATGCTTTTTTAAGAAGCGGTGAGCTGTGGCTACTGTTTACAGCTCCTGCTCACCGCTCCTGCTCACTGCTACTATTGACAAACACACCCCTAATACTTACTATAACTATTAATGCTCATTGCTATGCTTCTTTTATCAACAAACCCATAATCTTCGATCATAGTCAAAGTATAATCATTTGTTTAAAAAACAAATAAAGATGAAATCATCACATCCTTAGCTATAATCTGTTGTATACGTTTTATCTTTCAACGATATACTTGCTTAACGATAAATAATTATTCTTTTGAAACCATCACATCCTTAGCTATAATCTGTATTGTAGATGAAGAATAGAGGTTTCAAACCATTGATGCAAGTGATCTAATGCTCAAAAAATTCATCTAAAATCGGGATGCTTCAAATCTCATTACATTCAAAATAAACATATAAACGTTTGATGCTTTAAATGTAACAGATAAAAAGTTTTTGATCACGAAATGGAGCTAACGATAAAATAGCATGTAAATGTAAAATATCTTAAATAAAACCACAAAAAGTAAATGAATAATACGAGTTATCCTACATCATATTAATACGAGTTATCAAACAAGCCAATTTACTTGTTGGCTGAATACGTCACCAAGAATAACATCATATTAATCTCTAACACACCCAACAAACATAACCTTAGAATATAAGCTATCAAAGTTTTCTTTCAATCACATATATGAGATAATCAAACACAACTTTATATGAAAAAAAATGTATCAACACATATAAGCTAGGGTGAATTGCATATATATCCCTCTTAAACCTCAAAATTACATATATATCCGACCTAAAATCATAATTACATATATATCCTTCTTAAACACTAAAAATGTCATATGTATCCAAATATTTAAATTATACTTAAACTAAACACTAGAATACATTATAGTTATTATTTCATACATAATTGTCTATTTTACCCTCATATTCTCATAGTATATGACTTATCAATTATCATTATCAGTAATACCTTGTCATGACACCACCTAAGCCACTCTCGAGTTCTTCTCTGAACATTCGCTACTTTTTGTTTAATTTATGAGGATAACTTATTTTATTAAAGAATATAATGGAAAAATTCTTACAACAAACAACTAATCTTAACTTGTTTTCTTTCTTTTCGTGTATCTCAATATCTTTGATTCTCCGGCAAGAAACGGTAGTCGCTATGCAAAGCTTATGATTTTTATATATTTTTTCCTTATTAGATATAATAATTTATTATATTTAGTTTGTTGTAAACTTTGTTTCATTCATATTTCTTCTTCCCTGGCACCAACAACAACAAACCAACAACAAATCGTTCTTTGATTCTTCGGCACCGACAACAACGCAATAGCCCCTTCCTTGATATCTTTTCTTTTTGTGGCGGGAATCCAACAATATATTTGTAAATCCAATTTTCGTCTATATTAGTGTTTTTTTACTCAAGGAGACATGAAAAATGATGTTTGGATTATGAGGGATATATGGGTTATACGGTGATGTAGTATTGTAGAAGACAAATGTAAGGGTATAACGGTCAAGTCATAATTAATTGGTAGTTAAAATCTATTTTAGTGTTTTATTTATATATTTTTTAATTATTTGGATATATATGGTTATTTTAATATTTAGAAAAGATATATATGTAATTATGATTTTAGTTTTGATATATATGTAATTTAAAAAAACATATTTTGTGCAAAGTTTCACCAAATTTTTGTCATTGCTTATAGTTCATAAACGAACAAACTAATCAGTAAAGCTACCGCCAAAAAATGTATAGATGAAATAAATTATTAGTTGATATTAAATTATAAAGTATCCGCAGCCGCATCGCACGCGGACTCTGCTAGTTTATCTATTACTAGTTGTAAACGTTTTATCCTAGGACGATAATATTAATCTCAATATACTCAATCAACATAACCTTAGTATATAAGCTACCGATGTTTTATTTCTATTACCAATCAAAGACACTTTTTTATCAAGAAAATGTATCAGCACATATAAGCACTCGACTCAAACTTAACTACCTTATGTTTTGAAAATTGAAAACCTGCTCCATAATTTGTGCTATTTAAAACATGTTCCAAAAGAAAATAAACATTTGATGCTTTAAATGTTACAGATAAAAAGTTTTTGATCATGAAACAATCTAACGAGAAAATAGCATGTAAATGCAAAATATTTTAAATAAAACCACAAAAAGTTAATGAATAATACAAGTTATCCTTCGTGATAGCAAACAAGATAATTTACTTGCTAGCTGAATATGTCACTAGGAATAACATCATATTAATCTCTAACACGCCCAACAAACATAACCTTAGTATATAAGCTATCAAAGTTTTCTTTCAATTACCTATGTGGGATAATCAAACACAACTTTATATAAAAAAAAAATGTATCAACACATATAAGCTATTTGTCTTATTTACCTTCACTCAACTCTAGCTTAACTACCTTTCGTATTGAAACTCACAACTTTCGTAATGTTTGACCAAAAAGCTCTTTTAGCTTATGATTTGATTTAAAGCTGTTATTAAATATCATCATCTGAAGGCTATTTTCTAGTTGTGCATATTTGCTAAAAGGTTCATTGACTTCATTTATGCAAATCCATGAGGCTTCACTTGTTTAAGGTAAAACAACACTTTTTTTTCCTTCCTTAATTAATTAGTATTGCATTTTGCATTGTCACTTCTTTGACGGTTGATCAAACCGGTTACTATCAGGTTACCATCGATGTTCTTAAACAATACATAACCGTCGTTATGCAAGTGAATCAATACCGTATCCGACCAAATAAAGACCTCGCAAAAACCCGACACCACTTTAAATAACTGGTCTTTAACACGGCTTCTTCACAATAATCTGATGTTCGATCGATATGCCTTGACCAATAATGAAAAAATATATTTTTGAGAAAAAGACGAAAAGACACGACCTTTTTGGTTTATAGTCTTGTCTAGTTTGTGAAACTCCGATGCTTTAAATCTCATTATGTTCAAGATATAATATGCAAGTTGGATGTTTAAATCCACAATAAGAAGCTTTTTAACCATGAAACAATCTAATATTTAAGATAACTATAAATGCTTTGTAAATCATGAACAAAACCTTTTCCTAGATGCGCAAAAAATTGATAAATCACACAAGTCAAGAATACAACGTTAACTGACTAGATTTTTATTCTAACCACTTGACGTCATACCAATAACATAATATTAATATCAATTTACCCACAAACATGACTTTAGTATATAAACTATCAAGTTTTTCTTCCTACTATCAATGTGGGATAAAAAACAACTTTCTAAAAAAAAAAACTGCATCAACACGAGTAGATTATTCACTTACTTTTTTTTAATAAAGGTTATTTTTTATCTCTACTCATATTCACCTTTATCTACCTTTTCATGAAACTACAATTTTTATTCCGGATGATAAATTTTAACTAAAAAATGCTGTTATGGCAAACCAACATTGCACCTCCTGAAATCAAATGTAGGGTCTATTGCTACTATTTTTCCAATTTTGATTTGTCATAAAATTGACGAGTACCCCAAATGGAGAAGACACACGACCTTTCAATTGGTATTAAAAAAAAAAAAAAAAAAAAAGAAAAAAAAAAAAAAACATTCTTATATGACCCTCAGAGTGGGCTAGTTTATTGTGCACATAGACTAAAGCATTATTAGAATCTAGAAGACTTTGAACCATGGAACATTCTATGTTACCAATATGCCTAGTGAGAAGCATAAAATTGAGTTGTGCTACTAATTCCGTGATTTGTGAGTTGTGCTACATATTACTACCGTGTGTCACTCAAAATTTGTGCTATTTGAAACATGTTTTCAAAAAATTAAAAATACACGTTGATTTTGATCTAAGGCGTATCCAAAGTTTGTTTGTTTGCATGGTTTATAACTTTGTATTTAGCCTTTTGTCTCTATTGGTTCAACTTTTACTTATCAATTGATTGCATTATCCTTTCCAAGCAATATTGATTACTAGCGTTACAAGAAACTTGGATAGCTATAAAACTACTTTGTGAGAGTTTAGGTTGACACATGTTTTAGTGATGTGTATAAAGCAGTGCGTTAAGGAGTATTTAAGAATTAAGAGTAAGGTTTCAAAACATTACTGCAAAGGGACTATATTGGCTTAAAATCGAGCAGATTTTAACCATGAGGTGATCTAGTGCTCAAAATATTCATCTAAAATTCGGATCAATAAAATCTCATTACATTCGGAATAAACATATAAAGTTTGATGCTCTGAATCAACAAATAGAATTTTTTTTTAATCATGAATCGATGGAACGATAAAATAGCATGTAATAGTAAATGCTTTAAATATCATAAGTAAGACCACAAAAAGTATATGAATAATACAGGTTATCCCTCATATAGCAAACATGTAAATTTAGTTCGGAACAAGTTTGCTTCCGCAAGCATAACATCATATTAATCTTAACATTATAAATTAACAAAACCTTGGTATATAATCTACCAACATTTTCTTTCTACTACCTACGTGGGATAATTAAAGACAACTTTCTATCAAGAACATGTATCAACATATATAAGCTATATGTCTCTTTTTTTTAATGATGGTTCTTTATTTACCTCCACTCAACTCAAGCTTCAATACCTTTTGATTTGAAACTTGAAAACCTGTATTTTAGGTGTGATGTTTAACTAAAAAAGCTTACGATTTGATTTACAGCGGTATTGAACCCAATGGGACAATGACCGCTTTCATATAATTTAATTTGTATTCTTTGTTTTCTATCATACTTCCTCCGTCCCATATTAAATGTTCAGGTTTGACTTTTCAAGTTTTTCTTTTACAACTCTGACCTTAAATATTTTTGCTTGTGTTATATGGTATTAGAAAAAAATAATATATAGTGAAAATACATTTAAAACTCAATCTATTCATATATTTTGCATCAAATATTATATAACACAACCAAAAATATTTATGGTAAAAGTTAAGAAAAAAAGACTTTGAAAATTCAAACTGAACATTTAGTATGGGACGAAGAGAGTATATATTTTTTCTCACTTATTAAACTATAAAAAACTGGAGTTGTATGTATTTTTGGATGTCACAAATGTTCAATTTGGTTACAATGATTAGGTGTGAGATGATGGTCAAACAGTACACTAATAAACTGTTACCAAATATTAACTAGTAATCGTAAAATCTTGTTTTGATCCTTGAATATCACAATTTGGTAAAAGGGTGGAAAAGTGTGCCTTTACTCTTTTAGGGATAATTTCTTGCTTTTAGAACGGGCATGGAATGACCTTTCCTTACAAGATAATCAAACCTTTTCCTAGTAACACATACAAGATAAACGAAACGTGTAGTTAGCACGTGTTGTAGCGTCCTATATTAAGGAATGTTCTGTACCAACCTCATCTACTGACTTGATTATACTCCGTAGTAAACTAGTGAATCAAGGTGTGATTAACAAGAGATCAACATCAAAAGAAACAGTCAACTTCTTTACATTTAGTTATTCATAAACTTTTATCTTTAATTTTAGAGAACTTTTGATTGGTTAAAAATAAGAAGCGTATATAGCAAACTTCGTCCATGTTTTTTTACTTTGATTAAACGTTTTCTCCCTTATCTTTTGAAAGCAGATGCGGTCTCGCTTTGAGGAGGTTTCAGGTCCATTTTCGTTCACTAGAGTGAAAAAGACGAAATACCCTCGTCTTCAACCTTTTATATTTTCTCTTTTCGTATGATTGTATCTCTATCTTCTTCCAGCCTTCAAGTTTTTTTCACCTGATGGATTTTATTTTGTTGAGCTAATTTCAATGTTTTGAGCTATTACAAACCATCACTTCGTTATAGGAAAATGTTGGAATGTATGACTTGGATACATGTGTCTAGGAAAGAATGCCTTCTGATAAAAAGATGTACACTCAAAAAAAGAAACGACACGGATAAATTATGTGTATAGTGGATAACAGTAGAAATTCTATAATGAAATAAGTAAACTGAGTCATCAAGTGACCATCTTTGGTTATCATGTTGTAAACATACATTGTGAAGTATGTTGTACCCATATAGCTATGACAGTAATTCTCTTTGTGTAATACTTCTTTGATTACTAACTATCAATAAAAATGAAAGAAAACCTTAACTAATTCAAAAAAATAAATTAAATGAAGGATTTAACATGAAATTTTCGCATAAACCTACATATGGTATGTCAATCTCAAAATAGATCCATACAAAATGAAACAATGTACTTAATTTTGCAACTTTATTCCTGAACCAAAATATTCATCTGAAAACCTTCTAACTTCAAAAACTAGCTTATTACAACTTTTCCCTAGGTACAACTAGTGTCACTTTACATCGAGTCCTAAATCTTGCTTTTGTCTTGTTGATGATCAGCTTCCAAGTTGAATACTTTATTTGTTTCTCCTTTCTTACAGATAAAAAGAAAGTTAAATAACCATTCGATAGCCACGGATGACAATAACACAGAGTACAAAATCCAGTCAAGGTTTTCGGGAAGGAATAACACCAACATAAGGGAAAGGGGTACATGAATAAGTCCCGTGTAATTGATCTTTGAAAAACTGATGGGGTTATTGTAGTGTGTTAGTTGATGTAGATGCAAATCAAAAAGAATGTACATTGCCAATAAAATTCAAAAACCTATCCACACAACTATATACCCGGTCCATGTCGAGTTTTCAGGGTAAAGCATCAAGAAAAGCGACGAAAATGCAAGTAATGCAGATAAAACACCGACATATCTTAAGATGGTGTAATGGGTATTTTTCATCGACGAGATTTGGATGTAGTCTTTAGTAGAAATCAAAATCAGGGTTGTGACTAAAGTGACACATAGTGCAGCAATCGAGATGATCGTAAACAAAGGACTATATTCCAAAGGAGATTGCTTTTCTGTTTCACACACTGACCGAACCATAAATAGTGGACCTCTGCAAGTAAGTCCTATTGAATATAAAAATACGAAGTACCATGAGAACCTGAAACGCAAAATGTAAACATAGTAAATGATATACATTAATTATTTTCCACAAAACTAGTATATCCAACACGTAACCAATTAAATTAAACCCTTACGAATTCGAAAATGCATCGGAATGTGATATGAACGAAACTAGCTTACTGTGGATTGGATGCCGTTGAGGAATGTGATGGTGTGTCATCTTTAATTGGAATGGCAGTTGAATATGACTTCATATGTGCTTCAACATTGATCAACAAATATGGTGATTTAAAGTTTTATAAAACAACTGGACTACAAATTTATTTGATCAAATAATGGGACAAAAAAAATAGACCATACATGTTACAATTATCATTAAACTAACTCCCGAAAAATCATCATGTGGTATTATTGACCAAATCTTTCAATTTTATTTACATAGAAGTTCCATATAAATGAATATACTTAAAATGTGTAAATTTATGACAATGTCACAGTAATTGATGATAGAGATCAAATTGTACTTTTATTAGAGTTATAATTATGTGGGAAATATGAGTTTGAACTATATAGTAATTTCCCCCAAAATTCTTGTATCGTCATGAACCAAAATTAGGTATCGTAATTTTTTTCTGACGGTTACCTTTTTCGTCTCTCATATTTAAAAAAAGGGGTTTTGGCCGTACAATAGCAACGTACTTTTTCAAATGTACCGATCTAGTACGCAGCTATTTTTGTCCCACTTAATGTTACGAACTTTCTGTTTTTGTACCAATCTACCCATAAGTGACCGGCTACCGGGAAAAAAGTTTGGAAACCGGCTATGCATCTTTTTTATTAAGCGTTTTGGGTACAATAGCAACGCATTTTTTCAAATGTACCGATCTAGTACGCGTACTATTTTTTGTCCCACTTAATATAACGTATTTTCATTTTCGTTTTGTCCGTTTTCGTCCGTTTTGCACATTTTCACACGCTTTGCACGCTTTTCATCCGTTCTCACATATTTTGTTCGTTTTACACATTTTCATTCGTTTACATGTTTTCGCCTTGTGATAATAGTAACAGCTTACTTCATTTGAACGTTTTCGCACGTTATCGTCCATTTTTGCACGCTTTCGTCCGTTTTCGCCCGTTCTTACGCATTTTTATTCGTTTTTACATATTTTCGCCTTGTGATAAGAGTAACGTGCGAAAATGTGCAAAAACGGATGAAAACGGGCAAAAACGGCCGAAAACATGCAAAGACAGACAAAAACGTTAAAATGGACTAAAACGTGCAATAATGGATGAAAACGCGCGAAAACGTTTAAAACGTACAAAACAGACGATAACATACAAAAATAGACGAAAACATGCTAAAATATCCTAAAACGCAAAGATGGGCTTAAAATGTGTAAAAACATGCAAAACGGACAAAAAGCGTGCCTAAATGTGTAGAAACGCACGAAAGCGTGCAAAAATGGAAAAATTTGCAAAACAGTGAAAACATGTAAAACGAATGAAAATGCGTAAAAACGAACAAAAACGTGTAAGAACGGATGAAATCATGCAAAAACGTGTGAAAATGTGCAAAAACGGACGAAAACGTGCGAAAACGAACGAAAACGTGCGAAAACGAACAAAACGCAAAACGGATGAAAACGTGTGATAACGCATAAAACGTGTAAAAACGGACAAAAACGTGCAAAACGGACAAGAACGTGCGAAAATGGGCAAAAAAAATTTTGGTGCCGGTTAAACAAGTTTGATGGGGTAGATTAGTACAAAAACAGAAAGTTCGTAACATTAAGTGGGATAAAAAATAATACGCGTACTAGATCGGTACATTTGAAAAAGTACGTTGCTATTGTACGGCCAAAACCCTAAAAAAAGTGTGCTTTTGCAGGAACTTCTGAAGTCTACAGAGGTTGCAACTGGTGGTCTTCATAATGCTATGCCTAAATTCTTGGAAAGTATGGGCATAAAAGTTGGTTTTAGACGAGCAGATTCTGTACATTCTGTTGTTCCAAAGGAGTTTGAGAGAGGTATGAATGTGCCCAAGTAACCCAATTGCAGGTTTGTAAATATTGTAAATGATACTTGAGATGTTGGAAATTTAATTAACTTCACTTCATTGGTATAATTTATGACAATGTCACAGTAATTGATGATAGAGGGCAGATTGTAATTTTTCTTGAGTTTTTATTTCGTGGATATGCATCCACATGCCTGTGACAATTTACCTTATGTGTTGTTTGTCATATTTAATTTATTCATCGTGTGTGCTTTTACAGGAACTTCAGAACACTACAGATATTCAACTCGTGTGTTCTTCAGATTGGTAGGTCTGAATTCTTGAGAAGTTTGGGCATCAACATTTGGTTTCGGACAAGTAGATACATCCCGTTGGTCCAAAGGAAACAAGAGGTATGAACAACGGGCCCAAACCACATATATTTTTCATGTTAAAATTATGCGCAACAACACATTGTCACTTTGACACATTCAAAAGGAACAAGAAAATGTGGCTATTTTGATGTTCTATTTTTTTCTGTTGGATCTTTAATTAAACTCGAGTTAAATACAGTAAAAAGTCGAGTTAAACTACAACAAAATTTAACTAGAAAAGGAAGACGGATTTAACTAGAAAAGTAAAAAGTCGAGTTAAACTCGAGTTAAATACAGTAAAAAGTAAGTACACTAATGTATCATCATAAACTACAACAAAATTTAACTAGAAAAGGAAGACGGATAGATCGAGTGAGTTTCTCGACATATTTAGATACACGAGAATTGCTTTACATTCCAACGACACACTTGATCAACTTCATGGCATGTAAATTAAGAAACACACAACGGGATGCATTATCGACAATAACCAGCCAAAAAGAACCAAAATACGAGAGTAAACCCAAGTTAGATTAGTGATATAGCTTGTACTCCATACATGATCTCTATTTAAACTTTCTCGTTAACTATGGGATATCAAGCTTTAAAATACAAACGCTCTTGATGAAAATATAACTGGTGCATATAGATTATTATCACTAGCATAGTATGGGTAAAGGGGTTTACCCCGGTAAAATATATATATAATTACAAAAGTTGAAGTTCACTAAAATGTGGCTGAAGTACCACATCAACCTCAAGCAACGCTTGAACTACCAAATAAAAACACACGGTTGTTACATGCCACACACCGAAACAACTATCCAATTACATTAACAAGAACACCTATAGGGAAATACCACTCCAAAGCACAAGCAACTGATAAGGATTTAAAACGTACACTTTTAAGGGGTCATTTAAGCCCTTAATCGACCACTTTTATACCCGTTACTGCTTAATTTTGTTCCTTTTCACTTTTTAGGTCTCTTGGAAGAAAAATGCTGGAATGATGCATATTTAGACGAAAAGGAGTGAAAACATGAAGAAAATGGCTAAGTCAATATCGAAGACACTCAAGCTGCTGAAACTGAAGCTGACGGCGTCCCAACTAAAGGGCGACGCCGTCCCTCTCTATGGATTTAATTAAAATACACCTGACGACTCAGTAGACTTTTTGCTCAAATACACCTGACGGCGTCAGGCTTTGAAGATGAAGGGCGTCAGTAAGACTTTTCATCTCAGACGACCCAGATCCAGAATTAGACGACGTCCCTGCTGAAGCCTGACGGCGTCACAACTACAACGTGACGCCGTCCCAACGATAACTTGGCCAAGATGAAAACCCTAATGACGACGATCTGACGGAGTCCCACCTATAAGGCGACGCCGTTGCAAGTGTAAATCTATATATAGAATTCGATTTTTTAGTATTTTAAGAGGTAGATTTATGGAGTAAAAACCCTAAACGTTTGTAGTCCGACTTGGACAGTATCTTAGGGTCCCAAACCCTATTTACACGTCATGATAAGTGTTTTATTCCATTAGTTTCATTATATCTTCCATTGATTGTGTGTATGCTTGCTTGTTTAACATGCCCGGCTAAATTTCTTGTGTGTTTACTTAGATCTATGAAATCTAGTTGTTAATTATTGATTAGTTGTCTCTTATCTTAATTGTAATTGGCTTAGGAGTGCAATTAGGCTATCGTTGTGTTTAAATGCTTGAGTAATCTTTATGAACATTAGTTTATGAATCACTTAGAGGATTTCGTAGTCTAAACATCCAAAGATAACCTTAAAGTTAGTTTATGAAACATCTAGCGGATGTCGTAGGCAATAACCTTAAGGTAGTCTCAAAGAGTTAGGGAAAAAGGCACACCCTACGGCTTTAGAAAACACAATGCGTTAAGAATAAGGATGTGACAATTCAACCACCAATAAAAGATAACTAGAGAGTAATAGTATCTAGGTAAACACATTTTTAATCATCATACGAGTACACATAAAAAAGACATAGCTTCCCGTAGTATTAGATAATTAGATAGTAGAAGTAATCGGTAGAAGTACCACCCCCAAATCTATTGCCCCGAGATTTTACCCTTAGCTTTCTAAAAACATATAAAAGATAAAAAAATAATCATCCTCAACCCCACCTTAGTGTAGTACACTTCTTGCTAGCATTCCTATTTCCCTAGAGAACGATATCAATACCCGAGGCTTACCCAATACTACACTACAATGATTAGGTTCACTGCCTAGGTTGTTGAAAAACTTGCTCGACGAAAAGGAAGTTCCTTTGACCCCGAACGCGCTTCGTACGCGCATCAAGTTTTTTGCGACGCTGCCGGGGAATAAAATAGCTAGTTAGATTTTTATCTCGTTTAGGTTCCCTTGCTTGATTCCTATCAAGTAAGATTTTTTTCTCGTTTTTAGCTTCCTTGTAGTCTATCCCCTTTCTTCGTGACTTTGTTCGAAGCCCCATCACTTTTTATCATGGAAGGTGATAACCCACCACATCACCCAATTCCCATCGACCTACCACCAATTGACCCGCCAAGAGGCCATACTCTTGGTGAATACTCTAGACCGAGCCACCAAGGCTATAGGAACACCATTGAGCTCCCCGATCAAGCTCAAACTACGGACCTGCGATCCGACACAATCCGGTTGGTGCAAAACGGATGTGCATTCTATGTAATTCGTTCTGAAGATCCTAATTAGCATCTCAAGGACTTCCTTAAAATCGTTGATTCCATCAACCTTGATGCTACCACACGGGAGACCACGCGCTTGCGTCTCTTCCAATTCTTTCTACGCGACCAAGCTAGTAATTGGCTTGAGCGACTTCCCGCTGGATCCATCTCAAGTTGGGATGATCTCACCACTCGTTTCCTTGCCCAATTTTTCCTACCGGGGAGAACTACCAAACTTAGGAATAAAATCTTGATGTTCCAACAACGTCAAGGTGAATCTCTCTACGAGGCATGGACTCGATTCAAGGACTTGCTCCATAAAGTCCCTCATCACGGCATCGATCTTTGGCTTCAAGTCCAAATCTTTTACGATCATGTCAACTTCTCAACTAAGCAATCCATCGACCAAGCGGCCGATGGCAAACTTAGTGATCTTACCGCGGATGAATCGTAGGGTACAATAGAGGACCTTGCCCTCTATGACAACGAAAGTTGGAATGACCCCCGTGAGTTGCACAAAATCATCAAGGCAATCTCCTTGCCTCCCATTGACTCACAAACTTCCAATCGTAGGATGCTTGAACTTGAAGATCAAGTCAAATTCCTAATGAGCTCCTACGAGAATCCTAAGTCTTCACGCCAAGTGAACAAAGTCTCTTCCTTGTGTGAGCTATGTAGTGGTCCCCATGACACTTGTACTTGCACGCGACTCCCCGAACAAGCTTTCGTTGACTATACATCCTCTCATTCCAATGGAATGAGAGGGAGATTCCCCACAACACCCAAACCTAGGACCTTCAATGATGCCCGAGAAGCATGGAGGGGCAAACCCGACTATAATTGGGGACAAACCAAAGAATTCATCTCTAATGATTCCCCATGGTCCAAATCCCACGGCCCTAGCCAACAAAACATAGAAGGGATGTTGCAACACCTAGTTACATACCAAAAAGCTCAAATAGCCAAGCTTTCAGATCGCTTTAACCAACAACAAGACGAGATGGATAGGAAGATAGATAACCTTTTGAAAGCCATGACCAATAGTGATAGGAAGACCACCGAAAAGGTTAATGCCATCTCGACTCATTATCCCGAAGCTTCCGGTGTAAAAGTAAAGGACCCAAGCAAGTACTTCTAGACTAGGGATCCCTCTTCATCCAAGCACATTCAATTCGTCAATGCCATCACTCTAGTGAAGCCAAATAGGAATAGTAACGAAGCGAACCATGAGACGGTACTTGAGGTTAGTGAAACTCCTAAGGAAGAATCAACCAATGAAGTAGACGAAGTAGGTCATGATTTCTTCAATAAGTTTCCTACGGAAGAGGAACTTTCAATTCGTCACATGTATGTTAGGAGAAGCACTCAAATCATCTTTGGAAATCCTTGGAATCTCAACATACCATGTTGCATAGGACATCTTTTCGTGACAAAGGCCTACATTGATCGCAAATCTCCAATTAACATCATGACTAGCACATATTATAATTGGGTGATGAAGAAACCTATCCCAAATAGGTAAGACCCCGATGATCCTAGAATTAGTTGTAATTTCCTTGGTAGGGTTAAAGGATTGCCCATCTATGTAGGTAGTTTTACGTACCTTACGGATTTCATAATTGTGGAGGATATTAATATGGCCATAGATCCTAGCTTGTCCCACGTAATTCTAGTTAAGCCATTCATAGAAAACACCGAGATGACTTATGATCCGTCGTTAGGAATAGTTAGATTCAAAGATGAGACCGATGACGTAGCTTACCAAATGCCATTTAAGATTGAGAAATTTTCATCACTATCCAATGATAAAAAAGAACTTAAGCTATCGGTCTACTATAGGAATGAAGAGGATAAGGAGAAAGGAGTAGATTATGTGATGAATAAGATATTTGGGTTCTATAAGGATTGTTTGAAATTAGGACCGGAATATAGAACCGATTGGGGGGAAATGACTTCTTAGAAAGATGCTTAATAATACATTACTATAACATGAAAAACCCCAATAGAGATCGTCATGAGGAAGGAAGTGACGGCAATGAAGTTACGTAGGAGCACGACTTCGAGTCTAGCTACTAGACTCATAAATAAAGAAAAGTGATTCGTGGGAGGCAACCCCTGCTTAATTGTTTGCTTGTTTGTGTGTCATATATATTTTTCATTGTTGTTTATTCTCATGTTTGAATTTGTGAAAATGCTTTATTTTGTCTTTAACCTCGTCTTAATTACATATAAAGGTATTTTACAAAAAGGATAAGTGTAGGGAAGATTACATACGTTTTTAAAATAACGTAAACATGAGAATTACAACTAGTGAAATTGATGTATATGTGTGTTTGTTAGAGTCAAATGCTTGTATCGAGTCATAATGGATGTTTTGCAGGAATTTTTCCAGATTTTAAAGGTGTAATTTTTCCAGGAAAACGCAGCAGACCAGTTTTTGTCAGGACAACCTGACGACGTCAGGATGAGCAGAAACATCTTAAATTTTTTTTCTTGTTTTCTGTGCTATGTATAAATTTTTGGAAATTCTCAGGTCTTAAGTTTCCAGAAAATCTACAAACATCCATTTCACAAGCATTATATCCAAGTGTAGTTGTGTCATATATAGTTTTACCGTAGATTTTATGCGAAGGTTTCGTCTATTTTCTTAAAGTGTGCAGGTTTTATTTGGCAAAAAGAAGAAACACAACATTGGATGAAGCTTATCACGTATACATTCTTCTTGAGAAAGAATTTAACCACTACTTTACACGGATCCCACCGAGCTAATCAGGGGAGTACTAATTTCTTTCTCTTTTACCTACCTTCCTTTATCATAACCTTGATACTTTCGGGGAACATTGGGGACAATGTTCAGTTTAAGTGTAGGGAGGGAGAATAAAACGGGAACTTATAAACTATGCTTATCTTTGAAAATTTGTCTTGTCCTAGTTCATTTGTGTAATAAGCTATCAGAAATATTCGTTAGGGCAATTTTAGCACCAAATTTAAATTTTTTTATGACATGTATGAGTGAGAATTTAGTCTTAATAAAGCGTCTCATGGATAAGAGTTATATGACTAGCACAAAAATCGTTTACCACTCAAATTCCACCCAAAAAATGTGAGGTTCGCCCCTAGATCTTTAGGAATAAAAGCATTCACCTTTAATGCTTAGAGAGTGTACCGGTAGTATAATAGATTCTATAACTTGTTTTGTGATGCATTCCGAGATCGCTAGTGAGACTACACTTGTGTAGTTAGGAATAACTAAATGATAAGAGGCATTATGATAACTCTTGTTTGAAACCCGTATTATAATTACGTCGTCCACATCGGTCGAGTAATTACCCCACACTCTTACGATATACTCATCTTTAGTACACGATACCCCTAGTTTAACCCCTAAAGCCTATCCTTTTCGCGGTTCTCGTGATGTTTCGGTTTTCCGAAATATTAATGAAGAATAATGTTTACAATCCACCCCCAAATGTACACCCAAATCGCCTTAGCCTACCATGTATGCACTCACCTTTAGTGCATTATTTTTATCATACTAAACCCTTAGTTAAATTATCTAGTTACTTGCATGGTTGCTAAGTCGAATCATATCTTTTGTACACAATTTTGGGATGATTGGGACTCATGGCAAAAGTAATATTTTATGGAGTGACAGGAAAGAACGTTAAATTCAAATTCCCTTTATTTACGTTATTAAATACTCCAAGTGTAGGGATGCTCCTATAAATCCCTTATATTTTGATGTTATCGTAGAGGATGGCAGAGTAAAAATGTATGCAAAATATATATATATATATATATATATATATATATATATATATATATATATATATATATATATACGGGCTACCATCCTACATCTATCTTTAAATTTATGCTTTTCAATTTATGTATGTTTGTTTCAAGTTATCTGGAGATTAGTGAGTCGAGTCTTGGCTTAGCAACGCCATTCTTTTCATGCTTGCAACATAAGATTTTTGACTTGCCACCACTAAATCGCCTATCCAACCAAACCCTTTATTTCCTTACCGTAAGCCTAACGTTACAACCCTTTAAAAGACCTCTTAGATAGTTGTTCCTAGGTGCTTACGCCAAAGCGGTGGAGGTTTGATCTAGTCTCAACCCTATGGTAATCTATGTACTATGACCAGGTAATGAGTGTTTATCTTCCATTTCCATTTACTATATTTCATATACACCTGAGAGATGAGATAATCCAAACACCCCTTGTGAGGTGCTAGTATATAATTTCCGTGCTTGTTATGACTATGGCGGTGCTTTTACTTGTTATGAATTATGTTAAACCAATGCTTCATGCCCCCCAAATTATAAATTGATTGGCCAAAAGCAAATTTTGCTTGAGGACAAGCAAATACCAAGTGTAGGGATATTTGATAAGGATTTAAAACATACACTTTTAAGGGGTCATTTAAGCCCTTAATCGACCACTTTTATATCTGTTATTGCTTAATTTCGTTCCTTTTCACTTTTTAGGTCTCTTGGAAGCAAAATGATGGAATGATGCATATTTGGACGAAAAGGAGTGAAAACATGACGAAAATGGCTAAGTCAAGATCGAAGACACTCAAACTGCTGAAACTGAAGCAAACGGCGTCCCAACTAAAGGGCGACGCCGTCCCTCTCTATGGATTTAATTAAAATACACCTAACGGCTCAATAGACTTTTTGCTCAAATACACTTGACGGCGTCAGGCTTTGAAGAAGAAGGGCGTCACCAAGACTTTTCATCTCAGACGACCCATATCCAGAATCAGACGACGTCCCTGATGAATCCTGACGGCGTCACAACTACAACGTGACGCCGTCCCAATGATAACTTGGCCAAGAGGAAAAACCTAATGATGGCGATCTGACGGCGTCCCACCTATAAGGCGACGCCGTCGCAAGTGTAAATCTATATATAAAATTCGATTTTTTAGTATTTTAAGAGGTAGACTTGTGGAGTAAAAACCCTAAACGTTTGTAGTCCGACTTGGACAGTATCTTAGGGTCCCAAACCCTATTTTACACATCAAGATAAGTGTTTTATTTCGTTAGTTTTATTATGTCTTCCATTCATTGTGTGTATGCTTGCTTGTTTAACATGTCCGGCTAAATTTCTTGTGTGTTTGCTTAGATCTATGAAACCTAGTTGTTAATTATTGATTGGTTGTCTCTTATCTTAATTGTATTTGGCTAAGGAGTGCAATAGGCTATCGTTGTGTTTAAATGCTTGAGTAATCTTTGTGAACATTAGTTTATGAATCACTTAGAGGATTTCGTAGTCTAAACATCCAAATATAACCTTAAAGTTAGTTTATGAAACATCTAGCGGATTTCGTAGGCAATAACCTTAAGGTAGTCTCAAAGAGTTAGGGAAAAAGGCACACCCTACGACCTTAGAAAACACAACGCGTTAAGAATAAGGACGTGACAATTCAACCACCAATAAAAGATAACTAGGGAGTAATAGTATCTAGGTAAACACATTTTTAATCATCATACGAGCACACAAAAAAAAGACATAGCTACCCGTAGTATTAGATAATTAGATAGTAGAAGTAATCGGTAGAAGTACCACCCCCAAATCCATTGCCAGAGATTTTACCTTTAGCTTTCTAAAAAACATATAAAAGATAAAAAAGAATCATTCTCAACCCCACCTTAGCGTAGTACACTTCTTGCTAGCATTCCTATTCCCCTAGAGAATGATATCAATACCCGAGGCTTACCCAATACTACACTACAATGATTAGGTTCACTGCCTAGGGTGTTGAAAAACTTGTTCGACGAAAAGGAAGTTCCTTTGACCCCGAACGCGCTCCGTACACGCATCAGCAACGCCAAATAATGTCACCAGCAGTTAATTATTCTCAACAGCCGGCTTATCATACTCCGAGTGTTCTTATATAGAATGTCCCATAAATAAAATTAATCAAATACTTTATGTAGCAGTATAGATTTGATTAAATCAATTCAACCTTCCATCCCACATTCCCACATAGGCTAAAGAAGTAAAATCTTCCTTGCTTATATGCTACGGTATATAAGGACAATAGATGTTGAGAATAATGTTATATTTTCAAAGAAGTAGTTGTTTACGAAGTTGATTATAAAACAAAAAACTTCGTATTTATCTTCACTTTGAGAATTAACATAAACTCTATGCTTTTTAATATATATTTTAACTTAGAAAAAGTTTGGGTCCTAACTATGTATCATGTTTTCATCTTGACATAAACTCAGTAACCAATATATATGTAATTACTAATAAGTTTTACAGTGAAAGTTTTATTAATTTCTACTCATTGGGCCACCTAAATTTGTTAATTAAAAGAGTTATTGATTGATAGAGTATTAATTTATCGGGTTCATGCTATACTCCATAACTTAGATAAGTTTAAAATATACCTAACATGAAATATAATTCCTATCACTTGTTAGCCGATACAAGAAATCAATTAGAGATGGCATCGTCACATCCTTAGCTATAAACGTTGCATACCATTTATCATCGGAAATATCAGATATGTTTGTTCTACGACAAATTATTATACCTGTGAGATTTCTTTGCTTTTTTAACTTCTAAGTAACTACATGTAGTTTTCTGCGGAAAAGACAGTTTTAACTTAAAATCACACATAATTTACATGGTGTGATCAAAATACTCATGTAAGACTCGGAAACTTTAGTCTCATCACGTTCAAAATGTACATATACAAGTTGGATGCTTAAATCCAACAAATAAGAAGCCTTTTAAACTTGAAATAATCTAACATTTAAGATAAAATATAATAAATGCTTGGTAAATCACGAACAAAACCTTTTTCCAAATCCAAAAAAAGTTAAGAAATCACACAAGTTAGTGACCAAATAATGGGAAAATGACAAAAAAATGCATCGAACTTGACACTTGTTGTCATTGTGTGTAGCCAACTATTTTTTTTTTCATTGTAACACAAACCTTTTGAATTTTTGTCATTGTATGTAGCCAGTTAGGTGAATTTGTGTTATTGTATGTACCCAGTCAGGCTTAGCGTTACATCGTTAGTCCTTTTATATTAACGGTCGTTAGTAAATAACTTAAAATTTCGTTCTCTTACGTTTTTATTCGTTTTCATCCGTTATTATACGTTTTCGTCCGTTTTTATACTTTTTCGTCCGTTTTATACATTTTGGTCCAATGCTTTCATCCGTTTTTTTCATTTTGGTTTTTTACTTACGTTTTCGTACGTTTTCTTACGTTTTAGTCCGTTATTATACGTTTTCGTCCGTTTTTATACTTTTTCGTCCGTTTTATACATTTTGGTCCAATGCTTTCATCCGTTTTTTACATTTTCGTTTGTTTACTTACGTTTTCGTGTGTTTTCTTATGTTTTAGTCCGTTTTTATATGTTTTCATCCGTTTTTACACGTTTTTGCTCGTTTTCATCCATATTTATACGTTTTCGTCTGTTTTCTTACGTTTTCATCCGTTTTTATGCGTTTTGTCCGTTTTTTACTTTTTCATTCGTATTTATACGTTTTTCATCCGTTTTCTTACGTTTTCAACTGTTTTTATACATTTTCGTCTATTTTTTTAAAGTTTTCATCTGTTTTCTAACATTTTCATCTTTTTTTGTACGCTTTCGTTGGTTTTCTTACTTTTTCGTTCATTTTCTTACTTTTTCGGACGAAAATGTATAAAACTTAAGAATACGGACAAAAACGTATAAAAATGGATGAAGGTGTAAGAAAACAGATGAAAACTTAAAAAAAAGACGAAAACGTATAAAACAGATAAAAACAGACGAAAACATATAAAAACAGACGAAAACGTTAGAAAATCGATGAAGACATTTAAAAACTGACGAAAACGTATAAAAACGGACGAAAAAATATAAAATGGATGAAAAACGATTGAAAACGTATAAAAACAGATGAAAACGGACGAAAACATATAAAAACGGATGAAAACTTATAAGACGGACTAAAACGTATAAAAGCGAATGAAAACGTATAAAAGTGGACGAAAACGTATAAAAACGGACGAGAATGTAAGAAAACGGAAAACGTAAAAACGGGAAAAAGCAACGGACGAAAAAGTATAAAAACGGACAAAAACGTATAATAACGGATGAAAACGAATAAAAACGTAAGAGAACGGAATTTTAAGTTATTTACTAACGACCGTTAATATAAAAGGACTAACGATGTAACGCTAAGCCTGACTGGGTACATACAATAACACAAATTCACCTAACTCGCTACATACAATGACAAAAATTCAAAAGGTTTGTGTTACAATGGAAAAAAAAATAGTTGGCTACACACAATGACAACAAGTGTCAAGTTCGATGCATTTTTTTGTCATTTTCCCCCAAATAATTATTGGCTAGATTTTATCATATCCAATGATGACGAATAACATAATATTGATATCATCTTACTAATTTAACATGACTTTAGTATATAAGTTACCAAGTTTTTCTTTCTACTATCAATGTGGGAACAAAAACAGTTTTCTACCAAGAGAATTCATCAACACGTGTAGACTATTTGCTTTTTTTTTTTAACGAAGGTTCTTTTATTTATCTCTACTCAAACTCACCTTTAACTTCTTTTTGTCATGAAACTATATAGTTATTTTTTCAGGTAATAATTTTTAACTAGAAAATGCCTTTATGGCAAACCAGCATTGGACCTCCTCAATTAAATGTAGGTTCTGTTGTTACTAATTTTCAGATTTATCACAAACTTGATGAGTAACCCAAATGGAGAAGACATGGCTTTCCAATATTTGTTGGTATTTAAAAACAAAAGAAGGATTCTTAAATGACACTGAGAGGTGGATCAGTTTGATTAGCACATACATTCAAACATTATTAATATCTAGAAGACTTTGAACTATAATGGAACATTCTGTGTACCAATATGTATGTCAAGTGAGAAGCAAGAAATTGAGTTGGGCAAATATTTTCATTATTTGCCAATACCAACTTGTCTTTACTGCTCAACCCGCTACTCTATGTTTGCTAAAAACACCCATAATCTCTAAATTAGATCATAGCCATAGTATAATGAAAATATTGGTACACAGAATGTTGATATCTAAATTATTATTTAAATATTGGTACATAGTATAATCTCTAAATTATCAGTTGATATCTAAACGTCAACTTAACAAAAACTCCCCTGAACCAATAATTTTTTTTATCAAAGTATATGCACATGGAAATCATAATTTGTACCAAATTCAAGACTCATAAATTCCCACACAATGGGACTCTTGGGAGGAATCTCACATTGGGAGAGAGGTTGTATCACACAAAACAAATAGCACTTCATACCAATAAAAAGTGATAAAGATGTTAAATGACAAGCAAAGATTCAAATGTAATATTAGGACAGAAGTTGTATCACACAAACAAATAGCAATGGAATAGCAATAAAAAGTGATTTAGATGTTAAATGATAAAAACATATGTTCAGCAGGCAGGCAACGATTCAAATGAAGCACAATAAAGGCAACTTGATTCTTGCGCTCATGGGATAAGGTTACAGCACTCTGGCTTTTAATTATTGTCTGGTAACATCCTATCGAAGTCAGGGTGATGAACTAACTGATGATGATCCTTGTTTGTTCCCTGGTTTGATCCATCTGCACTAAGATTTTGAAGGTTTGGTCCATATCCATGTGGCTTAAAATTTTGACGGTTTGGTCCATGTCCATGTGGCTTAGGATTTTGACTGAGGTATGTGTTCATGCAGGTATTAACTAACTTCTTCAATATCAGATCATCTGAAACAGCCTTTTTCTTCTCCAGGTGCTAATGGAGAGCTGATAGTATACAACAACATATGATAAGTATTAGAAAAACAAAAAACAAAGAGGAGTAGCATGGGAATATATATAGAGAGGAGTTGTAAACCTTAATATTTGTTGACCGAGAGAGGTACGTGATCCAATTGGAGCATAAAAGTAGCGACTGTTGCCATTACTATCCGCAGCAGCAACAAATGCTTGTAGCAACTGCTTCTTTGTCATCGGCCAACGCTGTACACCGAAGTTGACAACATCAACAGCCACGTCAAACGCTTTAAATTTCGTTGCATAGCATTTCAATTGGGCAGAATCCATACTTAGTCGACTGAAACACAAAGACATAAGAGAGCAAATTAACATATATACCAATTAAAATTAAAAATCTGCTAAGTGTAATTAAACATACCCTCCAGAAAACACAAGAAGCCTTCTTTTTGGAAGATTGCTAGAGTCAAAAAGATCAAAGCATTGATGACAGGTATACACGACTGGCCGTAGTACAATAAAGCTGAGTAACAACAGGACAAAATTAATGAGCTTGATAATTTAATTTCATACAAACAGAGAGTAGAGTAGTGAAAAATACCTTTCACAGCATAACAGATCCTGTGAAGATCACGAGTAGGACTAACATAACAATATGAATGAATGAATGAATGAATATAAACGATATTATTATTATGATTATGCATAAAGTTAGGACAACATACTTTGATTTTTTCTTCACAGTATAATGCAATAGCTTCAGCTTGAGCTTTATCCAGACCGCAGCCTCCCTCCATGGGGGTCAGCAAAGCAGAATTATCGACACAAATCACTGTAACCTGCATATTAAAGATTGAACCAAAAAAAAAAAATTATTATCTTTTTTTTAATTAAATCAAACAAAAGATGCTAGAAAGAAGAACGTACCTCGGGCTCCATGTTTGAAATCGATTTTTTGTGAATAGGCAAATCGATAGAGCAAGATTAATTAATTACTACTGTATAAGGTTTTCTTTCGAATGAATGAATGTTTTGTTCCTTTTCTATTGATTGTGTTATTTGGATTGGGATCCTCTCAAGTTGAGAGGATAACTTGACTCAAGTTGAGAATATATGAGCCATTGGATTTAATCCAATGGCTCAAATAAAAATAAGTTATTTTTATTTGAGCCATTGGATTAAATCCAATGGCTCACAATCATCCAACTTGAGTCAAGTTGATCTCCTCAACTTGAGAGGATCCCATTCGGTGTTATTTATACAGGATCCGCCCCAATGGAACCGACTATACAAGTAATACAACCACACATTTTATCTATCTTCTCCTCTTTTTCTATGTTTTCTCTATTTTAGTTAAAACCAATTTTGGGGTTATCTATATCTATACTACTTATAATGGAGGGATAACCCTCACATTTCTATTTTTTTAAGATTTCCATATATAAATTTTAAGCAAATATAACTACTTAAGCTATATGTACAATTACTTTATGCATAAACGTCTACACATATTGATTGGTCAACATTTGTAATTAATGTCATATTTAAAACACTCATTTGATAAAAAGTATAATTTATAAAACACAATGTACAAACTATTTGAATCACAAATACAACTAAAAAACACTATTCAACATATACAATTAATAAACTATTTAATTTACCTCTTCACTAAAATATACAACCATTTAACCACTATGTACAATCTAATCAAACTACTAAGCCAAACATTTAAAAATAAAGCCATTAGGCTGCCTGTAGTGGTCGGTCGACTGGTTCGGTCGCCGCTGCGCCGACCAAGTCGCCACCATTGCAACATGAGGGTAGAACTGGGTCGGTCGGCTCCAAAATTGACGAAGGGTGATTGTGCTGAAGGAAAGAATCAAGATTTTGTTTGTAGTAGCTTCGGTTAATAGGAGATGAATTATTTCCACGGTCATAACTAATGTTATTGTTATTTGTAATTTAATTGTTTAATAAAAGTATGGCCGCATAACATTACATTGTCAGAAAATATAATCACAGGGTACTCGCCGCCGCATCGCGCGGGTACCCTGCTAGTATTTTATATAATAAAACAAAATTTTTGGTGAGAACTTTTACATTTAAAAAAACTCAACCTTCCTTTATTTAGCAACTAGCTTATAAGACCCGTCAAATTGACGGGTTTTTAAAAGAATGAATGCATCAAGAAATTAAGAGTGTGTGTATGGTAAGAAAAAACAACGAAGCTAAAATTTTTGAATTTTTTAATGAAATAATATATATTAAGTTTATGATACAATAAAGAAATATGGATGTAAGTATTAATCTAATATACATTCATGCACGTGGTCTTCAATCTTCATGGTTTTGGAAAGCAAATATAGGTTTTCCTATTTGCCTGCATGATCGCCTTCTTATTTAAAGGTCACTCTCTGCCTTTGACCTTACACAGTTTCCATCAATATGTTGTATAAAAGTTTCCTACAATGACCAATGAAGATAATAGTATTTTATTATATAAAAATTACAAAGCAAATCTTTTCATTACAATTTTTTCTCTGCTGCAAAAGTAGCATACCTGATAAGTTTCCATTATGAGTTCAATCCGTTAATATCTCCATGTCTTCTTGTTCTACAGTTCTACCCACTAAACTTTTTCATAGTTCCTCTCAACAAATATTAAGATTCTATCTCAATGCATACCAGAGGGGCGGAAGTGTCATTTTGCAGTCTTCAACTCATTAACGTCGCCTACTCTTTTTCCGGTACTAGGCTAACCACCGGGTTCTTTTCACCAAGGTGAACCACACCTACCACAACGTCGCCTACCCTTTATCCGGTACTAGGCTAAGTACCAAGTTCCATTACAATGGAGGAACTACTACCCAACACTACACAACACCTAATCCCAAAGGAGACATACTCCTTAATACAACATCATCAATGATATCAATATCCTTAGATTCTATACTATTCTATCTTGTACATCGAAACACACCATATCGAATGTACACCTTAGTCACCCTTCACTAATTCCTTGTGACTTGACTTCTAGACACCTTTCACTAAAGCCTTTAGCATTGACTTCTAAGCAGCTTTCACTAGTGCTTTCAATACGGACGTTCGACACCTTTCACTCCTGTCTTCGTCTTGACCCGTTAGACATCTTTCACTAATGTCTTCAACACTACACTTCTTATGAGAAAGAAGAGAACTATCAACAAGAGAAATTCAGTGGTCTTGATGATAGCGAAGCATGGTAACTCATGGACTTAAGCTTGCTCGTCTTCAAAAGATGGTGATCCCGCCTTTAAGAGGAACCTAGAGAATCACACAAAACCAAAACTACATACATAGATCACTTGGATCGGAGGTTAGAGATTTTATAACTCAAAGAGAAAATATGTGAGAAAGGGGTAAGAAACAATGAAGAAATGGCTCACTATTTATAGAGGAAAATAGCTACTGTTCCCCGGATCCCACGGATCCCTCCCTTTAGGGATCCGTCCAGTGTATTAACTAATATCCGTGGGACGCTCCCTTTTGCCCATGGGTTTTGGGTCATGGTTCATGGGTTATGGGTTATGGTTTGGTCCATGGGTATTTCTTTAGATACAATGTACCTAATAGATGCAATGCATCTAGTCAAATAGATATGGGTCAATACCATGGGTTACGGATATGCTCCATGGGTTGTAGTTTTTACCCATTATAATATATACTAGTTATGTATATATTTACCCAATATGTAAACACTGGTTGTTGTACATATGTATTGCTAAATCATAAAATCACTTATACTTGTTTTAGTTTTTATGTGAAAACGTAAGTGTGTTAGAAAACTATTGGCTCAAACCATTTACGTATTTTATTTGTTTCGTTAAAATGATTTTACGTTTGTTATCGACAAAACATTAGAAGATCGTAAAATATAAATAAACGTTTTTACGGCTTATTTGTATTAATAATCTCCCCCTTTTTGTTGATGACAAAACATAAAATTATTTTAAGTAAAAACTAAAATTCGTAAAAGTTTTAATTGTAGTTTTTACTTTCTTCTCCCCTTTTTTGTCGAAACAAAAAGTGCGTCGAAAAGAAACTAACACAATGTTTTAAGAAAAACATTAAAAAAATTATAGAGTGCAAGTTGTGACAACTCGTAATTTCAGGACATTTCATATACACTAGATTTAGTCTACACATCATTAGTAACATCATTTCATATCAATTTATGCATGGGTTTTGCATTTTACATTAAACGTTTATTTCTTATTAAATAAACGCTATCGCGTAATTAATTATTTTGAACATTTGATCCGATACTTCCAAAAATTATCCCGATATATTTTTATACTCATATTAGGATTATAAAAATAATATTATGAGTTTACGCGGTGTTTTAAATTTATTTTGTATATAAATTGTTATATTGATATAATTACGACGATTTTCGTAAAAACTACACGATAATTATTATTTCACTCAATTTTTGTAAGAAATGTATTTTTATAATTTTTATATTTTATTTTGACCCGTTAAAATTTATTTTTAGCTAACGCTACCCTAAAAGCTCAAATATATACATAATTACCAACTATGCTTATACAAATACACATTTACACTACACTTAAATACTTAAAAAAAAAAGAAGTACACTAGCTTCCTAATACTCACCCTTGCCGACACAAGGGGTGACTCACATCCACTTTTGGTACTAAATATCTACTATACTTATACTTATATTATATTTACACTAAAATATCTACACATACATACAATATATCATAGTGTAAAAAAATAAGATACTCTCTTCTTTCTTCTACCTTAGAACCGGCCAAGGTGAGACAGGCTCAAGGAGATCATTTTTCTTTCAAGTCAAGTTATTTTCACAACTTAGGCATACTCTTAAGTAAGGTTTTGGAATAAAAACCTAGGGTATTTAGGATAAACCCTTGTTCATTAAACCTCATCAAGTAACTAGTAAGCATTTCATGCTCATTTTCATCTTTCATATTCATATTATGGTCATTTTATCATGCTTGAGGAAAAACATGCAAGTTATATGGTTATCTATACCACTTTAATTGTTTTTAAGTGCTATAAATTACTATATGTCATCCTATAATTAATCCTTGAAACATATTATTTTTGATGATGTCTAGGAACCCATGAGACCCTAAGTAGGTGTATGGTAGGTTTAGAATAGCTTTGGCGTTGGTTTGAAGTGGTTAGAATAAGTTTTACGCGAGAAAAACTCATTTCGACAACTATATAAAAGGGTCTGATCATTTCTGTGAATTCTGGAAATTTCGACAGGCTGTAAAAACTTTTGGGCTAGATATTTAGAAAATATACTTTAAAACGAAAACGTGGCCGCTTGAATGGGATAAAACGGAGTTATAATGAAGAAGTTATGCTATTTTCAAGTTTAACGACGAAAACTATAAATTTCAGAAAATTCAGCATGTTGTCTCAACTTTTTACAAGTCAAAAATGAGTCTTAAGCGTTATAAAATGTGTCGACTTATCAAATATATATTAGTATACTTTAACACGAAGCTAAGGACATATAAAACGTAGAAAACGGACTTGTAACGATTAAATTACACGCGATTTAACAAAGTTGCCGTAACTATTTTATATAAGTATAACTATATATTTTCTAATAACCAAGAAATATCGGCCACGAAGGACCATGTTGAGGGTCGTTTTTAACATTGATGTAATACTTTTTATAACATGATGTCTTCTAGTAAAAGTAAGTTCGCCTAGCCTATTTTCCAAAATGTCCGACCGTTCTTCAAGCGGAGTTGTAACGAATAAAATACGGTCACTCAAACTTTGCCGAAAACCACCTTAAACAATATTTTGGACACAAGTACCATACTTTACCTATATTTTTCTCCATGATCGAGACCTCTATGATAAAAACTTAAATGCTAAAACTTTGAGATAATGATACAAGCTTCCCAAAACCGTTGAGTTTGTTTCCTAACACTCGATGTACACCATTTTACGACTAGCTTTTCAAGGCCGTTTAGTCACTTTAATGAAATTGTCAAATGACATTATTTTACGACGAAACGTTATAATTTCATAATAAATCATAAAATGACTATCGTAGGATATCATTTCAACGTAAATACTTATAAAGTATTTTATAATATGACGAGATGTCATAAACATATATTTCGATGATAAATATTATTTTCAAATGTACAAGTGGTATGGATTTCATATGAGTTTGCATGCACGACATTGTTTCATGATTTACATTAGAACATATCATTCATAATAGGTCGCAGTTAGAGATTGCGCCGCATTTCAGTGTATCCACTTTTGTCATCATTATAATTGCATCAGGTGAATTCCATAGCCCCATTTTCAATTGTTTTTATACTACTTTTGGGGGAGATACATGCTCAACAACTTTTATGACATTCATAATTATTTGAAAACTATATGTTTATCTGAACTGAATGTTTAGTCATATTCTATATCATAAATCATGGAACTAAATATCTTGGTATAATCATTGAACTAAATGTCTTGGTATAATCATTGAACTAAATGTCTTGGTATAATCATTGAGCTAAGTGTCTTGGTATAATCATTGAACTAAATGTCTTGGTATAATCATGGAACTAATGGTCTTGGTATAATCATGGAACTAATGGTCTTGGTAAAATCATGAACTAATGGTCTTGGAACGATTTGGAACAACACTCATATGTGTTATATCAAGTAACTATTGATACATTAAGTTATGCACTATTTTGTGAATTCATTTGACGATTTCTGTTTGAACATAAACTATACATATTTTGGCAATGGGTTGTAAACACACAAGTTGCAAGTTTAGTATGGGCGGAACTTGGAACTGAGTGGATTTACAATGCCTTTGCTGCATATACGATTTTTAAAGGCTTTACATTTCAACACAAACTCTATGAACTCACTCAACCTTTGTGTTGACACTTTTTAGCATGTTTTATCTCAGGTATCTAAGGCATTCACTTCATGGCATGCATATGGACACATCATAGAGTCGCGGTGACGACGCGTCTCACTTGGGTTTTATGAACTTTAAAAACATCGTTTGGCTTGTATCAAATTTATTTCCGTACATATTGATTTTCATTTGGGACCTACACTTTGTAAACTCTAATTATTTTACTAAATCAAACGATGTATTTTTCCAAACGACACTTTAGGTCGTTCGATATAACTATAACTTTGATGCTATGACAATCCTCCCCAAGGTATTCCATTCCGCTGCAAAACAGGTAATTTGGGGGTGTGACAGATTGGTATCAGAGCATCGGTTATAGAGAACTAGGTTACATCATTGACCCTAGACTATAACTACATCATCATAGCATCTCATCATTTCATCATAAGTACATACTCATTATACATGCGGGTTTATGACTTAACACCAAACATCATATGAGTCGATTAGTCCAAGCATTGCATAGTTACTCCTAAATTATACATAGCCTGATCACCTATGTCTAATTCTGGAAGAATCATGCAATGAAGGGAGTAGTAGTCTTATATGTGTAAGCAATTCTATGACCGAGCCAAATTTTCAAAAGACCCGTTACTCAAACCGATTTAGCCTAATCTCATGACAGTTCTTGTTTGATGAGTTGTGAGATTAAGTAAAAATCGGTTACCTAAAAGTCTTTTGAGGGTTTTGCTCGAGAATGGGAAAGTTTGCCACATCAAACCCTAAACCGGAGAGACCAACACGAACTGAATTCAGGGACTGAATTCCTTTTTGGGTGGGCGAATGTGACAACTCGTAATTTCAGGACATTTCATATAGACTAGATTTAGTCTACACATCATTAGTAACATCATTTCATATCAATTTATGCATGGGTTTTGAATTTTACATTAAACGTTTATTTCTTATTAAATAAACGCTATCGCGTAATTAATTATTTTGAACATTTGATCCGATACTTCCAAAAATTATCCCGATATATTTTTATACTCATATTAGGATTATAAAAATAATATTATGAGTTTACGCGGTGTTTTAAATTTATTTTGTATATAAATTGTTATATTTATATAATTACGACGATTTTCGTAAAAACTACGCGATAATTATTATTTCACTCAATTTTTGTAAGAAATGTATTTTTATAATTTTTATATTTTATTTTGACCCGTTAAAATTTATTTTTAGCTAACGCTACCCTAAAAGCTCAAATATATACATAATTACCAACTATGCTTATACAAATACACATTTACACAACACTTAAATACTTAAAAAAAAAAGAAGTACACTAGCTTCCTAATACTCACCCTTGCCGACACAAGGGGTGACTCACATCCACTTTTGGTACTAAATATCTACTATACTTATACTTATATTATATTTACACTAAAATATCTACACATACATACAATATATCATAGTGTAAAAAAATAAGATACTCTCTTCTTTCTTCTACCTTAGAACCGGCCAAGGTGAGACAGGCTCAATGAGATCATTTTTCTTTCAAGTCAAGTTATTTTCACAACTTAGGCATACTCTTAAGTAAGGTTTTGGAATAAAAACCTAGGGTATTTAGGATAAACCATTGTTCATTAAACCTCATCAAGTAACTAGTAAGCATTTCATGCTCATTTTCATCTTTCATATTCATATTATGGTCATTTTATCAACCTTGAGGAAAAACATGCAAGTTATATGGTTATCTATACCACTTTAATTGTTTTTAAGTGCTATAAATTACTATATGTCATCCTATAATTAATCCTTGAAACATATTATTTTTGATGATGTTTAGGAACCCATGACACCCTAAGAAGGTGTATGGTAGGTTTAGAATAGCTTTGGCATTGGTTTGAAGTGGTTAGAATAAGTTTTACGCGAGAAAAACTCATTTCGACAACTATATAAAAGGGTCTGATCATTTCTGTGAATTATGGAAATTTCGACAGGCTGTAAAAAATTTTGGGCTTGATATTTAGAAAATATACTTTAAAACGAAAACGTGGCCGCTTGAATGGGATAAAACGGAGTTATAATGAAGAAGTTATGCTATTTTCAAGTTTAACGACGAAAACTATAAATTTCAGAAAATTCAGCATGTTGTCTCAACTTTTTACAAGTAAAAAATGAGTCTTAAGCGTTATAAAATGTGTCGACTTATCAAATATATATTAGTATACTTTAACACGAAGCTAAGGACATATAAAACGTAGAAAACGGACTTGTAACGATTAAATTACACGCGATTTAACAAAGTTGCCGTTACTATTTTATATAAGTATAACTATATATTTTCTAATAACCAAGAAATATCGGCCACGAAGGACCATGTTGAGGGTCGTTTTTAACATTGATGTAATACTTTTTATAACATGATGTCTTCTAGTAAAAGAAAGTTCGCCTAGCCTATTTTCCAAAATGTCCAACCGTTCGTCAAGCGGAGTTGTAACGAATAAAATACGGTCACTCAAACTTTGCCGAAAACCACCTTAAACAATATTTTGGACACAAGTACCATACTTTACCTATATTTTTCTCCATGATCGAGACCTCTATGATAAAAACTTAAAAGCTAAAACTTTGAGATAATGATGCAAGCTTCCCAAAACCGTTGAGTTTGTTTCCTAACACTCGATGTACACCATTTTACGACTAGCTTTTCAAGGCTGTTTAGGCACTTTCATGAAATTGTCAAATGACATTATTTTACGACGAAACGTTATAATTTCATAATAAATCATAAAATGACTATCGTAGGATATCATTTCAACGTAAATACTTATAAAGTATTTTATAATATGACGAGATGTCATAAACATATATTTCGATGATAAATATTATTTTCAAATGTACAAGTGGTATAGATTTCATATGAGTTTGCATGCACGACATTGTTTCATGATTTACATTAGAACATATCATTCATAATAGGTTGCAGTTAGAGATTGCGCCGCATTTCAGTGTATCCACTTTTGTCATCATTATAATTGCATCAGGTGAATTCCATAGCCCCATTTTCAATTGTTTTTATACTACTTTTGGGGGAGATACATGCTCAACAACTTTTATGACATTCATAATTATTTGAAAACTATATGTTTATCTGAACTGAATGTTTAGTCATATTCTATATCATAAATCATGGAACTAAATGTCTTGGTGTAATCATTGAACTAAATGTCTTGGTATAATCATTGAACTAAATGTCTTGGTATAATCATTGAACTAAATGTCTTGGTATAATCATTGAGCTAAGTGTCTTGGTATAATCATTGAACTAAATGTCTTGGTATAATCATGGAACTAATGGTCTTGGTATAATCATTGAACTAATGGTCTTGGTAAAATCATGAACTAATGGTCTTGGAACGATTTGGAACAACACTCATATGTGTTATATCAAGTAACTATTGATACATTAAGTTATGCACTATTTTGTGAATTCATTTGACGATTTATGTTTGAACATAAACTATACATATTTTGGCAATGGGTTGTAAACACACAAGTTGCAAGTTTTGTATGGGCGGAACTTGGAACTGAGTGGATTTACAATGCCTTTGCTGCATAAACGATTTTTAAAGGCTTTACATTTCAACACAAACTCTATGAACTCACTCAACCTTTGTGTTGACACTTTTTAGCATGTTTTATCTCAGGTATCTAAGGCATTCACTTCATGGCATGCATATGGACACATCATAGAGTCGCGGTGACGACGCGTCTCACTTGGGTTTTATGAACTTTAAAAACATCGTTTGGCTTGTATCAAATTTATTTCTGTACATATTGATTTTCATTTGGGACCTACACTTTGTAAACTTTGATTATTTTACTAAATCAAACGATGTATTTTTCTAAACGACACTTTAGGTCGTTCGATATAACTGTAACTTTGATGCTATGACAATCCTCCCCAAGGTATTCCATTCCGCTGCAAAACAGGTAATTTGGGGGTGTGACAGATTGGTATCAGAGCATCGGTTATAGAGAACTAGGTTGCATCATTGACCCTAGACTATAACTACATCATCATAGCATCTCATCATTTCATCATAAGTACATACTCATTATACATGCGGGTTTATGACTTAACACCAAACATCATATGAGTCGATTAGTCCAAGCATTGCATAGTTACTCCTAAATTATACATAGCCCGATCACCTATGTCTAATTCAGGAAGAATCATGCAATGAAGGGAGTAGTAGTCTTATATGTGTAAGCAATTCTATGACCGAGCCAAATTTTCAAAAGACCCGTTACTCAAACCGATTTAGCCTAATCTCATGACAGTTCTTGTTTGATGAGTTGTGAGATTAAGTAAAAATCGGTTACCTAAAAGTCTTTTGAGGGTTTTGCTCGAGAATGGGAAAGTTTGCCACATCAAACCCTAAACCGGAGAGACCAACACGAACTGAATTCAGGGACTGAATTCCTTTTTGGGTGGGCGAATGTGACAACTCGTAATTTCAGGACATTTCATATAGACTAGATTTAGTCTACACATCATTAGTAACATCATTTCATATCAATTTATGCATGGGTTTTGCATTTTACATTAAACGTTTATTTCTTATTAAATAAACGCTATCGCGTAATTAATTATTTTGAACATTTGATCCGATACTTCCAAAAATTATCCCGATATATTTTTATACTCATATTAGGATTATAAAAATAATATTATGAGTTTACGCGGTGTTTTAAATTTATTTTGTATATAAATTGTTATATTTATATAATTACGACGATTTTCGTAAAAACTACGCGATAATTATTATTTCACTCAATTTTTGTAAGAAATGTATTTTTATAATTTTTATATTTTATTTTGACCCGTTAAAATTTATTTTTAGCTAACGCTACCCTAAAAGCTCAAATATATACATAATTACCAACTATGCTTATACAAATACACATTTACACAACACTTAAATACTTAAAAAAAAAAGAAGTACACTAGCTTCCTAATACTCACCCTTGCCGACACAAGGGGTGACTCACATCCACTTTTGGTACTAAATATCTACTATACTTATACTTATATTATATTTACACTAAAATATCTACACATACATACAATATATCATAGTGTAAAAAAATAAGATACTCTCTTCTTTCTTCTACCTTAGAACCGGCCAAGATGAGACAGGCTCAATGAGATCATTTTTCTTTCAAGTCAAGTTATTTTCACAACTTAGGCATACTCTTAAGTAAGGTTTTGGAATAAAAACCTAGGGTATTTAGGATAAACCATTGTTCATTAAACCTCATCAAGTAACTAGTAAGCATTTCATGCTCATTTTCATCTTTCATATTCATATTATGGTCATTTTATCATCCTTGAGGAAAAACATGCAAGTTATATGGTTATCTATACCACTTTAATTGTTTTTAAGTGCTATAAATTACTATATGTCATCCTATAATTAATCCTTGAAACATATTATTTTTGATGATGTTTAGGAACCCATGACACCCTAAGAAGGTGTATGGTAGGTTTAGAATAGCTTTGGCATTGGTTTGAAGTGGTTAGAATAAGTTTTACGCGAGAAAAACTCATTTCGACAACTATATAAAAGGGTCTGATCATTTCTGTGAATTATGGAAATTTCGACAGGCTGTAAAAACTTTTGGGCTAGATATTTAGAAAATATACTTTAAAACGAAAACGTGGCCGCTTGAATGGGATAAAACGGAGTTATAATGAAGAAGTTATGCTATTTTCAAGTTTAACGACGAAAACTATAAATTTCAGAAAATTCAGCATGTTGTCTCAACTTTTTACAAGTAAAAAATAAGTTTTAAGCGTTATAAAATGTGTCGACTTATCAAATATATATTTGTATACTTTAACACGAAGCTAAGGACATATAAAACGTAGAAAACGGACTGGTAACGATTAAATTACACGCGATTTAACAAAGTTGCCGTAACTATTTTATATAAGTATAACTATATATTTTCTAATAACCAAGAAATATCGGCCACGAAGGACCATGTTGAGGGTCGTTTTTAACATTGATGTAATACTTTTTATAACATGATGTCTTCTAGTAAAAGAAAGTTCGCCTAGCCTATTTTCCAAAATGTCCAACCGTTCGTCAAGCGGAGTTGTAACGAATAAAATACGGTCACTCAAACTTTGCCGAAAACCACCTTAAACAATATTTTGGACACAAGTACCATACTTTACCTATATTTTTCTCCATGATCGAGACCTCTATGATAAAAACTTAAAAGCTAAAACTTTGAGATAATGATGCAAGCTTCCCAAAACCGTTGAGTTTGTTTCCTAACACTCGATGTACACCATTTTACGACTAGCTTTTCAAGGCTGTTTAGTCACTTTCATGAAATTGTCAAATGACATTATTTTACGACGAAACGTTATAATTTCATAATAAATCATAAAATGACTATCGTAGGATATCATTTCAACGTAAATACTTATAAAGTATTTTATAATATGACGAGATGTCATAAACATATATTTCGATGATAAATATTATTTTCAAATGTACAAGTGGTATGGATTTCATATGAGTTTGCATGCACGACATTGTTTCATGATTTACATTAGAACATATCATTAATAATAGATCGCAGTTAGAGATTGCGCCGCATTTCAGTGTATCCACTTTTGTCATCATTATAATTGCATCAGGTGAATTCCATAGCCCCATTTTCAATTGTTTTTATACTACTTTTGGGGGAGATACATGCTCAACAACTTTTATGACATTCATAATTATTTGAAAACTATATGTTTATCTGAACTGAATGTTTAGTCATATTCTATATCATAAATCATGGAACTAAATGTCTTGGTGTAATCATTGAACTAAATGTCTTGGTATAATCATTGAACTAAATGTCTTGGTATAATCATTGAACTAAATGTCTTGGTATAATCATTGAGCTAAGTGTCTTGGTATAATCATTGAACTAAATGTCTTGGTATAATCATGGAACTAATGGTCTTGGTATAATCATTGAACTAATGGTCTTGGTAAAATCATGAACTAATGGTCTTGGAACGATTTGGAACAACACTCATATGTGTTATATCAAGTAACTATTGATACATTAAGTTATGCACTATTTTGTGAATTCATTTGACGATTTATGTTTGAACATAAACTATACATATTTTGGCAATGGGTTGTAAACACACAAGTTGCAAGTTTTGTATGGGCGGAACTTGGAACTGAGTGGATTTACAATGCCTTTGCTGCATAAACGATTTTTAAAGGCTTTACATTTCAACACAAACTCTATGAACTCACTCAACCTTTGTGTTGACACTTTTTAGCATGTTTTATCTCAGGTATCTAAGGCATTCACTTCATGGCATGCATATGGACACATCATAGAGTCGCGGTGACGACGCGTCTCACTTGGGTTTTATGAACTTTAAAACATCGTTTGGCTTGTATCAAATTTATTACGTACATATTGATTTTCATTTGGGACCTACACTTTGTAAACTCTGATTATTTTACTAAATCAAACGATGTATTTTTCTAAACGACACTTTAGGTCGTTCGATATAACTGTAACTTTGATGCTATGACAATCCTCCCCAAGGTATTCCATTCCGCTGCAAAACAGGTAATTTGGGGGTGTGACTGATTGGTATCAGAGCATCGGTTATAGAGAACTAGGTTGCATCATTGACCCTAGACTATAACTACATCATCATAGCATCTCATCATTTCATCATAAGTACATACTCATTATACATGCGGGTTTATGACTTAACACCAAACATCATATGAGTCGATTAGTCCAAGCATTGCATAGTTACTCCTAAATTATACATAGCCTGATCACCTATGTCTAATTCAGGAAGAATCATGCAATGAAGGGAGTAGTAGTCTTATATGTGTAAGCAATTCTATGACCGAGCCAAATTTTCAAAAGACCCGTTACTCAAACCGATTTAGCCTAATCTCATGACAGTTCTTGTTTGATGAGTTGTGAGATTAAGTAAAAATCGGTTACCTAAAAGTCTTTTGAGGGTTTTGCTCGAGAATGGGAAAGTTTGCCACATCAAACCCTAAACCGGAGAGACCAACACGAACTGAATTCAGGGACTGAATTCCTTTTTGGGTGGGCAAATGTGACAACTCGTAATTTCAGGACATTTCATATAGACTAGATTTAGTCTACACATCATTAGTAACATCATTTCATATCAATTTATGCATGGGTTTTGCATTTTACATTAAACGTTTATTTCTTATTAAATAAACGCTATCGCGTAATTAATTATTTTGAACATTTGATCCGATACTTCCAAAAATTATCCCGATATATTTTTATACTCATATTAGGATTATAAAAATAATATTATGAGTTTACGCGGTGTTTTAAATTTATTTTGTATATAAATTGTTATATTGATATAATTACGACGATTTTCGTAAAAACTACGCGATAATTATTATTTCACTCAATTTTTGTAAGAAATGTATTTTTATAATTTTTATATTTTATTTTGACCCGTTAAAATTTATTTTTAGCTAACGCTACCCTAAAAGCTCAAATATATACATAATTACCAACTATGCTTATACAAATACACATTTACACAACACTTAAATACTTAAAAAAAAAAAGAAGTACACTAGCTTCCTAATACTCACCCTTGCCGACACAAGGGGTGACTCACATCCACTTTTGGTACTAAATATCTACTATACTTATACTTATATTATATTTACACTAAAATATCTACACATACATACAATATATCATAGTGTATAAAAATAAGATACTCTCTTCTTTCTTCTACCTTAGAACCGGCCAAGGTGAGACAGGCTCAATGAGATCATTTTTCTTTCAAGTCAAGTTATTTTCACAACTTAGGCATACTCTTAAGTAAGGTTTTGGAATAAAAACCTAGGGTATTTAGGATAAACCATTGTTCATTAAACCTCATCAAGTAACTAGTAAGCATTTCATGCTCATTTTCATCTTTCATATTCATATTATGGTCATTTTATCATCCTTGAGGAAAAACATGCAAGTTATATGGTTATCTATACCACTTTAATTGTTTTTAAGTGCTATAAATTACTATATGTCATCCTATAATTAATCCTTGAAACATATTATTTTTGATGATGTTTAGGAACCCATGACACCCTAAGAAGGTATATGGTAGGTTTAGAATAGCTTTGGCATTGGTTTGAAGTGGTTAGAATAAGTTTTACGCGAGAAAAACTCATTTCGACAACTATATAAAAGGGTCTGATCATTTCTGTGAATTATGGAAATTTCGACAGGCTGTAAAAACTTTTGGGCTAGATATTTAGAAAATATACTTTAAAACGAAAACGTGGCCGCTTGAATGGGATAAAACGGAGTTATAATGAAGAAGTTATGCTATTTTCAAGTTTAACGACGAAAACTATAAATTTCAGAAAATTCAGCATGTTGTCTCAACTTTTTACAAGTAAAAAATGAGTCTTAAGCGTTATAAAATGTGTCGACTTATCAAATATATATTAGTATACTTTAACACGAAGCTAAGGACATATAAAACGTAGAAAACGGACTTGTAACGATTAAATTACACGCGATTTAACAAAGTTGCCGTAACTATTTTATATAAGTATAACTATATATTTTCTAATAACCAAGAAATATCGGCCACGAAGGACCATGTTGAGGGTCGTTTTTAACATTGATGTAATACTTTTTATAACATGATGTCTTCTAGTAAAAGAAAGTTCGCCTAGCCTATTTTCCAAAATGTCCAACCGTTCGTCAAGCGGAGTTGTAACGAATAAAATACGGTCACTCAAACTTTGCCGAAAACCACCTTAAACAATATTTTGGACACAAGTACCATACTTTACCTATATTTTTCTCCATGATCGAGACCTCTATGATAAAAACTTAAAAGCTAAAACTTTGAGATAATGATGCAAGCTTCCCAAAACCGTTGAGTTTGTTTCCTAACACTCGATGTACACCATTTTACGACTAGCTTTTCAAGGCTGTTTAGTCACTTTCATGAAATTGTCAAATGACATTATTTTACGACGAAACGTTATAATTTCATAATAAATCATAAAATGACTATCGTAGGATATCATTTCAACGTAAATACTTATAAAGTATTTTATAATATGACGAGATGTCATAAACATATATTTCGATGATAAATATTATTTTCAAATGTACAAGTGGTATGGATTTCATATGAGTTTGCATGCACGACATTGTTTCATGATTTACATTAGAACATATCATTCATAATAGGTCGCAGTTAGAGATTGCGCCGCATTTCAGTGTATCCACTTTTGTCATCATTATAATTGCATCAGGTGAATTCCATAGCCCCATTTTCAATTGTTTTTATACTACTTTTGGGGGAGATACATGCTCAACAACTTTTATGACATTCATAATTATTTGAAAACTATATGTTTATCTGAACTGAATGTTTAGTCATATTCTATATCATAAATCATGGAACTAAATGTCTTGGTGTAATCATTGAACTAAATGTCTTGGTATAATCATTGAACTAAATGTCTTGGTATAATCATTGAACTAAATGTCTTGGTATAATCATTGAGCTAAGTGTCTTGGTATAATCATTGAGCTAAATGTCTTGGTATAATCATGGAACTAATGGTCTTGGTATAATCATTGAACTAATGGTCTTGGTAAAATCATGAACTAATGGTCTTGGAACGATTTGGAACAACACTCATATGTGTTATATCAAGTAACTATTGATACATTAAGTTATGCACTATTTTGTGAATTCATTTGACGATTTATGTTTGAACATAAACTATACATATTTTGGCAATGGGTTGTAAACACACAAGTTGCAAGTTTTGTATGGGCGGAACTTGGAACTGAGTGGATTTACAATGCCCTTGCTGCATAAACGATTTTGAAAGGCTTTACATTTCAACACAAACTCTATGAACTCACTCAACCTTTGTGTTGACACTTTTTAGCATGTTTTATCTCAGGTATCTAAGGCATTCACTTCATGGCATGCATATGGACACATCATAGAGTCGCGGTGACGACGCGTCTCACTTGGGTTTTATGAACTTTAAAAACATCGTTTGGCTTGTATCAAATTTATTTCTGTACATATTGATTTTCATTTGGGACCTACACTTTGTAAACTCTGATTATTTTACTAAATCAAACGATGTATTTTTCTAAACGACACTTTAGGTCGTTCGATATAACTGTAACTTTGATGCTATGACAATCCTCCCCAAGGTATTCCATTCCGCTGCAAAACAGGTAATTTGGGGGTGTGACAGATTGGTATCAGAGCATCGGTTATAGAGAACTAGGTTGCATCATTGACCCTAGACTATAACTACATCATCATAGCATCTCATCATTTCATCATAAGTACATACTCATTATACATGCGGGTTTATGACTTAACATCAAACATCATATGAGTCGATTAGTCCAAGCATTGCATAGTTACTCCTAAATTATACATAGCCTGATCACCTATGTCTAATTCAGGAAGACTCATGCAATGAAGGGAGTAGTAGTCTTATATGTGTAAGCAATTCTATGACCGAGCCAAATTTTCAAAAGACCCGCTACTCAAACCGATTTAGCCTAATCTCATGACAGTTCTTGTTTGATGAGTTGTGAGATTAAGTAAAAATCGGTTACCTAAAAGTCTTTTGAGGGTTTTGCTCGAGAATGGGAAAGTTTGCCACATCAAACCCTAAACCGGAGAGACCAACACGAACTGAATTCAGGGACTGAATTCCTTTTTGGGTGGGCGAATGTGACAACTCGTAATTTCAGGACATTTCATATAGACTAGATTTAGTCTACACATCATTAGTAACATCATTTCATATCAATTTATGCATGGGTTTTGCATTTTACATTAAACGTTTATTTCTTATTAAATAAATGCTATCGCGTAATTAATTATTTTGAACATTTGATCCGATACTTCCAAAAATTATCCCGATATATTTTTATACTCATATTAGGATTATAAAAATAATATTATGAGTTTACGAGGTGTTTTAAATTTATTTTGTATATAAATTGTTATATTTATATAATTACGACGATTTTCGTAAAAACTACGCGATAATTATTATTTCACTCAATTTTTGTAAGAAATGTATTTTTATAATTTTTATATTTTATTTTGACCCGTTAAAATTTATTTTTAGCTAACGCTACCCTAAAAGCTCAAATATATACATAATTACCAACTATGCTTATACAAATACACATTTACACAACACTTAAATACTTAAAAAAAAAAGAAGTACACTAGCTTCCTAATACTCACCCTTTCCGACACAAGGGGTGACTCACATCCACTTTTGGTACTAAATATCTACTATACTTATACTTATACACATACATACAATATATCATAGTGTAAAAAAATAAGATACTCTCTTCTTTCTTCTACCTTAGAACCGGCCAAGGTGAGACAGGCTCAATGAGATCATTTTTCTTTCAAGTCAAGTTATTTTCACAACTTAGGCATACTCTTAAGTAAGGTTTTGGAATAAAAACCTAGGGTATTTAGGATAAATCATTGTTCATTAAACCTCATCAAGTAACTAGTAAGCATTTCATGCTCATTTTCATCTTTCATATTCATATTATGGTCATTTTATCATCCTTGAGGAAAAACATGCAAGTTATATGGTTATCTATACCACTTTAATTGTTTTTAAGTGCTATAAATTACTATATGTCATCCTATAATTAATCCTTGAAACATATTATTTTTGATGATGTTTAGGAACCCATGACACCCTAAGAAGGTATATGGTAGGTTTATAATAGCTTTGGCATTGGTTTGAAGTGGTTAGAATAAGTTTTACGCGAGAAAAACTCATTTCGACAACTATATAAAAGGGTCTGATCATTTCTGTGAATTATGGAAATTTCAACAGGCTGTAAAAACTTTTGGGCTAGATATTTAGAAAATATACTTTAAAACGAAAACGTGGCCGCTTGAATGAGATAAAACGGAGTTATAATGAAGAAGTTATGCTATTTTCAAGTTTAACGACGAAAACTATAAATTTCAGAAAATTCAGCATGTTGTCTCAACTTTTTACAAGTAAAAAATGAGTCTTAAGCGTTATAAAATGTGTCGACTTATCAAATATATATTAGTATACTTTAACACGAAGCTAAGGACATATAAAACGTAGAAAACGGACTTGTAACGATTAAATTACACGCGATTTAACAAAGTTGCCGTAACTATTTTATATAAGTATAACTATATATTTTCTAATAACCAAGAAATATCGGCCACGAAGGACCATGTTGAGGGTCGTTTTTAACATTGATGTAATACTTTTTATAACATGATGTCTTCTAGTAAAAGAAAGTTCGCCTAGCCTATTTTCCAAAATGTCCAACCGTTCGTCAAGCGGAGTTGTAACGAATAAAATACGGTCACTCAAACTTTGCCGAAAACCACCTTAAACTATATTTTGGACACAAGTACCATACTTTACCTATATTTTTCTCCATGATCGAGACCTCTATGATAAAAACTTAAAAGCTAAAACTTTGAGATAATGATGCAAGCTTCCCAAAACCGTTGAGTTTGTTTCCTAACACTCGATGTACACCATTTTACGACTAGCTTTTCAAGGCTGTTTAGTCACTTTCATGAAATTGTCAAATGACATTATTTTACGACGAAACGTTATAATTTCATAATAAATCATAAAATGACTATCGTAAGATATCATTTCAACGTAAATACTTATAAAGTATTTTATAATATGACGAGATGTCATAAACATATATTTCGATGATAAATATTATTTTTAAATGTACAAGTGGTATGGATTTCATATGAGTTTGCATGCACGACATTGTTTCATGATTTACATTAGAACATATCATTCATAATAGGTCGCAGTTAGAGATTGCGCCGCATTTCAGTGTATCCACTTTTGTCATCATTATAATTGCATCAGGTGAATTCCATAGCCCCATTTTCAATTGTTTTATACTACTTTTGGGGGAGATACATGCTCAACAACTTTTATGACATTCATAATTATTTGAAAACTATATGTTTATCTGAACTGAATGTTTAGTCATATTCTATATCATAAATCATGGAACTAAATGTCTTGGTGTAATCATTGAACTAAATTTCTTGGTATAATCATTGAACTAAATGTCTTGGTATAATCATTGAACTAAATGTCTTGGTATAATCATTGAGCTAAGTGTCTTGGTATAATCATTGAACTAAATGTCTTGGTATAATCATGGAACTAATGGTCTTGGTATAATCATTGAACTAATGGTCTTGGTAAAATCATGAACTAATGGTCTTGGAACGATTTGGAACAACACTCATATGTGTTATATCAAGTAACTATTGATACATTAAGTTATGCACTATTTTGTGAATTCATTTGACGATTTCTGTTTGAACATAAACTATACATATTTTGGCAATGGGTTGTAAACACACAAGTTGCAAGTTTTGTATGGGCGGAACTTGGAACTGAGTGGATTTACAATGCCTTTGCTGCATAAACGATTTTTAAAGGCTTTACATTTCAACACAAACTCTATGAACTCACTCAACCTTTGTGTTGACACTTTTTAGCATGTTTTATCTCAGGTATCTAAGGCATTCACTTCATGGCATGCATATGGACACATCTTAGAGTCGCGGTGACGACGCGTCTCACTTGGGTTTTATGAACTTTAAAAACATCGTTTGGCTTGTATCAAATTTATTTCCGTACATATTGATTTTCATTTGGGACCTACACTTTGTAAACTCTGATTATTTTACTAAATCAAACGATGTATTTTTCTAAACGACACTTTAGGTCGTTCGATATAACTGTAACTTTGATGCTATGACAATCCTCCCCAAGGTATTCCATTCCGCTGCAAAACAGGTAATTTGGGGGTGTGACAGATTGGTATCAGAGCATCGGTTATAGAGAACTAGGTTGCATCATTGACCCTAGACTATAACTACATCATCATAGCATCTCATCATTTCATCATAAGTACATACTCATTATACATGCGGGTTTATGACTTAACACCAAACATCATATGAGTCGATTAGTCCAAGCATTGCATAGTTACTCCTAAATTATACATAGCCTGATCACCTATGTCTAATTCAGGAAGAATCATGCAACGAAGGGAGTAGTAGTCTTATATGTGTAAGCAATTCTATGACCGAGCCAAATTTTCAAAAGACCCGTTACTCAAACCGATTTAGCCTAATCTCATGACAGTTCTTGTTTGATGAGTTGTGAGATTAAGTAAAAATCGGTTACCTAAAAGTCTTTTGAGGGTTTTGCTCGAGAATGGGAAAGTTTGCCACATCAAACCCTAAACCGGAGAGACCAACACGAACTGAATTCAGGGACTGAATTCCTTTTTGGGTGGGCGAATGTGACAACTCGTAATTTCAGAACATTTCATATAGACTAGATTTAGTCTACACATCATTAGTAACATCATTTCATATCAATTTATGCATGGGTTTTGCATTTTACATTAAACGTTTATTTCTTATTAAATAAACGCTATCGCGTAATTAATTATTTTGAACATTTGATCCGATACTTCTAAAAATTATCCCGATATATTTTTATACTCATATTAGGATTATAAAAATAATATTATGAGTTTACGCGGTGTTTTAAATTTATTTTGTATATAAATTGTTATATTTATATAATTACGACGATTTTCGTAAAAACTACACGATAATTATTATTTCACTCAATTTTTGTAAGAAATGTATTTTTATAATTTTTATGACTTTAATATATTTTATTTTGACCCGTTAAAATTTATTTTTAACTAACGCTACCCTAAAAGCTCAAATATATACATAATTACCAACTATGCTTATACAAATACACATTTACACTACACTTAAATACTTTAAAAAAAAGAAGTACACTAGCTTCCTAATACTCACCCTTGCCGACACAAGGGGTGACTCACATCCACTTTTGGTACTAAATATCTACTATACTTATACTTATATTATATTTACACTAAAATATCTACACATACATACAATATATCATAGTGTAAAAAAATAAGATACTCTCTTCTTTCTTCTACTTTAGAACCGGCCAAGGTGAGACAAGCTCAAGGAGATCATTTTTCTTTCAAGTCAAGTTATTTTCACAACTTAGGCATACTCTTAAGCAATGTTTTGGAATAAAAACCTAGGGTATTTAGGATAAACCCTTGTTCATTAAACCTCATCAAGTAACTAGTAAGCATTTCATGCTCATTTTCATCTTTCATATTCATATTATGGTCATTTTATCATGCTTGAGGAAAAACATGCAAGTTATATGGTTATCTATACCACTTTAATTGTTTTTAAGTGCTATAAATTACTATATGTCATCCTATAATTAATCCTTGAAACATATTATTTTTATGATGTCTAGGAACCCATGACACCCTAAGAAGGTGTATGGTAGGTTTATAATAGCTTTGGCATTGGTTTGAAGTGCTTAGAATAAGTTTTACGCGAGAAAAACTCATTTCGACAACTATATAAAAGGGTCTGATCATTTCTATGAATTATGGAAATTTCGACAGGCTGTAAAAACTTTTGGGCTAGATATTTAGAAAATATACTTTAAAAGCGAAAACGTGGCGCTTGAATGAGATAAAACGGAGTTATAATGAAGAAGTTATGCTATTTTCAAGTTTAACGACGAAAACTATAAATTTCAGAAAATTCAGCATGTTGTCTCAACTTTTTACAAGTAAAAAATGAGTCTTAAGCGTTATAAAATGTGTCGACTTATCAAATATATATTAGTATACTTTAACACGAAGCTAAGGACATATAAAACGTAGAAAACGGACTTGTAACGATTAAATTACACGCGATTTAACAAAGTTGCCGTAACTATTTTATATAAGTATAACTATATATTTTCTAATAACCAAGAAATATCGGCCACGAAGGACCATGTTGAGGGTCGTTTTTAACATTGATGTAATACTTTTTATAACATGATGTCTTCTAGTAAAAGAAAGTTCGCCTAGCCTATTTTCCAAAATGTCCAACCGTTCGTCAAGCGGAGTTGTAACGAATAAAATACGGTCACTCAAACTTTGCCGAAAACCACCTTAAACAATATTTTGGACACAAGTACCATACTTTACCTATATTTTTCTCCATGATCGAGACCTCTATGATAAAAACTTAAAAGCTAAAACTTTGAGATAATGATGCAAGCTTCCCAAAACCGTTGAGTTTGTTTCCTAACACTCGATGTACACCATTTTACGACTAGCTTTTCAAGGCTGTTTAGTCACTTTCATGAAATTGTCAAATGACATTATTTTACGACGAAACGTTATAATTTCATAATAAATCATAAAATGACTATCGTAAGATATCATTTCAACGTAAATACTTATAAAGTATTTTATAATATGACGAGATGTCATAAACATATATTTCGATGATAAATATTATTTTTAAATGTACAAGTGGTATGGATTTCATATGAGTTTGCATGCACGACATTGTTTCATGATTTACATTAGAACATATCATTCATAATAGGTCGCAGTTAGAGATTGCGCCGCATTTCAGTGTATCCACTTTTGTCATCATTATAATTGCATCAGGTGAATTCCATAGCCCCATTTTCAATTGTTTTTATACTACTTTTGGGGGAGATACATGCTCAACAACTTTTATGACATTCATAATTATTTGAAAACTATATGTTTATCTGAACTGAATGTTTAGTCATATTCTATATCATAAATCATGGAACTAAATGTCTTGGTGTAATCATTGAACTAAATTTCTTGGTATAATCATTGAACTAAATGTCTTGGTATAATCATTGAACTAAATGTCTTGGTATAATCATTGAGCTAAGTGTCTTGGTATAATCATTGAACTAAATGTCTTGGTATAATCATGGAACTAATGGTCTTGGTATAATCATTGAACTAATGGTCTTGGTAAAATCATGAACTAATGGTCTTGGAACGATTTGGAACAACACTCATATGTGTTATATCAAGTAACTATTGATACATTAAGTTATGCACTATTTTGTGAATTCATTTGACGATTTCTGTTTGAACATAAACTATACATATTTTGGCAATGGGTTGTAAACACACAAGTTGCAAGTTTTGTATGGGCGGAACTTGGAACTGAGTGGATTTACAATGCCTTTGCTGCATAAACGATTTTTAAAGGCTTTACATTTCAACACAAACTCTATGAACTCACTCAACCTTTGTGTTGACACTTTTTAGCATGTTTTATCTCAGGTATCTAAGGCATTCACTTCATGGCATGCATATGGACACATCTTAGAGTCGCGGTGACGACGCGTCTCACTTGGGTTTTATGAACTTTAAAAACATCGTTTGGCTTGTATCAAATTTATTTCTGTACATATTGATTTTCATTTGGGACCTACACTTTGTAAACTCTGATTATTTTACTAAATCAAACGATGTATTTTTCTAAACGACACTTTAGGTCGTTCGATATAACTGTAACTTTGATGCTATGACAATCCTCCCCAAGGTATTCCATTCCGCTGCAAAACAGGTAATTTGGGGGTGTGACAGATTGGTATCCGAGCATCGGTTATAGAGAACTAGGTTGCATCATTGACCCTAGACTATAACTACATCATCATAGCATCTCATCATTTCATCATAAGTACATACTCATTATACATGCGGGTTTATGACTTAACACCAAACATCATATGAGTCGATTAGTCCAAGCATTGCATAGTTACTCCTAAATTATACATAGCCTGATCACCTATGTCTAATTCAGGAAGAATCATGCAACGAAGGGAGTAGTAGTCTTATATGTGTAAGCAATTCTATGACCGAGCCAAATTTTCAAAAGACCCGTTACTCAAACCGATTTAGCCTAATCTCATGACAGTTCTTGTTTGATGAGTTGTGAGATTAAGTAAAAATCGGTTACCTAAAAGTCTTTTGAGGGTTTTGCTCGAGAATGGGAAAGTTTGCCACATCAAACCTACACCGGAGAGACCAACACTGAATTCAGTGGACTGAATTCCTTTTTGGGTGGGCGAATGTGACAACTCGTAATTTCAGAACATTTCATATAGACTAGATTTAGTCTACACATCATTAGTAACATCATTTCATATCAATTTATGCATGGGTTTTGCATTTTACATTAAACGTTTATTTCTTATTAAATAAACGCTATCGCGTAATTAATTATTTTGAACATTTGATCCGATACTTCTAAAAATTATCCCGATTTATTTTTATACTCATATTAGGATTATAAAAATAATATTATGAGTTTACGCGGTGTTTTAAATTTATTTTGTATATAAATTGTTATATTTATATAATTACGACGATTTTCGTAAAAACTACACGATAATTATTATTTCACTCAATTTTTGTAAGAAATGTATTTTTATAATTTTTATGACTTTAATATATTTTATTTTGACCCGTTAAAATTTATTTTTAGCTAACGCTACCCTAAAAGCTCAAATATATACATAATTACCAACTATGCTTATACAAATACACATTTACACTACACTTAAATACTTTAAAAAAAAGAAGTACACTAGCTTCCTAATACTCACCCTTGCCGACACAAGGGGTGACTCACATCCACTTTTGGTACTAAATATCTACTATACTTATACTTATATTATATTTACACTAAAATATCTACACATACATACAATATATCATAGTGTAAAAAAATAAGATACTCTCTTCTTTCTTCTACTTTAGAACCGGCCAAGGTGAGACAAGCTCAAGGAGATCATTTTTCTTTCAAGTCAAGTTATTTTCACAACTTAGGCATACTCTTAAGCAATGTTTTGGAATAAAAACCTAGGGTATTTAGGATAAACCCTTGTTCATTAAACCTCATCAAGTAACTAGTAAGCATTTCATGCTCATTTTCATCTTTCATATTCATATTATGGTCATTTTATCATGCTTGAGGAAAAACATGCAAGTTATATGGTTATCTATACCACTTTAATTGTTTTTAAGTGCTATAAATTACTATATGTCATCCTATAATTAATCCTTGAAACATATTATTTTTTATGATGTCTAGGAACCCATGACACCCTAAGAAGGTGTATGGTAGGTTTATAATAGCTTTGGCATTGGTTTGAAGTGCTTAGAATAAGTTTTACGCGAGAAAAACTCATTTCGACAACTATATAAAAGGGTCTGATCATTTCTATGAATTATGGAAATTTCGACAGGCTGTAAAAACTTTTGGGCTAGATATTTAGAAAATATACTTTAAAACGAAAACGTGGCCGCTTGAATGGGATAAAACGGAGTTATAATGAAGAAGTTATGCTATTTTCAAGTTTAACGACGAAAACTATAAATTTCAGAAAATTCAGCATGTTGTCTCAACTTTTTACAAGTCAAAAATGAGTCTTAAGCGTTATAAAATGTGTCGACTTATCAAATATATATTAGTATACTTTAACACGAAGCTAAGGACATATAAACGTGAAAACGGACTTGTAACGATTAAATTACACGCGATTTAACAAAGTTGCCGTAACTATTTTATATAAGTATAACTATATATTTTCTAATAACCAAGAAATATCGGCCACGAAGGACCATGTTGAGGGTCGTTTTTAACATTGATGTAATACTTTTTATAACATGATGTCTTCTAGTAAAAGTAAGTTCGCCTAGCCTATTTTCCAAAATGTTCAATCGTTCGTCAAGCGGAGTTGTAACGAATAAAATACGGTCACTCAAACTTTGCCGAAAACCACCTTAAACAATATTTTGGACACAAGTACCATACTTTACCTATATTTTTCTCCATGATCGAGACCTCTATGATAAAAACTTAAAAGCTAAAACTTTGAGATAATGATACAAGCTTCCCAAAACCGTTGATGATAAATATTATTTTCAAATGTACAACTGGTATGGATTTCATATGAGTTTGCATGCACGACATTGTTTCATGATTTACATTAGAACATATCATTCATAATAGGTCGCAATTAGAGATTGCGTCGCATTTCAGTGTATCCACTTTTGTCATCATTATAATAGCATCAGGTGAGTTCCATAGCCCCATTTTCAATTGTTTTTATACTACTTTTGGGGGAGATACATGCTCAACAACTTTTATGACATTCATAATTATTTGAAAACTATATGTTTATCTGAACTGAATGTTTAGTCATATTCTATATCATAAATCATGGAACTAAATGTCTTGGTATAATCATTGAACTAAATGTCTTGGTATAATCATTGAACTAAATGTCTTGGTATAATTATTGAACTAAATGTCTTGGTATAATCATTGAGCTAAATGTCTTGGTATAATCATGGAACTAAATGTCTTGGTATAATCATGGAACTAATGGTCTTGGTATAATCATTGAACTAATGGTCTTGGTAAAATCCTGAACTAATGGTCTTGGAACGATTTGGAACAACACTCATATGTGTTATATCAAGTAACTATTGATACATTAAGTTATGCACTATTTTGTGAATTCATTTGACGATTTCTGTTTGAACATAAACTATACATATTTTGGCAATGGGTTGTAAACACACAAGTTGCAAGTTTTGTATGGGCGGAACTTGGAACTGAGTGGATTTACAATGCCTTTGTTGCATAAACGATTTTTAAAAGCTTTACATTTCAACACAAACTCTATGAACTCACTCAACCTCTGTGTTGACACTTTTTAGCATGTTTTATCTCAGGTATCTAAGGCATTCACTTCATGGCATGCATATGGACACATCATAGAGTCGCGGTGACGACGCGTCTCACTTGGGTTTTATGAACTTTAAAAACATCATTTTTCTTGTATCAAATTTATTTCCGTACATATTGATTTTCATTTGGGACCTACACTTTGTAAACTCTGATTATTTTACTAAATCAAACGATGTATTTTTCCAAACGACACTTTAGGTCGTTCGATATAACTGTAACTTTGATGCTATGACAGTCCTCCCCAAGGTATTCCATTCCGCTGCAAAACAGGTAATTTGGGGGTGTGACACAAGTGACGGGAAGAGTTCTCGTCTTAACTTCCCCTTGACGAGTCCATCCCTTTGTGAGGGCATCAAGTAAATAAAAGCTAATGAGCTAATGCATTGCAAGTATGTTTGCAAATAGTTTTGTCTTAGTGACGATGATGCTCCCCCTTGATGATTGCAACTTTGCAAAGGGATGTCATGAAATATAATCCTAATATTGTAAATGATCTTGCAATGTAATGTTTGACACAAAGCTCCCCCTAGCTTTAGAGTGTCAAAGTCTTCATGTATAAATTGAAAAACTAGAAAACAAATGTTAGAAAAACAAGTATAATGCATAATTTCCTGCAAATATGACTCAAGTTAGTAGAAAAATAGTTTTCTGTTGCACGGATCCCACGGTTCCCTCCTTGTGGGGATCCGTCTAGGCAAATATCAGGTATCCGTCTGTCTCATGACTAGATTCAGCAATGGTGATATAACAAATAATGTTAACATCAAAGTGAGATATGTATTATACAACATAATCATATACTCAAGAATATAGCAAGTATCATGTAATTTTATTTAATAAAACTAGAGATATTATACATGACTCTAAAAACTAAGAAAATGAACGATACATGACTTGGAATTACTAGACTTATCTAAGTAACGCTTGATACTAGGACACCACTAAAATCCTCTAGCTCAAGCTTGTTTAGGTTTAATCTCGTCGAAACGTTCGAGGAGGTGATAGAACATGAAACGTTGATCTTCCCGTACTTCATGTATCAAACTTTCAAAATGTTGACAATGATAACAATCTTTGTCATGGCTAGGTAGTGGTGGTGGAAGAAAGAATATTGTTTGATGCGAAGGATCAAGTGGAGTGGGTTGAGGAGCCTCAAATGATGGAGGGATTGGTGGAGGTGCATTTGAAGATGGCTCGACCAAGAATGATGGTGGTGGTAGAGAGGTGTCAACTTCCATGTGGTCGGGTGGTTGACTTTGATAATTTCTCATAATCCAAGTGGGATTATTTGACGGTGACGGCGAAAAGGAGGCCAGAGCAAGTGTTGACCCAACACCTTGATTTTGTTCCATTATTCCTCCTAATGAGGAGAATGTTGCCGGTGGAGGAGGATGAGACGGCCTAGGAGGCAAATCCTCTAGATTGTAGAGGTGTGGTGATGAGAGTGGAGTGGTAAATGATATGGCTCTAGGCAACAATGGTGATGGTTTAGTGGAGATGGGATTGTTTGGTCTAGGAGGTATGGTGTTTGGCATTGGTAGTTTTGTGGGAATTATCCTTTTAGGGATTGGTTTGATTGGTGGAGGAGAAATCCTAGCATTTGTGGATTTGACATGAGATGATTCGGTTGAAGAAATTTCGTGTACAACACGAGCAATTTTCTTAGGTGGTCCTTTGGTGGATGAGTTACCTCTTGGAGCTTTCCTTATGATGAGATGATTTCAAGAGATTTGTAAAGATTTCTAAGTGCTGAAAATGAGGATTAAGATGATGACTTTAGGAGTCCTAACAATGAGGTTTATAAAGCAAGGGATTTGGCAAGTGCATACAAGACTTAAGCCACTAAAATTCACTGTAATGTGATGATTAGCATGCACAAGAGTCAACCTCAGAGTTGTACTGATCTATGAACTCATTTAAGATGAGATGGAGTGTTTAAGTTAGTAAGATGAACTCGAAATGATTGTTTTAGCTAGAGTTGACATGAATCTGTCATACGGATCCCACGGTTCCCTCCAATGAGGGATCCGCCTAGGCTAATCCTAGGGATCCGTCTCTCAGTAGCTTAAGAAAAGATAGCAATGATGTTTGTAAGGTTTAATGCCTATTTCTTCTTGAGTATTTCAGTCCATCTAAGTGTCTTAAATGAAGAGGTACTTGAATACTTAAGGGTAATGAGTGATGTAGCTAATGATTGTTTTTTATAGAAGAAGTTGGAACTTTTTAAAAGTACCAATGAGTGACCAAAGATGCACTAAAGATTTGAGAGTGTCAAATGAAGCTAAATGATCCTATAGATCAGATAGTAACTTAGGATAATGTCTTTGAGGATATCCTAAAAGCTTAAGATGGAAAAACTGGAATTTGATCAATTTCGACCAAATTTTGAGGTAAGGATGATTATAATCATTTTCGAAAGATATCCAAAGCTAGATGTTTTAACATGTGAGGGATCATGTATGAGTATAAGAGCGGAAGAGTAATGAGTTTTGGTGAGACGATAGATCTACGGGTGTTTCGAGTGTGATCTAAATTAGTTATGTGTGAGTACAGAAAATCTACTCAACTTTGATAAGGACTCAATTTGCCTTAAGGCACTATGTCTAGCTTAGTGTGAAGTGATCTAAAGACATGTTTGAAATACAATGATTGAAATTGCATTTTCTGTTAGGAATTAGAAATTCCAGGTATTAAAGAGTCGGTCACCTCAAGTATATGTAATCGTTAGAAAGCTCGTAGTCGTAGTTATTTTAAGTTAAGTAGTTTTTAGTTAAGTAACACCGTGGAGGACAGACAGGTCTTTACCCACTGTATGCCTGATCCACAGCCCTATGTGTGGCATTTTATGTAAGAATATAAATACTCTCTACCTTGCAAGGTAGAGAGTTGGAGCTCATAATAATATCTTTCACTTTCTCTCACTAAGTTCCCTAAACCTCTAACTTTCTCTCTCTAGAATTCCATTCATACGCCACTTTGTGTTATGGTTTGATGTGTATGTGAAAACTAATATCCTACAATTGGTATCAAGAGCCATGGTTAGATCATATCTTGCACATCTTTGGATTTTTAGTGGTTTTTAGGTGGTTTTTGAGTTTGAAAAAGTTTAGTGGTTTGTGCATCATTTGGTTGATTTTTTGTGTTAAAGCTTGGATTTTGTTAGTACTTTTATGTTTAGAATCATCACAAGTGTTTAGGTTTTCATTTGGTAAGCTTGAATCATCTTGGTTGGGTTGTTTTTGGATTGAAAAGTGATGTTTAGTTGGTTTTTCTTGCTAGCGACTTGATATACGGATCTCTTTCTTCGTAGCGACTTGCTTCATAATTTTGTAGCGAGTTAGCTTTTGGAGCTAGCGACTTAGACCTAGCGACATTAAAGTACAAGTAGTGGACTCTCCACTACGGTAGCTTAACTTGGTGGTAGCGACTTGGTCTGTAGCGAGTTGCTCTTTAGCGACTTGTATCTTTAGCGACTTGAGTAGCTAATTGCTGCCAAAATTTTGCTAGCGACTTGAGGCTTAGCGAGTTACTACTTAGCGACTTGCATTTGTCTAGCGACTTGGGACTTTAGCAACTTGGGGTGTAGCGAATTAGGTGTTAGCGACTTGGTGCATTATCTTCTAGCGACTTGGGTGATTGTTTACGGTTTTCTCTTGATTTAGTAAAATCCGTGAAAGAATCTATTTCCCGGTTTAATCATAGAGTTATAAAATTCCGTATAATCTGTTAACATGTCTACCAACGTTCCTACTATCATCTCCACTGTTGTTGAGGATGTTCAAGCACGGTTCGTGATACTCGCCCACCCATGCTTGACAGAACTGACTACGATTCTTGGGCTCAACGAATTAGATTGTACTGCCTTGGAAAGGAAAATGGTGTCAACATTCTCAAATCCATTGATGAAGGACCGTATCGAGTTGAGACGACTAGAGATATACTTGATACTAATGAAGATGGAACTCCTATTTACGGAATGGACAGACCTAAAATGTATGATGAGCTTGATGATAAGGAGAAAAAGAGATTCGATGCAGATATCAGGGCTTCTAACATTGTTCTTCAAGGTCTTCCTAAAGACATCTACAAGCCGATCAATCACAACACCGAAGCAAAGGCAGTATGGGATAATGTCAAGATGCTTCTCTCAGGTTCTGAATTAACTATGGAAGACAGAGAATCACAACTCTATGACAAATTTGAACACTTCAAGATGAAACCAGATGAGAGTGTCTATGAGTATTATGTGAGATTTCATAAGTTGGTGAATGATATGAGGAACATCAGAATGACTATGCCTAACATTAAGTTGAACTCAAAATTTGTGAACAACATGAATCCCGAATGGCACAAGTTTGTCACCTCTGTGAAGCTCACTAAAGGATTGAAGAATACAAACTATGAGCAACTCTATGCCTTCCTCCTTCAGAATGAGAGACATACTATGTTTGAAAAAATGATTCTTAATCAGTTTAAAACCAACCAGGGAGAGTCAAGCTCGTCTAATGACTCAACTGTCTTATACTCAAACATCGGAATCACAACCAAAGCCTCACAAGTCATACCTTTGGGTAATGGTAATCACAAACTCATTCATGATCCTATGTTCAAACAAGCTGATGCTGATGCACACGTGGGTAACTTCATTAATCAACTAGCTCTTCTGATTAGTCAAAACATGAATTCTCTCCCACAAACCAACAACAACCTCAGAACAACATATAACCCACACAATCAAGCTCTGTAAAGATGGAGGATCGTGGTGCAACCAGTTCAGGAAAGACGGTATGATCAAGGAAGAGGTAGAGCTGGTAGAGGTTATGTTGGTAATCAGAATCGAGGAAGGAATGGTAATCAAGGTCAAGCTAAGCCGATCAAATGTTATAACTGTGGTGGTGAGGGACACTTTGCAAGGAACTGCACATCTCCAAAGCGTCCACGAATCTTGATTACTTGAGATAAGATCTGCTTGTACAAGCTCGGGATAATGGTGCTGCTTTGGATGAAGAGGAATTGTTGTTTCTAGCTGAGGGCAATGCCAAGACCTATGATGCGATGTGGATGAGCGACCTATTCAGAGATAGGTCACAATCATCAGAATGCCTTTCAAGTCGTTGATTGTGATGCATACGACTCTGATGTGGATGATGGACCTTCTGCACACACAATTTTTATGGCTAGCATTTCTCCAATGGTTTCTCCCAAGGTCTCTTCTTCACCACAAGCTGGCTCATCCAAAGACAAACTCATCTCAGAGGTATTAAAACTATACGATGATGCTGATGTACAAAAGATGCATGACAAAGTACTATCAACTGAAACTATTGAATCAAATGTTGAAAATATGGGTAATATCAATATTGTCCCATATGATCAATATGTGAAACAAAGTGAAAGTGAAGTTGTACCAAGTGATGCATCTTCTACAATCAACGATGACTATGTTTTTTATGAATACACGCATGTCCCCCGATGATTCGTAATTTCGAACTAAATGCCTATAAAGAACGTGTTGCTATTTATGAACAACGTGCAAAATTTGAGTTGACCACTCGTGAGCTGGAAATGGATGACCAAGTGCGCATGATCATAAGAAAAAGTAATTTTGGAGAAGAAGTATTAAAACAAGAGTTAAATTCCTTGCAAGAAAAGCTTTCTAAAACTGCTAAGCAAAAACAAGAACTTCAAGAAAATGTGAAAATGCTTAAGCAAGAATTTAATGCAAAGGAATCAAAACTCTTGAAAGATTTTTCTAATCTGAAAACTTTGAAAAAAAAGCTTGAAAACAAGTTGTACGTACAAGGGAACACCATTCGATCTGCCACATGATCACTAAGCATAGGGTCTTAAGCGATAAGCATAGCATTCCCCTTGTTAAGGAACCAAATACAGAGGTCATTAAAAGGGCTAGAAATACTCATAAGGTTCTTTATGATGGCAATGAAATCCTTAAACCTAGACAGAAACCTAGTTGCGTTGAGTGCACTGAGGAAGATAAGAAATCAGATGAAGTCACTAGGGAAAAGATGAACAAGAAATTAGATGATCCTAAATGTAGAGAGAAGAAAATAAAGATCACACCCCATGATTACAAGAAGGAAAACTGGATTTCCTTGAACATGTTTAAGCCTCAGACATTGTGGACTCCCGAACAAGTCTTACGGAAAATGGATTTAGATAAGCGAAAAGTGAAAATATTGTTGAAACAAACCCTCCCCTTTGGAAAATGCCTAGAGCGATTGTGTATCCTCCTAATACACCAATGCATCTTGTTCCTAGAACAATTTCCACTAAAAGCAAGACCTTAATTAGCCAATATGTTATATTTCAACTATTTGTTGATTTTGAGAAAACTTGCAAGAAAAGGATCACACCCACTGGTATAACGGAAGGAAAAAGGGGTTTTGAGCAAATGAAAGAATGTTATTTAACTGAGGTCATGCCTTTCTTTAAACTTCTAAAAGATCACTTTGAGAGTCTTAAAAAGGGATAGAAACTGATATTAAGGGAATGGAAAAGGAATTTGATGCAATGATAGTTGAAGTTAGTGACTATGAGCGAGCACTAAAATATAATGAGATTGAGAGGAAGAACTTGCATACACTAAATGAGAACCTGATTTCTGAATGTATTGCTCAAGATGTGTTTTTCACTGCTACAAATAGTTCCATTAATGCTTCTCAATTTCATGAATTATCGGTTGCCCCGAAAGTCTCTCATGATCGTGTCATTGAGCTTGAAAAACTAATTCAACTAAACGAAAATTGAACTGGATGATCACGACAATTTGGTTAAACATTTTTCTAAACTAGAAGTTGAGCATTTTAATTTACAACTAAAATATCAACATCTTAAAGAAAATGTCAAAACTTCAAATATCAAGACATCCTCAGATGCTCCAGAGTTTGATGCAGTTTTTCAAATTAACAAACGTGGTGAGCAGATTCAAGCTCAGTGCAACACGATCAGAAAGTTGAAAGCACAAATCTCTCAATTAAAGGGTCTAACGAACAATATGACAGGCTCCCAAATACCTCCTCCTTTAGATTCTCAAAATTCTCAAACGTTTCATCTTCAAAACCTAGTAAATGCATTACAAAAGGAAAACGAAAGTTTTCTAGAAGAAAATGAAAAGGTTAAACGTCATTTCAATGAGTTATTTGAATCAATAAAGGTCACTCGTAACAAAAATAACGAACAAATAGCCTCATTGCAAAAGGAAATTGAGAATCTGAAGAGTCAGGTAAAAGGGAAAATGCCAATGACCAATGGGGAGAATGGTGTATCAAAGGTTCACTCTTGTAATAAATATGCTTTGTTTGTGAAATATGTCCCTCCTCATCTAAGGAACAATAAACTTGCTGTTCAAACATACTCCTCATCCCTTAAGGATTGCCTAGAATGTCTGCGTGAGATTGTTGAAGAGGATAAGTTAGAGAAACCTCATGATAATGCAATTGGACATGCATGCTTATATGCCAAACGATCTCATAAAATCTTAGAATGCTTGATCACAATATGCCCAAAGTCATTAGGTGAGAGAGTTAATCCTTTGATTCCATGCTCGATGCCTAATGCCAAGTATGATATTCATTCGATTCCCAATGTTTTGAATGTGAACCGTAGTGTGCCTTTAAGTAGTTCAGATTCCAGATCTGTCAATGCTAAGAAAGAGAACTCAAGTGTGCCTTCTAGGAGTACAAATCTCAGTACTTCTAGGAGTACAAATCTCATGTAGTTCAGATCCCAGCACATCTAAACAGGTGATGCAAAGAGTAGTTAAACCAACTAATGTTCCCATTCCATCTACAGGAGTAATCAGTGACACTAAAGGGAGCAGGTCAAAGTCTCAAGACAATACAAGGAATGATAGGACTTCCCAAGCTAAGAATGTGCACTGGAAAAGAGTAGAAGAACAATCTAGGAAC